>JAWZYV010012009.1:0-600000 GCA_038373885.1 Cheiracanthium punctorium
CGGCTTTAATTTTAAAATTAAATGGGGTAGGGTCGTCGTATATAGCGTTTTTAAAATGCATTCCAATATTTCATTTCTCATTTCGCAAAGTTTTTTTACTTGATCATTTAAAAGTGTTAAGGAAATTGGATTTAACGTGAATGAATCTCCGGTTTTGTAAATTTGTTGTAAGATGCACTTTCCATCATCATTAAATACAGATAATTGATTATTACAAATAAAAGACCTATTCCTATGCCCTATATTAAAATCTAATAGTTTTACAATAAATTCGATCCATGTGGAAGGGTTCATCACGACTCCCTGACCGGTTGGTATATAGTCTAATTGGGCATTCTGAATAAATTGTCTAATATGGATCTTCAAGTCAGTTCTTTCATCGTGAAGTGAAACGTAGATAAGTCTTTCCAAGTGCCATGTACTATTTACAGAAGCATATAAGCTATGGTAAAGATCGTCTGTCCAATTGTCCAACTTTGCCCTTTTCGGGGAAGGCTCATAAATGTACATTTTGGCAAATGTAAGGTTAATGTGCGGGTCTGTCACATAAGGTTCAGAAGGAATACCATGCGTTAAAAGTTTGTTGGTTGGGGGATATATCTTACACATTGAACCATGTTCTAATTTAATGGTAGTGGTTTCACAGTTCGCTGGTTTAAAATCCAAAGTTCGTTTAGATCCAAAACTTAGAATGCATACACCTGATGATAGGTCTAGATTAAAATCTTCGTAGTTGCCGTCTTCAATTTTAGGTTGTTCTTCAGAGCCAAAGTTCACTTGCACCATATTAAATTCATAATTTGTCACTTTCTGTAGATCTTGACGTATTTTTTTGCAAAATGGGTATACAAGAGTAAACAGAGACTGTTGCTCCATGTAAACTTTAATTGATTCCTTCATCAGCAAAAGTAATTACTTTACGGGTCAAGGAAATTTTCTTTTCACTACTTTGCAGGGGTAATTGAAACAATTCTTGCTGTAGCACATCAACATCACTTTCAGTACAAAACTCGGGGGAAATTTCCTTTTCAATACTTTGCAGAGGCTTTACATCTAAAGGCAATTGTATTATTTCTTGCAGCAACACATCAGCATCACTTTGAGTATAAAACTCTGGAGTGTATTCAATGTTAAAGTTATTTTCGATCGATTCAAGCAAAGACATTTTTGAAACTCGGCGAAAAATCAATTAAAACGCACGTCTTAAGTATAGGCGCACACAGTGTGAAGGGAATCTCGCAACACACACCTGACCACTTTATCTAACTAAAATGTATCTATACTGGTTCTTTAAAAAATCATGCGATTACCCAAGCGCCCTCTACCTTCCTCAACCCTGTAGATATTGCATCATCTAACTTGTCTTAGCCTGTTCTGAGAGTTGCCACTCAATGTAAATAGCACATCCTGCCAACGAACCTAGCGGATATTAAATCAACACAGATTTGCACACGTCACTATCACGTGTCTTCTGCGCATGTCACTTCCTTATCTCTTATCTGATCTGTGATACCTGATAAGAGAAAACCAGTTGCCGTTAAATTTGTAGAGTTTTTAGGTTGGGCGTAGGTAAGGTCTCCTGCAACGGATACCTAAGAATTCTTTAGCCGTGCAAACAGATGTTTTGTTCGCATGCAACAAGAGTGTTGTCCGGTATTTTTCAGGTATTATAATTGCTTATATTTTTTCTGATATATGTTGTGATTAGCTATCTTTTAGAGTAATCAGTTTAATTTATTAACAGGTTTTCATTAATAATTTCAGTTTATGACTTTATTAAATAAATATTTTAGTTTATTATTGTAAAAATTGTTTTAGTTTATGAATTTATTAAAAGGATATCTTTGTAAAATTTAAGTATATAAAAAAAACTGAGTGTAAAAATTTTGATATGTTTAATTTATTAACAAGTTTTCATTAATAATTTTAGTTTATGACTTTATTAAATAAAAATTTTAGTTTATTATTGTAAAAATTGTTTTAAACAATAAGTTTAGTTTATGCATTTATTAAAAGGATGTCTATGTAAAATTTAAGTATATAAAAAAATTGAGAGCCTTTCATCGCAAGTAAAGAATCTTAACCCCGTTTTTCATATTAGAATAATCATAATGTATTTAATACGTGTTCAATAGATATCCTATACAAAATTCCAATGCATTTGTTAAAATTAGATCCTGTTTTTTAATAGTAAATACCTATTTTATACGTGAATACTCATTCATCTGCAATGCCTGTAATTTATTACTGTTATTTATCAAAACTTAACAAAAATAATTTGCTTTAGTATAATGATCTTTGCTAATTGATTCACAGAAATTAATTTAACGATTCATTATTTTCATAAACTATATAAAATATATTAATCGTTGCAGCTTAACTTTGATATCTTAATTTAGGATATAATGCCGATCAGAAGAATAATCATAATATATTTAATACGTGTTCAATAGATATCCTATACAAAGTTCCAATGCGTTTGTAAAAATTAGATCATGTTTTTAAGTAGTAAACATCTTAATCCATAAGTCCCCATTTTTGAACGTAGAATGAAACACGTGTCCCCAATTGCATACCCCTAACAGCCTCCCGGGTTTTATCTTATCGGCAAACGTGCCTACTGTTATTTAACCGGCTCTGTAGAGCCTCAAGGCACTTTCTTATCTCTAAATTTCTTATCAGCTGTACTAGGGATATCACATGCATGTGCTCTACTTATGCTGTGGATATATTTGCGAATTATTTAAGTATTTTTGTTATTTTCACCTCTCGCGTGTACAAGTATAGGGTAAGTGTAATATTTTCTATTATTTTAGTTACATATAAGTTGATACCGTAATTCTAAACGAAAATAATTATGTGGTTTTTATAGTTGCACTTTTGATGTGTTGTACTTTTAAGTGTGATTTTTTTGTTATTGTTAATGTATGTTTTTCTGTATTTTGGTGTTTTGCGAAATTTTAAGTTGGTAATCCAGTGTAATTAATATTAATAGCATTATCGGTAGAAGTACTTTATGCAGTTTGTATACAAAAACTGGGGTTTGAGGGCTTTCTCCTAATAGAAAATAAGGCATGCATGGTATTTGTATTTCACTAAATTCTAACTAAGATTAAATTTTCGCTTGCTAACTAATTTTATCCTATATAAAACAGTATTGTGAATCTGGTAAATTGTTATAAGAAAAAAATGTACTTTTAAAGCGTTTAATATCTTCAAATGTGTTTTGTTTTTAGTGTCAATATAATATACCTATTTCAGCATATGAAGACAAAAATAGTAATGAACATGTGCTAGTTGGACCGGGAATTAGGGATAATGTATTTTAAATCATTACTCGATTTTCCGGCCTTGCTAGTCGTATAGATGTTGGTACTTTGTCCAGAGACTAGAAGATTTCGCAAGATGTGGCTTCACGTAAGTAAAAACCTTGTATTTTTTTTTTTTTTTAGTTCAAGTAATGATTTGCGATTAAAACTATCATTTTATCTAAGTATTGAAAGATATTTTATGTACATGCGATATAAAACTGTGCTAAAACGAATCTTCAATTTTTATCTTCAATAGTTCAACTATCTAACAATAATATTATCCACTCTAAAAGTTTGTGCTAGTTATGCTCACCTTTCTATAAAATATGCTAAGTGCATCAATAAAAGACCTCTAAAAAGGTTGATTCATGTATAAAATTATGCTTTCATAGATCTATAGAATCTATTGAATTGATCTATAGAAAATATAAGCTAGTAGAATCGCTGTCTAAAATCTATCAAAAATGTGTTGGTAAGAAAAAATGTTTCGATAAATCCGTATTTGTAAAAATCTTTCTATGGTGTAATTTTCTCACTTCCCTAACAGTAGATTAAATGTATTGATATTCTACTTTAATGTTAAACGGCTACTTAACAAAAATACGGTATACAAAAAATTAAAACTCTTGATTAAATTTTTTTTTCTTGATAAATTAAAAACACTTGATTAAAATTTTTTCTTGATAAATTAAAAACATTTGATTAAAAAAATATTTTTAGTAAAATTATATAACTTAAAATTAAAACTTGGTTAAAAAATAAAAATTAATTAACTCTTGATTTAAAAAAATATTTGTTGTAAAATTATTTAACTTAAAATTCAAACTCATGCTTAAAAAAAAATAAAATAAAAATTAATTAACTCTTGATTAAAAAAATATTTGTTGTAAAATAAATTGTTAACTTAAAATTCAAACTCTTGGTTAAAAAAATATTTGTTGTAAAATTACTTATTTAACTTAAAATTAAAACTTGGGTAAAAATCTCTTAAGGAAAAAAAAAATGTTTAGATAAAAAAGTTCATACACTATCTAAATCATTATTTGTAAAAACTATAGGTACTAAAATCGTTCTATGGTATAATTTTCTCACTTCCCTAACAGTAGAAGAAATTTGTAGAAAATGTATGGGTATCCTAAACCCTACTTTAATATTCTAGTAAACTGTTACTTATTAAATATATGCTATAATCTTAAACGGTATACAAAAATTAGAAGTATGTATTAAGCAGCATTTATTCAATTTGCATTGGTTCTATTACTAAATGGTAAAGAAAACTAAATCCTCCTGGGGATGTTGTTCATTTCTTTGCTCCACATAGTTAATTATTATTTAAAGAAACAAAAACAACAACGCATCCTCTGTCTCCATTCATGCGAGGCTAGCGTGATGGGGAAAGGCACAGTAAAAATTTTTATTTGAAATGAGGCGGTAGACGTTCTACCGGGCGGCTGGTGGGTCCTCATTTTATAAGAATATTTTTTATTTCAGGTTTAATTCATAAGTATAGCTTATTTAAAATATAACAAAGTTTTCATGAGAGAATGCATCCCAATCTCAAAAATTTTTCCAAGTCCCCTTATTTGAAAAATATGTCACAATCTGAAAAAATTACAAGTCCCCTTATTTGAAAAAAAGGAAAAAAATTCTTATCAACCCTTCGAACATCCGGTCAACTTCCTCTCCCCACATCCGGTCCGACCACGCTCCCTTCCCCGCTCAGCATAGGGAACGCACTCATCCAGGCAGCACCGCAGAATTAACATGGCACCGCATGAGGTGAACGAACATTTATCTACTACTCACCTTCATCTTTCTTAATATGGATATATAGTATATAAATATATATTTTCTTTTAATTTCCGTCAGACCTGCAAATTTAAAATTCTATCCGCGGGCCGGATAAAACCTTCCGGCGGACCGGATTTGGCCCGCGGGATGTAGATTGCCCATCCCTGATCTAGAGTCTAGTGTACTCATATAGCGCACATGGGAATAACTCTGGATGAGAGCGATTAAAACTACACAATAAATGAAAAACAAAAAACAGCAGCAAAATCCGTTACTCCATCATTTACAAATTATGCTCACCCACCATTACTAAATTTTGTGCAGTTTTCATAAACTGCAACAACATGAAGTAATAATAAATTAAGTTGCACTATGGTTGCACACACGCATATAACTTTAAGGTAACATTTTGCTGTATTGTACATGTTATTAAATCAAATGATTTTTTCTTATGTTAGTTATTCTAAATAGAAATTACTACATCTATACCTGTTGTATGACTACATAACTCAAATTTTATCGAGAAAAATACTTTCATACACTAAAGTAAGCTATGCGAGAATGTATATTAAAAATAGTGAAAGTAAAAATTTATCTGTAATATTGGTAAAATCCATCAATGTTGTATCATAAACCAACAGGATTTCAACGTTGAAGCAACTTTATTCTTATATTGCTCCAAACGACGAAACCAAATGAGTTGTCATGAAAAGCTTCACCAAACCAATTAAATTTTTTCGAAAGTTGTTCTACAATGAGAAACCGGAAAAAATGTGTATCTTAAAAAGTATGCTTGATTCGTAATTCTTCAATTATAACGCTCTCGTTGCACAACGTATGCAAGATATGCGACCGAAATTAAAGACAAAAAAAGAATGGTTGCTAACCTAATGCACTCGAAAATGCTCCAAACTCGCCAGTTTTCAAGGCATCTAACTGGAGCGGTCCTCTCCCCCCCCTTTCGCACCATGTTAACTCCGTGTTTCATATTTTATGTGCATTATATATATATATATATATATATATATATATTGTAATTATTCAGCTTAAAATTTGCCGTAATAGCTGTTATATTAAATTTTATTATATTAAAATAGTTTTCCTTTTGCTGTGAAGCTGTGATTTTCGGTTTTCTTAATTGTTCTGGAAAGTGAAGTGCTTCTTATTTTATATTTTTCTAAGGAATTTGAATATAATTACACACTATTCATTTAGCCCGAACGTAGCTTATAAAAGGATTTTAAAACGACGAACCCAGGAATTAGCAGAGAATTCTGCAACAATACTTTATCAAATTACACAATCCTAGAATGTAACTTTTAAAAAACATTCTTTTTTCCTTTGACACCAGGGGGGGGGGGCTTAGGAAGTTATTGGGGATGCACCGGACATCGGAAAATATCCGTCTGATTTTTCAGTATCCAAAATATCGTTGGATAACCATATTAAAATCCCAGACATCCGGCTCTCTACTTCTAATTTTTATCCGTAATATGCATGACAGGGTAGTTAACTGTATTGAAACATTCTACAACACAAAGTGACACATGAAGTGACTTCCCTAGTAGCAAACGGTCATCGGTTTCTGAAATGCCGATGATCGGACAGGGAGGAAGCGCAGCGCGCGCCATGCAAGGTTCTTCATCGCGTCGGGGCTCTTATCTCGGATTTTTCTCGATCATGTCCTCTCCCGAATAGTAGGGTTGGATCATCGGCAAGGGGGGGAAATTGGGCGTAGAGCCGTTGTAAAGCCGATGCGATTGGGGTTATATTCATCTCGGAAGAGCAAACACCTTGCAACTTAGGATGTGAAGCCTGTGACCTTTGATAAAAGTTTTAAACTGAACAATCGATAAAAATTGGGGTATATCCCAGCTAGATAAAATTTTTAAAAGTAAAAAAAAAAAAAGCAAATTCGAACTTCTTCCTCTTCTCTTTGAATTTTAATGCTGCCATCTGAACTTCATTTTGCAAGCTTCCGAGACTTGGTTTCGAACTAACGCTTGGTAACCGGGCACTCTAACCACTAGACGGGGGTCTGACACGTTATTGGCGAGACTAAAATTGGAAGTGATTGTTGTTTCAAGTTCGGAATTGGAACATTTAAGTTTCTATTTAAATAAAACTAGACTTTTCCTGTACACTACTCAAAATTAAAAAGATTTTGCGATTTCTATCCGTCTTAAGCATTTGGGACCTGTGTACGGCCGTAAAAAAAAAAAAAAAAAAAAAAGTTTGTCTGTCTGTCGTTCTGTCTTTTCTTATTCGCACATCACGTAAAATTGACTGAAGCGAATTAAATAAAATTTGTTGACATGATAGGTGGTTACTTAACTTAAAGTATAGGCTTCGAATTTTTAAAAATATTCATTATAATGAATATTTTAAAAATCTCTCTATAGATTTTGAGATTTTTCGAAGATTGTTTCAAACTGCGTAAATTTTTATTCGCACATCACGTAAAAGTGACTAAAGCGAAAGGAATGAAATTTACTGACATGATAGGCAATCACTCATCTTAAGCTATAATCGTCGGATTAAAAAAAAAAAAAAAATTAGAGTTTGAGATTTTTTTCTGAAAATCGTTTCAAACTGCGTAAATTTTTGTCGGGGCATCACATACGACTTAAGTGAATAAAGCAAAATTTAGTGACACGATAGGTGGTCGTACAATTTAAACTATGCCCCTAAAGTGTCTTAAAATTTGGATTAGATTTTGAGATTTTGCGAAAACTGTTCAAACTGCTTCCGCGTAATAGCTTAGCCAATCAGCAACCTTAAAACAAACATATGGTGTGCATATGATGCTCTTAGCACATTAATGAAGGAACGGAGATATCGAGCCGTTCAGCTACTTGGGAGAAAGACCGATATAAACTTGTTTGCTCGCTTTACCCTTCGCAATCTTGAAAGCGCCTATCAGACCTCAGTGTAAAGATTCGATCATCGGGAAAAGATGAACATACGAAAAATTAAGGATGATCAGTAATGATCAGTCGATGAATAGCCGATGCACCGATCATAGGCCTGGTGAAGCCCGAGCAAAGATTGCTGCTAGGGTTGTCTTAGCATATGCAGTCAAATTGTGATGTAATATCATTCCACAACAATTTTTAATAAGTGGCTGAGAATCATGGTTGTTAACCTAACTTTTAACGTCCTTTTTCCCGAAAAAACGAACCCACTAGGTTTCTTCAGGGTTTTTGTGGTTTTATCAGGAGGTTTTTGGAGTTTTTTCACTGTATTGTTCAGTTAGTCTCCAAACTTGGCGACATTTCGGACATTTGTTGCGATTTTTCCAGTAGGGGCCTTTAAAGTTCGTTTTACTGTATTAACAGTACATAATAGCCTTTTGATTCAAATGTATGCCTATGACGTAATCAATATTCGCTGTTTAAGGGAAACTTCGGGAAATTTCTAATAGCTTCTCCGTCATCTATAAAAGCGGAGCTGGTTGCCCAGTTCAGTCAGTTTCTCTTCTGCTTCACCAGAGAGCAGATGTCCATTAGTGCTTAAGGCTTTGTGTTGACGCTGTAGAAGCGGTATTTTCGCTTGATTATAGACGCTTTGTTTTTAAGTGCTGTGTGTAAATTCTTTATTGCCGAGTTTTGATGGGCTGTCTACGATTTCTCTCGTACTGTTTAATTTCGAGATTGATGATACTAAAAACTCAACACAATTTAATTTAAAACACAACAGTTTATTCAACTGTATTAAAATTCACCAATAAAATACAATTTTACAAGCACTCGAATAAGTGGTTCCCAAGAACCCGAACATTTTCACCCGAAACCATGCGACAACTGAACTATTTATGCAATTCACAAGTAGTCTAGGGTTGTAGTTAGGCGATGCAAAACTCGCCAGCTCGCCAAACCATACGAGATGGCCGTAAGCTTGCTAACTCGCCAACATACCGCCCACTTTGCACTGTTTATACAGGCAACGAACCCAGTAATATAATATTTTAAACTAACAATTAAACTACATACTAGATAATACTTCAATAATTAATGGACTGCATAAATACCAATATAAATCAAGCATACCAAATATACAATTAAATCAATTATACTTTTTTTTTTTGGTTTAACTCTAAATCTATTATAAATTCAACTCTTATATTTACATTCAAACAGTATTCCCATAAATTGTATTAAAAACAATAAGTACACTCACATTTCAGTCTCTTATTGGTAATATGCAAAGTTTATTTACTGGCCTTTTAAAAATGCCTGAGGCAGTTCTTACATCGCAAGCCCTTACCTTTTCGTCTTTACCATAATATACCTCAACTACTCGGCCGATTATCCATTTAGAGGGGGGAACGCCATCTTCCTTCACAATTACCATTTCTCCAACTTTAACGTTATCTTTTTTATCAGTCCACTTGGTACGATTTTGTAAATGACTTAAATATGAATTTCTCCATTTCTTCCATATAACCTGTACATTTTTTGTAACTTGATGCCATAATTTTAAGCTACTATCCTTTATTTCGCTAATGTCAGGTTCAATTAAATAATTAATAGGTCTGCCAATTAAGAAATGTCCTGGCGTCAATACCTGCAAATCATCAATGTCAGAAGTTAAGGGTGTTAAGGGACGCGAATTTAAGATTCCTTCAATTTGTGTAACAATAGTTAAAAACTGCTCGAAGGTTAATTTAGTGTTACCTGCAACCCGTTTCAAATGAAACTTGAAAGACATTACTCCCGCCTCCCATAATCCACCAAAATTGGGAGCCCTAGCAGTCGTATTCACGAAACGGCTAGTAACCGCCTGATTATGAAACTAACGTTTGACCGTTACTTGCTGGTAACACACCGGTAACCTCAGAACGGTATTCACCAACTATTTAAAACCACTGGTTTCCTGACCAACGTTTGACCACCGATTAACTTGTACTTGTGCATTCTGCTTTGTAAGCTCGTCTGTAATTGGCTTAGGGCACTGGCTATCCAACCAGCTGATTGCCGACCCTTGAACCCTCTTCGCGAGCGCTCCAAAATAGTTGAAAATAAGCAGGAGTGTAATGTGTTTTCATGTATTTTTATAATCACAAATGCTTCAATTGTTTATTTCGGAGATTTCTGCTGAATTTTTTTGTAATTAATAACCGATATTTTATTTATATACTCCTACGAATTTAAAAGATATATTGATTTTAAAAGATAATTTTTAAAGGTATTCGAAGGTTTTCTATTTTTATTTTTTAATGTATCTGACAGTCAAAAACAGTACGATTGTTTAAAAATTTGTGAATACATACTTAATAGCTTACCCTGGGGGTATTTTATTTGTTTTACTGTACGAGATGGTATGTTTTTTTTTTTTTTTTTAGTATCAATAATTAAAATTTCAAATGCATAAAAAAGCAAATATTTTTACAATGTCTTAATACAATTGTAATGATTCTAATGTTGAAACCTACTGGTGACCATACTTTAATCACAAAAATATGGATCATAGAGCAGCTCTGCAATTTTTTGTAATTTTATACAGTAAAGGGTAAATATATACGTGAATATTAAAATGTGATTGTGTTGAGATGGTTCTTGCTGGGTCTTAAATAATGATTTATGAGGTAGCCATTACTCAATTTTTAATTGAAGTTATGAACTAGGCTGTCTCTTGATTTTTCATATCAAGGACTAGAAATTTTTGGATCCTCTCTCCCCCCCCCCAAAAAAAAAAAAGGAATTGCAGATCTCCACTCGAAATTGCAAGTTTTTTCCCACAATAGACACTTTAATCACTCTGTAGTCAGACATTAAAATAAGATTTTTTTTTTCGCATGTGATTAATTTATGAGTAATAACTTAGCACGAAGTGTACAACTTATTTAAATAAAGCAGGAACGGGGAAAAAGAGTATTCAATTTAAATATTAATAGTGAATAATGCCTCTGATGTATTTTTATTAATGGAATAATGCAAAAATCAAGAATTATGTTAGTTATTTTATCGGATGTATGTAAATAAATATTTAATACTATAAGCTTAAAACAGACTCTGTTAAAATTTACATTTTCTTCCCCCTTGAAACAGATAAAACAAATGTCAATGAATTTTTGTCTCAAAGCTACATGTTCTTCTTTTGCAAAATCGTAGGCAAATAAAAATTGGGAGGGGATGGGGGGTATGTAGCGTGAAAACTGAAATTTTTTTTTACCTATAGTTGAACTGCAGAATCAATGCAAATAAAAAAACTACTAATTTCATTGACTAAAATTTGGGGGGAGGGTGGGAAATCAAAGGAATTTTAGAAAGGGGACTAATTATAGAAACCTGTTCCAGCACAGCTAACCCCTGCTAATTCACATGGCTTTGTCTATTAAATTTTGCAATGGTCTTGCTGGGAAAAAAATAAAAAAATAAAAAATTAATAAAATTATTTCTTTTTTTCTGACAGGATTGGGATCATGATTGATTTTGATGGTATTGTAGTATAATGTCGAATTTATACACCTAATTAAAATGGTTAAATACTTCATCCCAGAGGGCCTTACTTTTTTAGAAATAAAAAAAAGAGATGTAAAAAAAAGGGGGGGTGAGAGAGCAAGAAGGGATACTTTGGCCGCAGTGAGGCCAGAAGCCTGGAACTACTGCTTGCCAATCGCTCGCTTTACCGCTGCGCCATAATTTCATTGACACGTTTGCTGTAAATTTAAAACATTTCCTTTTTCGCCTGTTTACCGTTTACTTACTTTGATGGTAATGTATTGGAAAATCCTTGACACACAAGTCTTCTAAACCGTTTACTTTCTCCTCACACATAAATTTTGCAAATCTATCAATAAATTCTAAAATTTCCATACCTTCTGTCTTCAACAGCGCTGTAGTCCGCCATGTTTGTTAACAGATTAGAGCCTCACAGCGCATGCGTCGAATGTAACAGGCCGGTAACCACCCGAATTCGGCTGGTTACATTCGTCTGTTAAAAACGAGATGTAACCAGCCGATTTGGCCTTGTGAATACCATTTTTTTTTTAACCATCCGATTCTATGGTAATCCGGCTGTTACCAGCTGGTAGAAAGTTTCGTGAATACGGGTGTAGAAGGCAAGAATTTCCAGTCAATGTTCTCAGAGCTCAAGTAACCCGCCAAAGTCTTGTTAGGTTTAATTAACCTCTTGATTTCATTATTTCATCCAACGAAATTTTTAGCATTATCCGAAAATAATTTTGAACACTTTCCACGGCGAGCAGAAAAGCGCTTTAGAGTAGCCATGAAAGCCTCAGTTGTTAGGTCAGTTATTAATTCTAGGTGGATTGCTTTGGTCACCATGCATATAAAAATGCATACATAAATCTTTTGGTAGGTACCCCTTCTTTGGTTTTTGCACTTAATAAGAAAGGGACCGCAAAAATCGACCCCTACATAATTGAATGTATAGTTAGGGTTATTCTCTCCGTAGACAAGTCCCCCATCAACTGTTGTTGCGAGTTAGGTCGACATTTAAAGCAAATAACGCATTCATGAAAAACCCTCTTACAATTATTATGGCAATTTAAAGGCCAAAACTTATTACGAACTTGATATAATAAAGATTGAGCACCACAGCGCAAGTATTTTATATGAAAATAGTTAAGGATAATGAAGTTTAATTTACAATTGGGTACTAAAATAAGATACTTCTTGTCAAAAATGTGAATTTCCTAGTCGACCGCCTACTCTAATATGTCCATATTTATCTTCAAAAGGATTTAATTGCTTAAGTTTACTGTTTTTAAAAACTGCACCATCCGACAGGAGATCCCTCATCTCTTCCTTAAAAAATTGCTGCTGAACCTGTAAGAGTAGAAATGCTTCTGAATTGTTAATTTCTTTAGCACTTAAAGGCCCTGTAAACTTTCTTCGAGGATGCTTCACATTATGAATGAATCTAAAAACAAAAGATAATATGCGAAGTACTCACAAATTCAATAAATGATCAACAAGAGGATTAAGGTTTACAGACGATATTGAAAAGTTTTGAACATTTACAGCTTCTTCCAATTTCCTAGATTTAAGTTCATGGACAATGTCACACAAATCAAGTTTCAAGTCCCCATCAGGAACAAAGTTCTCAATATATAGAAAAGAAGGTCCAGTCCACCATAGCTTACTCTTTAACAAACTTTCATGATCTAAACCTCTGCTAATTTGGTCGGCTGGATTTTCGGATGAAGGAACATAATGCCAATGATGATGGGGATACAATAATTGTATTGTAGTTACTCTATTTGCCACAAAGGTTTTAAGGTTGACAACATCAGCTTTGATCCAGGCTAGAACAATTTGCGAATCCGACCATAGTAGAACGTTAGAAATGTTCAGTTTTAATGCAGTCAGCACTCTTTTCATTAAATGAGAAAGCAAAACGGCAGCACACAACTCGAGTCTTGGAATTGTGGTGCGCTTGAGAGGGGCAACTCTAGATTTACTTGCTACTAAAGATACCGTCACTTTCCCTGGGCGTTCAACGATTTCAAATAGATCACTGCTCCAAAAGCGGATTACAAAAAAGCGAATCACAAAATCCGTTGAGTTCCACAATAGCTGGAGTACTGCACAATATTTTTCTGTCAATCTTTAAGTCTTTAATTAAATGTAAAGCAGAAATGAAACCATGCCACTCGTTCACTTCTTTTGAAAGAAGAGGATCGGCCCAGTTAATTTGTAAAGACCAAAGTTTTTGCATAAATATTTTTGCTTTAGTCAGCAATGGACCCAATAAACCCAGTGGGTCGAAAATGCTAGCAATAACTGATAAGACTGTTCTTTTTGTAAATTTAGAAAGTTCTTGAACTTTAATATCAAACTTAAAACAATCCTCAAGGGGTTTCCATCTTATGCCTAAACATTTTGTTTCGTCTGGAAATTTAAAACTGTAATCGCCATTATTCATACAGAGATCGGTATGATTTGCATGCCACTTATGAAGTTTCATCGAACATTTATCCAAAATATCAGTAAGCTCATTTTGGAGAGCTTTCATGTATTTTAAGTCCTCACCTCCACTCAAACAATCGTCCATATAAAAATCTGCCATGAGAACAGCAGCGGCTTTCGGAAATTTTGCACCTTTATCAAAAGCCAATTGCTTTAAAGTACGCTGAGCCAAATACGGAGCACTAACTGTACCATACGATACGCACTAACTGTACCGAGCGATACTATAATATTCTATTTTCAATTCTTCAAACGATTTATGAATTCTATCAGCCGAAGCTCGTTTTGCTGACACTGTGCGCTCCAGAGCAGGCATGTCTAAATCCAAACTGTCCAAAAAAGATATCAGTATTCTCAGTTGAGACTTCAAACCTCCACGTCTTCTATTTAGAACCTCCAAATCTGACGCCATGGCA
Organism: Cheiracanthium punctorium; assembly: GCA_038373885.1. NCBI lineage: Eukaryota > Metazoa > Arthropoda > Arachnida > Araneae > Cheiracanthiidae > Cheiracanthium > Cheiracanthium punctorium. The sequence continues at coordinate 14,455 of JAWZYV010012009.1, forward strand.
AACCCCAAGGGAACAGGTCGACGAAATTGCAATTAATTCAAGTACTTATTATTTATAGGATTGAACCATCTCCGGATGGCAAACCTCATGGGAACAAACAGGTCGACGAAATTGCAATTAATTCAAGTACTAGTTATTCATAGGATTGAACCATTTCCGGCTCGACGGACCATGTTTAATTTCGAGATTGGTGATACTAAAAACGCGACACAATTTAATTTAAAACACAGCAGTTTATTCAACCATATTAAAATTCACCAATAAAATACAATTTTACAAGCACTCGAACATTTTCACCCTTAACAATGCGAAAACTGAACTATTTATACAATTCACAAGCAGTCTAGGGTTGTAGTTAGGCGATGCAAAACTCGCCAGCTCGCCAAACCATACGAGATGGCCGAAAGCTTGCCAACTCGCCAACACGTATGTTTCTACTTAATTTTTGCTTGTGAAAGTGATTTATTTAGTGTGAGAAATACAGCATTTGTGAAAGATTTTGTACTAAGTGGACTGTTATAAGCATGCTACTGTCTGATTGTGCTTGTGAATTTTGTACAGCTGATTGTTCAACGAAGTTCTATAGAAGCAATAAAGTTCGTGTTCCATCCTGAGAAGTGGACTCTTTACTAGAACTTTCTACGCCTACTGGACTGGAGAGACGAAACAAGCAGAGTACATTTGGGGTGACATTTGGTGTCAGAATCGGGATTCTCAAAAGACTTAAGAGAATTTTCAAGTGAATGGTGTGGACCAGAAGAATAGAAGAACAATTTCAACACACAAAAGCTCATGGATGCATTGAAGGAGATAAAATCCGGACACGAAGAGATGAAAACAGAGTTGAAAACTGCACGAGAAGAGATAGAAGCCGGAATAGAAGTAAAAGTAACAAACGATAAAATTGAAGCCGGAGAAGCCGATTACAGAAGTAAATTGACGTCGGATTAGAAGAGATGAAAACTGGGTTGCAGAAAATAAAGAAAAATCAAGAAAAGTTGGAGCAGAAGTAGAGAAAACCCAAGAAAATAGAGAAAAAAGTGTCGCTCCTAGAAGAAACTCAAACGAAATAGGAACAAAGAATTGATGTTAAAGATTGAAATGTTTAAGAATTACAGCCCGATATTTGCAGAAAACGCAAGAATTTGAAAATAAAATTGAGAAGAAAATGTAGTTTCGAAAATACGTGAAGAATGTAAAGTTAAACTTGAAGAAAATTTGGACTCTCTCGTCAATCTGAGAAAGTTGCCGGAAAACATGAAGTGGACGTCACGCCGCCCATCAGTGAAACTAACTAGCTATGATGGAAAAATTCCCTGGGAAGCGTACAAGACCCAATTTTTAATTGTCGCCAAAGCCAATAGTTGGAATTAGTCTGAGAAAGCGGATCCACTGGCCGCTTCCCTGAGTAAAGACCAAATGTAATAAGCTATTAAAAAAACTAGGCTTGCTCAATTCGTTGACTTTCTTCGTGCTGGCTCTCGACTGTCACCGTTGTTGGTGGTGCAAGGATGATCACGGCTTTACACCTTGATGAGATGAATTCACATTTCGTAACTGACGAGTCGTCATCAGCATTCACCAGGGTGGCCAATGCTGGGGGAATCACACAGATGAAATAAAAAATAACAAAATACGAAACTAAAAACAAATACTACAAAATACACATGGTGACAACAAGCCTGCGTCGGAAGTCTCCATATATTTCATGTAATTAGACAATACCTATCGCAACATACGGCATTTTTAATCTTGCTTTAGTTTTACCCACGACAGTTTAGAATATTATCAGGAGGTCGGAGGACTTCTATATATGCAGGGTATCCCAAAAACGCGAACGTAGCTTTTATTTCTTAAATGTTCTTACGAATTTTCGGGGTGACCTGTTCTTCAGGGAATTAAACTAGTCTAAAATAAGCATTCTATTAAAATTTAAATTTTTTTGCATGAAAATCAGTTAACTAGAAAGTGAGATAATAAGTTTTGAGTGTCCCCACTTCAGTTTTGGGGATTTATTTTTGCCTGCAAATTTGGAGATTTTTCACCAAAAACTTGCCAATCTTGGTGTCACTTAGCAATTTTATTAATGAAGCCTTTAATGTTTGCTTCCCAGCATTAGTATTACGCAATACCCCAGTATTACTCTATTGCATTTCTATTATGCAATTAAGGTTCGCGACTGATTGGGATATTTTCAAGAAATGGAATATCTGGAATGTTCGAGCGACGTTGGCGTAAGCTATAAAAGAGCAATGTCCCTCCATCCAGAGAAATTCAGTTTGCTGCAGTCAGTCGTTGCGAGACGTCATTGATTCTGCTGAGAGCAAAGGTTTTGTATTTTGTTTTTTTTTAAGCGACCTATCGCTTGTTTTGAGATGTTTGTTTTTGAAAGCTGTTTTTTAATTCATCATTGTGAAATATTGAGGAACTGCTGATAATTTTCGTCCACGGCTAGAATTTCCACTGAATTTAGTCTGTGGAAGAATTTTATTGCGTGTACAGCATCTGAGAAAGCTTCTGTATAAGCTGACGGATATAAATCAGGTTACTTACGGTTAATCCCTGTGAAATGTGGATAGCAGATTGCTCGACTTTCTAGAACCAATAAAATTTGTGTTTCGTCCCGTTAACTGGACTGTTTACAAGAACTTTCAATATACACTGAATTTTTAAGCTATGAACCCGAAAACTCAGCAAAGTTTTCTGCAACAACATTAATCCTAGACATACAGAATAAATTAGAAAGTTCCGTAAAAATGGTGCAGAATTTTATGCTATCGATTAAAATTTTCAGGAGATTAAATTGGAATACAAAATAGTACAAAAAGTATTATAAATTTTTAGACGGACACCGTACCAAAATGTTTTCAGTGAGTAAAATGTGCCCCACACAGTAATTAAAGGAAATTAAGTGATTAGGTGCGAAATTTCAGCCTTTCATCATATATAAGCTGAAAGATATGTTGAAACAAAGTTGGTAAGAGGCCATACAAAACCAGTAATAGCAAATGCATTATGTATTTAAAGAATCAATGTTTTCTTCCGTAATTTGCGAACAGCCTTCAAGAGCGATCTTCCGATGGACCTTTTTTTTCTTCGAGAGCCATTGAAAAGTTTTTTAAATCAGCATATATCTAGTGTCATATCTCCGACACTTTTTGGGCTAAAGTGTTCAAATTGTGTGCATCACCTAATTAATGTATTGAGCACATTTTACTAACTGCGCTAAACTAATGGCACAGAATGTATGGGGAAGATAGGCGCATAATAAGGAATAAGAATCTGATAGCAATGTGGGATCGGAAACATCGTTTCATGCAGCTGTTAATATTCGCTTTGGAAGAAGTGCTGAAATAATAGTGAACTTTCCGACCACTTTTCGTCAGAAACTAATGTATCTTTCCCAGAAAACAGTTAAAAACTCTAGACTGCAGAATCTCGACACTTTTTACAAACTTTATAGCTTGCTGGCTTGTATCCATTGCAGTTTCCGCCTATCAAAGGACAAAGCATTCAAGAAATTGCAGCTTTCCGAGATTTTCCAAATTTTCAAAAACAACCCTCAAACTTGAAATGTTTACAGTTAGGGTTTACTGTGCATGTGACACTTGCATACACAAGTAAACTCTCCATAAATGAAGGGTTAGAGTTGGACCCTTGAGTCGTTGTCGATGACATGGAAACCCTTGTTTTTGGCGTGGTGAGAATACAGTTTTTAAACTACCATCTGAGGTAGCTTGCTCTGCTGAGTTATCTCGCAGATTTAGTGCCTGTTGAATACAGATGTTAAGGATCCAATACCTTTACATCTATTAGATTTGTACGTTCATTCTCGCATTCATTCTTTTCATCGTTCCTTGTACTTGTAAGTTGAAAGCTTCAAATTTTACTATGAAATCTTATGAAAATACATTAGGCATTTCTTTTCCTAAGAAAGTCAATAGAAAATTTTGAAAACATTTGAGGTTTTTCTCACAATAAGCCATTAAATTATTTCCTTTAATTGAAAATGATACTCTGTGAGTACTATGTAAGGACATTGTTTTAACATAACTTTTAGACGAACTTACACGAACCCAAGAACTTCGAAGAAAGATTTTACTACATATTGAAGCAATGAAACTAAATATGAATAATACCAAGTTGAACATTTTTATTTCCTCTAAAAGTAAGTAAAATAATTTAATCCGCATGAGTAAACATTGATTACTTAATAAATTACTTCTTGTCTCTCGAGTCCATTACATGGGAACTGACAAACTTACCTAACACACTAATCACTTAAAAAGAAAAGCGAAAAAATATTTGAGCTCAACTGCTCCTAGTATAAATGCAACTGTAATTACTATGCTATACGTGAGACGCCTAGCTTTATGCCTTTAAGTAACTTACGTACAGCTTAAATGGTTCTAGCTTCCCCATTTACTCGTAGCCATCGTTGGATTTGTTTCTGTGTAATCAATAGGTTAGTAAGTTAGGGAATGAAAAGACTAAGGTTAGGAACGAACAATTGTTTCTTCCCTAAAACTATCTATAAAGATAGAAGCAGTAGTTCCTTTTTACCGTTATTTTTTTGATCTGTGATACTGTTTCACTTTAGTTTGGAAATATTTCATTGAGGATATCATAATTCACTTTTATTTATCACCTTATTTTTGTGCAGTGTAAGATTTAAGCTTCGTTGCTGTATATTTAGTAGAAGTTGAGGTGAAGATGAGTGAGGTACCGCTATTTATGAATGTTATGTTTTTATATTATTAAAAATAATATAGAAAATTAACTTAATCGAAAGATATAAATATCTGTTTGAAGACTCATTAGAATTTAGAGTCTACATGATTAAAAAACTGAATGTTTTCTTCAACAGTTCGTGAACTCAAAAATATGAACTAAATTTTCTTGTATTTTTCAATATATATTTAAAGTATATAACAAATGCGACAAATTTAGTTTTTATAACGATATTTGTTGTTTATGAGTGGAAATTTTTCAATGAAGAAGACTTTTGAAATTTAAATTAAACTCTGGACGCATGTTTAAATGTTAAAAGCTAAAAGTAGAAAAGAAGAAATTTAACAATATCAGCCAATTACATTCTTAGTGTATAGCAGATGACCTTCTAGAACTATCCCTATTCGATAAAAACTTCTAAAAAGCATAAAAGTCACTTTTTACCAAGCAAATTTAGAAAAAAGAATAAGTGACTCGAAAGTTATTTGAAACTTCAGAAAAAGCACTTTTTCTTTTGGTTTCAGATAACTTTCTGGTCAACAAATTTATACTGATACTCATTTAGGCATAGCAAAATTAAGAGAGTAGTTAGCCGAAATTTTTGTCCTTCCTAACAGGGTACGAAAACACATACCACTGACTCGTGCAAAGCACGATCTCATCTCTAAGACAAGCGTCTTATCAACTAGTCTACCGAAGCGGTTACTATGGCTCACAAAATTTAAGTTTCGGTACGTAAGCTCGTTGAAGCGAAGCAACATTTACACTTATCATACATTCATTTTAATTTCTGTACTGCAGTTAGAATCGCCTACAGCGATAAATTGAACCATTTGAAATTTCGTATGTACATTATTGAAAGTTTGCTTCAAAGGCTTTTGCTAATGTTCTTTAAAAAATGAGATCCATAAGTCTTTAAATAAGTGCTTGAAAACAGCCGAAATGAGAAAATTTCATTAGGTTTAGAGAAATAATTGGTTTTTAATTTAAAATTCAATATTTATTTTTTGAATCCTTTAGGTAGTTTTTCATTAGTGACACTAAAAGAGTGTGAGTACAAACCATATTTCACCAAAATAGGTTGAACTGTTTATAGTATATGTGTGTCTGTGTAAGTAATAGCACGCTACTCTGAAGATCCAGCACTTGTACAGAAAGAATATACATAAAATTCAAACAAAAATTAGTTTCAGCAAGTTTTTATTTACAAACAAGTTGTACCTAAACATGGGGTTCACATGTGTTACATTTTAAAGCAATCACTTTATATATATTATATATAATTTTTTTTTCATGAATGATGGTCACACTCCCCCTTTTTCATGTTTATACTAATTGGAGGACGATATTCAAAATGCCCTGAAATTGACTTTAGGTATTCGTGAGTGTTGTACTTTTACAGAAAGAATTTTGTGGATATCGGTTTTTTTATTTTGAGATCATGTGGGATATGTTAAGAGAACGCTTTGGCTTCCATGCACGGTATAGGTAAATATAGGAATTTTGGTAAATGCTGTCTAATTTAGCACCTATGTTGAAAATCTGACGTACATGCCAAATTTCAGTATTACCTTCAGTATTTTTCGATACGAAAATTACTGACATACGTAAAAACGGCATTACTTTTCGCACCCTACAGTATTTGAAGCGTAAAACAACGAACTATTTATTCCTTGAAGCTCTTTAAACCCTTTACTGTATGCATTAATATCAATATGCATGTGATCAGAATATTTAAACAAATTCTAAATGCGCATTTAAAATTTAATGTTTTCCGAAAAGTTGCTATTTAGTTAAAAGAAATGAGACATATGTTTCACCTTCTGAAGAAACACTTCACAAATTGTTTTGCAACTTCACTTGTAAATTAAACTCGCATTATAAAGATTTAATCTCCGTAGTAATTTAGGGACTAACAACAAATTTAATAATTTGAAGAATTTTTAAGTTTCAATATGCATCATTTTTTAAATGATACATAACTCCGACAGCATTTTTTCAAGTATTATGAGCAATGTTTCAATATCGATTAGAACGAACATTCAGGAAGACATTAATATTTTAAGTATAAATTCAAATAATTTAAAGCTTACTTTCTTTCTTTTATTTTGAGAGTTTATGTGTTTGAATTCGCAGTCAGTTTCACGGAACTTAAAAAGAAACTTATAAAATTAGAGAAAAAATGTGATATTGAAATTCAGAAAAAGACGATTACTATTTAACTCGAAAAAGCATTAAAATAGATAATTGCTTACCGTGTATGCGCAAGAATTGTTAGATTTTGATTTATGTAATTTTTTTATCAACTCTCTAGAGCAGATTATTTGAAAATTCTATTTCAATATAAGGAGAATTTACGAAGATATGAGCTTTTACAGTATTTTAGACATAACTGAAAATAACTGAATGTTTGAGAGTTTCAAATAGACAGGTTTTTATTTTATTATTGAAACCAATAAACGCTTCGCGGTAGGGATGGACGCGAGTTGATTTTTTGCGAGACGAGAGAGAGATTTTCAGCTTTTTTGCGAGACGAGACAGAGATTTTTAACATTACGATCTAAGGTTTTTGACGAGACATAACTTCTAGACAGTTTTGCAAGGCCCCAATTTTCCGACTCGCGTCCATCCCTACTTTGCGGTAACTTATAACTGCCTAAATGATCAGGATATTCAGCTGGAATTTTTATAATTTCTCTGTTGTTTTGCCAAAAAATTGTGGAACCCTAAAATAAAATCTTTCATCAAATTAGAAATTACATCCTTCAATAGCTTACATCTCCCCAATGTTTACTGATTTTATTTCAAATTTTAGTGTAATGCTTGTTTATTACCTTTTTAAACTTTCAGAACTAACAAATAATACAAACAGGTCTGATTTCAAAGAAAAATAATTCCGAAATAAAAAGAATATTGGTTCTACATTATGTCTAATAAGTGAAACTAATGCTAAATTTAGAAGTAATCCGATAACTACATCAAGGAATAAAGTAAAAAGAAAGAAAAAGCCAAGGACTGTGGTGATGGAATAAATTTTGCTTAATGGATAAAACAAATTGTTGCTATTAGGTACGCGACACTGATTGAATCCCTTTAGGGAGCAGTTATAAAAAGATTCTCGCATTACTAAAAGGTTAAGTTAAAAGATATTTTTAAAGAATATTTACTTCTTAATTTTAGCATTTCTGTGACGATATGTTTATGCAACAGCTGATTTTCAAATGAACAATGATGTACAAAATCTGCAAATTTAATTTTTACTATTTTTTGCTTAAATGTAATTACATCATTTGCTTTCTATCACTTGTTCACTTTCTTTTATAACAAATTTTCTTCCATATTAAATATGTTAAAATATATGTCATGGTCTTATTCAGAATTAAATAAATGCTAATAAGAATGTTCATAAAAGTGTTCAACATGGTAGAAAATTAGATTTATTTCCTTTTCTTTATTTTTACAACTCAGTGTATTAAGGTATAGATAGAAAGTATATATTCTAAGTAGTACATATACTACATATAAGAAAATTAAATATACAGGGTGGCCATAATTAAACTGCAAGTGTTCAAGGGGTGCTGGAGAGAAAACTACCGAGGATATTCCAGTGAAATTTGGTATCTACACGTTTCAGAACATGCGCAAGTCAAATATGCAAAAATAAAAAAATCGTCATTTTCACCCGATAGATGGCGGTGCACCGTATTTCAAAGGTCACCGGTGGCATATACAGCTTCCAAAACCGATAGACAGACCATAGTGACATTCTAAGAGGCATATAAACAATATAAAACATCATTTACAGTTTATCAAAATTCCATTCAATTCGCTTCAGTAATTAAATTTTTACAGTAACATGTAATCAAAAATTAACGTAAATTAAGATCACAAATTAAACAATTCATACAACACAAACAATAAAGACGCTTTGGAAAACAATTAAACCATTATTTATTCTCATTGACACTCATTGGACCTCTTAATCGTTTCATACGCCGGTATTCTTTCAGAGTAGCCGAATAATTGCTACCATTCTGATAGAATATCTTCACTAACAATGCACGTTCCGTCTTTTTCAGAGTCACTGATTGACCATTACTGAATGTGGTCTTGTTTTTACACTGTTCGATGGGCTTAAAATTTGCATATATGACTTCCATAAGAATTGAAACACGATATAGCGCCACCTATCGGGTGAAAATTGCGATTTTTTATTGCATATTTGACTTGCGCATGTTCTGAAACGTGTAGATACCAAGTTTCACTGGAATATTCCTGATAGTTTTCTCTTCAGCACCCCTTGAACACTTGCGGTTTAATTATGGGCACCCTGTACTTTACTAAGAGGGGAAATCTTTGTCTCCCGTTGATATAACTTTGGCTAAACAACTTTAAATATTTATCACAAATCATTATTTTTTTTATCAATTCATTTGATACTTAAACCTGCTTTTTAAATGAAGCATCATGGATCTCTGTGAAGTTATATACGTAACAAAATTCATGTAACTTTTGCAACTTACTTAATGACTTAACCTCTTACTTTTATGCGTGTTGGCAAAGATCTCTTCGAGATACATGGGTCAATCAATAAAAATAAGGAATTATTTTTAAAGAATCTTTTACGAGAATGGATTACAACACTTATATTTTTTAACATAACCTTCCTCAAGTTATATGCACTTATTCAAGCGGTGGACAAATTTCACAATTCCACATGCAAAGAATTCTTCAGGCCATGTTCGTAAGGAAACAGTTGTGACTGCTGCCCCGACTAAGTGCTCATCAGTATCGAGCCTTGAGGCACTAAGATCTTCTTTCAGAAGGTTTAAAATCGGATTCACCATACTGCACTGCTATCCGGCGGTGAATTTCAATTCGTTTTAACCCTTGTGAAATCTCATGACGCTCCGTTACTCCACGATGCCATAAGCTTGGAAAAGTGACTGCATCTTGTTTCACTGATTCACATGCTTCCGATTGCGAGGCAAACGTGTCAGGTTCATCTGATAGTAGTTCTAAGACACCACCTAAAAATAAAAGACGCACAAATTTTGTTGAAGTTTTACGTTTTTTTACAACTTTACCGGTTGTTTATCAATGGACCTTCTATATTAGTGAACATTAATATTTTACCCAGTCTATTCTTATCTTCCCGTGAGTCAAGCGTTCCAAAACTTAACCCATTTGTGCCTGGATATTTTTGCGACTTTCTTCGATTTTTACTGATAACAGAAATAATAGATATATTTCTGATGTCAACTTCTTGAACAAGGGATGATTTCTTTTGAAATCATTATGCATAAAAATCGAAATATCAACATCCTACTTGGTCATGTTAAAATATTTTGTAGAGTTGAGGATCAGTACTCATGAATAAAGGCTAGGAAAAATAAATAACGTTTTCGACTACTAGCGAAAATGCCGTCCCAAAACAGGGACACTAGGCATAAATGGGTTAAGCAAAAATTTTAAAAATCGTGAAAAATCAGCTAGGAAAACACCTCAATTTTTGAAATCTGGACATGTTACGAATAAATGCAAGTTGAATCAAGTTGCATTATGCAAAAGAGTGGTGCTGTCGCCGCTTTACTAAAATAAAGTGCAGCTTAAAACCAGCTATCCCTTCAGCTAGTTTTAAGCTAAACAGAATAGGAAATCGCTGTTAAAAAAACGAGTGTGCAAAATAATTCGGAGATAGCTTAGAGTGAAAAGGAGTTTCATTACGACGAGAAGTGACATTTTCCAGGAGATTTCCTTTTAGAGCCGTAGGCCGATTTGAAGTTTGCCAGCAACAGGCTAAGATTGACAGAAGGTTAAATGTTGATTAAGGTCATGGAACACATGAAGCTCTATCGAGAGTACACCGAGAATTACCGTATCTGCAGAAGACATGTATCTTCAACTTAGTCCATATCGCAACAGGACTGCAGCTCCATCTTGGTTTAAATCAGCGCCTGTTTCTGGGAGAAACAGTATAAGTCACTACAGTACGCAGAAAAAAGTCTATATGCAAAAACGTCCTCCGAGCAAGGCACCTTCATAGGCAGATGTCTCTCATATAGGCTTGCCATAACACAAAATAAAGGAACTAAGCTATCGAAGTTGAGCGTCTCACCCAGTGGCGGGGTGAGACCAAAGTTAGAAGAAGTTGCATGGTGAGATTTGCGAGCCCCCGTTTTTTTATTTGCAAGCAATATTTTTTAAGGAGGAAAAATTGTTTTTGCTTGGAATACTGTCCTTGACTTTTTTCTATCATACACCAACAAGAATTGTGTTGATAGTTTTTTATTTAATCTCGTATTATGTGCACTTGAAAAATTACAAAATATGCTTTTTATAACCTTTAAAACGCACACTGAGTTCCACGAAAATTACAAAATACAGAAAATAAGAAATCGAAGAGAGGTACAACAAAAATAATTTATTCTCTTGCACAGATGATATTCTGTTATTCAATAATCTCATCAATCAATTAACGTTTTCAAGCAAATATGAGGAATGTGTTTCCAGAAGTGAACCCTGCACAGCAAAATAAAGTTATCGCTAAATCCTAATGTCTTCCCCAAAAATCAGACTTGTGCATTAGGTTCTTGATGTTTTTCCGTTCCTCGGACATAACTGCAATAGAAAAGGGGCGTTTTTATTTAAGGGGATCATTTTCCCTTTTAAAACGATATGCTTCGGTGGACAAATGACCTTCGAAATCAGAGGTGTTCTGACTTGGTCAAGCTGGTGTTTAAGCATGGAAATGTTCAGCATTTTTTATTGCTTTTTATTACTTCAGACCAGTCGGTTAAAATCTATAGCATATCTTCATTAAATTATTTCATGATTTATTCCTAGTTAATACAGAATTTCAATACACAAATGAAAATTTTTAGCCTCAGCATTTTTATTAATGTCTTCAATTAATACTCCCGAGATTAAAAAAAAGACTGAACACACCGACATTATTTCAGTTATGTAGGATTCATAGTGAGGGAGCCAGAAATTGCCTAATTTATTTGCTTGGAAAATTCGATTGAACGATAGAACCATTGCATATTTTTAAAGGGAAGGTCGTTTAAAAAAGAATAAATTCTATTTTACATGCACTTTTACTTCTAAATATGAATTTAAACTTAGGGGGGATTTTCATTAATAATTAATGACATTACGAGAAAGATTAGATAAACATAAATTTCGAGCCTTTTTCTCTCACTGAAGTAACTGTGAAAATTGATTTAAAAAACTACTTCTAATTGAGAAAAGAAATGATTTTGTTAAATAATTCGTTTAGTTTTGAGCAACTTGTTTCTTCAGCAGCTACTTATCTACAATTCGAGTCAATCTTCTAAAAATAGCAATGTATACCGGGTGTCTCAAACTGACTGATAACTTTGACATTTTGAAATAATGACTTTACCTCGTACTTTTTCTAACCTACTAATTCAATAAACGAAACCATTTTGGAAACCACAACAAAAATGCCTATTTTGTGTCACTGTATACTTTTAATATTCTTTCATTAGTTTAAACTTTGAAGAACTTCTCTCAGAAATATTAACCGAATGATAGATATGCATATCCTACTGTGTTACGCTGATCCCTGACTTCACAATTTCGGTTCAACCTCTCCAAAACAAAACTTTTACCGTCATTACTCCAAACAGATTGAAACGTTATTGTCCAAAATCTTAGTAAAATTCACATTGTTGGTGCAATTGGTTTTGAAAATTTTCATTATTATGTAAAAATAAACGAAAAAGAAAAATAAAATACGCTATTTTAAAAATCTGAAAATTTACGAGTTCCCTAATTTTTAAACGATTTTCAGCACCATTTTATTTCCGATAATAAAAAAGCTAATCATTTGCATGACAAAATTAGTTCTCTCACAATTAATATTAAAGTCATGGTTATCAGGCTTTGAAGGGAAAATTGCGATTCTATTTCATTTAAAATAGTTTTTCCAGATTACCCAATTTAACTTTTACACAAATAAAATGATTTCTTCTGCATGAAGCATTGTTATAAGAGGGTCTGTTCTCACAAAACGAAATCGTTCGAACGCTAAAAGTTTCCACACGAATCCATAAGAGCATGAAATTTGATTTCGGTCTATGATAAAATTGAATATGAAGTTACTTATTTTAAGTGGCCGAAGATTAAATACATTGAGTGTAGACATATTTTATCAAGTGTACATTAGCTTTTCCAGCACCCTTTGTAATTGGCTCCACACCGAGCTTTCTTTTCTAGTTTGAGTTCATTTCTTGTAATTTTCTACTGTGCACTGGAGTAATTACTTTTATCTTGCAGTTCTTCGTGTAGTTCGTAAATCTAAAAATCGCTATTCTCACCTATTCGCAAAATCGTATTAAAATTTGTGCTATATTTATAGGTATTTTCTTTTTGATTTTAAACTGTTTTGGCCATAGAGAAAACCGAAATTTCTAAACATGTTGATTCTAAGACATAAATTGCAAAATCAGAGCGATAGACAATCAAATTTTTTTTTCTGAATAAACACTTTCATTCTTAAATTCTTTTCAAAAATCTTAACAATTCATAATATAAAATGATATGTTTCAGATATGCTTTCATGGAATCCTGTCAATCGATATTCTTTGGCGAAGAGACACAATTTATACTGGTTTTCAATAATAAAACTTGGATTTACTTGTTCCATTTTGCATAAATTAGTTATTTCATTAAGGCAATACCACATTAAAATGTCTCCTACCATACATATAGTCACGGGTGCAGCTATAGATTTCTCATGGGAGGGGTTCAGCTATAGGGGAAGGTCATAGCATTTTATTGATAGTAAATTTTACTATGAATCTCAGGTAAAATTTTTTACTTCCAGTAAAAATTTTTAAACTCTTTGTAGTAAATTGTGTTTGTTAAGCACTGAATTATAGAATTTACAGAATGACAGTCATGTTTTAAATTTTAATATAAAGTTTTGAAAATTTATATAAAATTTATATCTCTTATACCGCACACTATTTTGAGTGTTGAATTCCAAAAGTGAATATGCTGTTCCGTTGTTGTTGTTTCTGATGCCCCCTGACAACCGCAATCGTCGATGCCAGATCCCTCCCCCCCCCCCCCGAAGGGTGGCGATGGGCAGAGGGGGTGCGCCTTCCATTTTTAGGGCCTCAGTGGTAGAATGTACGATTTAGCCCGTGGTGCCCTAATTTTGAACCAATTACAGAGGAGGGGCCAACCCCCTGAAATTGGCACACCCCCCAGATGTATCGTTTAACAACTTGGAGGACATTGGAGCCACGGCAGATTTTACGTGCACCAGCTCCCATTAGCGTCCGCGGTCGCACAGTAGTCGAGCCGAGAGGAAGTTGATTCTCCCAAGCACTGGCCAAGCCGGATGCTGCCTCACTTGTCGTGTTCTAATGGGAACGGAGTTTAGCCCCCAGACCACTGTGGGAGAAAAAGTGAATATTCAGCTATAATTAGCGTTTGTGCGAAGACTGGAGGCGGGATCCCCACTAAAAATAATCTTAAGATTTTCTTTAAAAAAAAACTGCAGAAAATCTCAAGTTATTTGGGACTCGAAATCTGAAGAATATCTGCAGAATATAATCAGCATGAATAACTTAAGATTTTCTGCATTTTATTTCCCCTTATTACATTCTGTAAATATTCTTCAGATTTAAGAGTCCCAAATAACTTTTAAGAGTCCCAAAGAATTTAATGGGCGAAATAACTTAAGAATATCTGCAGAATAATACAGCTACTAAATAAACTGCAAAAAATCTTAAGAATTTAATGGGCCAAATAAGATTTTCTACAGCATTATTATTATTATTTTAAAGATTGAAGTTTTAAACTAAACAATTCTAATTTCAGGCAGAGTTCATTTTTTAAAATGTTGCATTTCACTTTAGATATTCAGATTTCTTAAAATACATTATCATACATTTTAATTTTACATTAGACTTGAAAACTGAAATATTGAATTTTGGTTATATCAGTGGCAAGATAATCCCCTTGTTAAATTTACTTTAGATTACTAATAGATATATTTCATCATGTAATTTTGATTCTTTTGTTTAATCGAAAAAAATTGCAGTTATAAAAATTTCAATTAAAAACATAAGTGAGCTATTAAAACCAATTGCTCAGAACATCAAAATATACCCAAAGTACACATTTTGTAATTTTAAAATAAATAAAGATAGCAATTTGTGCTTATAATTATTTTAAGTATATAGAAAAGCTATCTAAGTGAATGTACATATTTACGAACATAACTGAGCAAATAAATAACCAAATATCACTTATAGGCATACAACCTTATAGGCATACAACTATTTGGAAATATTTACTAAAATGTCATATTTAGCTTGTCTTTTATTTAAGACAAGCTTTTTCTTCAAAAATTTCAGGTATAACATGGAGGACGCATCTTGAAACCAGTCTTGTAATGGGGGCCCCATTTTTACACAGATTCTGGGTCCATTCTTATATTTCATTCAAACATTTAGATATTTTAAAACTTCCTATTTCACTCATACACATTTATATTTTTAAAAATCTATACTTTTATATTCTTGAAACTTTAAATACTTAGTATGCCAGTGGACAGAACAACCCTAGTTTTTTTACTTTGAATACATATCTCATCACATAATTTTAATTACTTTGTTTAGCTGATAAAACACACATAGCTTTTGATTATAAAAGTAAGTCAGCTATTAAAACTGAGCGCTAAAAATATAGCTAAAGTTATGAGATCCCACCATGAGTATAAAGAACAAGAAGGGGAAAGATAATAGTTAAAAAATTGCAATTATTTGAAGTGATAAAAAATGCTTCAGTTAACACTAAACATATCTCTTAATGGACAATGTAAACCATGTTATTTCAGAGATCCCATTTTTCTGTAATACATATATGTATATGCTCAGGGACTGATTTACGGCGAAGCATTCGGGGCACATGCCCTGAGCCCCGGATTTTTAGCCCCCCCCCCAAACTTCCTTTTATGTAATCCTAATAACTACTAAAGTTATCTCTCAAGAGTAAAATTTCTGATTACTTACTTCATTTCATCACAAATAAAAATTAAATTTAAAATTTTGAAATGTTAAAAATTATGCATTCGACTCGATAGGACACCTCAGCATGCTCCTCCTCCAGCTGCGTAGCCAAAAATTTTTCATGGGGGGGGGGTTACGACTACTGCAACTCACATATCTGCATACATGTGTGTGATAATAAGGGAGTGAAGAATATACATTTTGTATGGCAAAAAATTCCTTATGGTGGGGGGGATATGACCCCCCTAACCCCCCCTTGGCTACGCCCCTGTCGTCCTCTTATCGTTTCTAAGGTGTGTGACAACTGTAAATACCCATAAAAACATTTCAAAATTGAAACATTCATAAAAGTGGTATTTGTCGTGACATTTTACTGATTTGTAAATATTTACATATGGTTAACTTAGGTTAGTATGGTTAACTTAACTGACTTACATATGGTTAAATATTTATACCTCTTGATTATCATTTATTATTTCATGGTTTCAGTTTTACAATTGCTATTATGTGCTATCTCTTAATGTTTTACTTGGGATTCCATATTACGTAAGTTTAGCTATTTTATATTATATATATATATATATATATGTATATTGAATACTGCAGTATGTGTGTGTGTGTGTAGTGAAAATTTTTTGTATTTCTGCAGCTTGGTGCAGAAAACATGACAAAATTCTACCGGGTAAAAAATTCACCAGCACACACACAGAAAAGAAAAGCTTCTTGTAAATCCGACGCCACCTATCTACCGGCATGTATTTCGACCCGCTGAATCCGAATTTTAAGTCAGTTTAAGCCGTACACCCTTGAGTATCGAGTAAATTGAAAAAATAGCATAAATTGGATAAATGGTAATTAAAAAAATTATGAATCTAAACCAAGCATAATTCTTATGTATTTCGATCTGCTGAATACAAATTTAAAGTGTATTTAGATTATAAACCGTTCTGCAATTTTCTCAGATTTTAAAATCTGAGAAAATCGCTCTCCTTACTCTGTTTATACATCATTTTTTAGAGATATTACAATTTTTTTGCATTTTCAGATTTTATACTTATATTTTACGCATAAAAAATACAAGAAACGTATTTAATAATGTTTTATAGATTTTTTTCAATTTTTTTTAACTGTAACTTTTGCTATTTTATCAGTTTTTTGCGATTTTTTGCGATTTTGAGGGATTCTAAGCCAAATATATTTTAGATTTGGATTAAGCAAATCAAATTACATAAAAATCCTCTTTGATTTGGGTCAACAAAATTTTTTTCATTAATACAATGATGATTTTTTGCTATTTTTAACATTTCTCAAGGTTTTTTTTCATGTTTTTGAAATTTAGAACGGTTTATAATCTAAAATACACTTTAAATTTGTATTCAGCGGATTGAAATACATTAGAATTATGCTTGGTTTAGATTCATAAATGTTTTTAATTACCATTTATCCAATTTACGGTATTTTTTCAATTTACTCGATACTCGAGGGTGTATGGCTTAAACTGACTTAAAATTCGGATTCAGCCGGTCGAAATACATGCTGGTAAATAGGTGGCATCCGATGTACAAACAGCTTTTTTTTGTGTATGTGCCAGTGTTATCAGTAAAATTGTGTTTTAATTATTATTTGAAGTTGTATTGAGAAACCTCAATTATTTGGAAAATTCGAATAATCCGAACATTTATGAATCATCTTTTAATCAAATTACAGTAATTAAAAAAAAAAATCAAGCAATGGAACATTTTGAATTTCCTAAGACAGTTCAAAAATCTGTTTTGAGATTTTAAAGAATTGAAATAAAAACTAAATAAAGAATTATCAGAAAATTTGTCATTTAATGACACTATAATTTAACTGTGGGTTTCGGTACTTTTCATTATTATTTAAAAAATATTTGTAAGATACAGTTGGACACCAATTTAACGAATTCATTGTTATCGATAATTTTGTTCGTTAAAAAGGGGTCCAAAACAGAAAATAAAACTTTTTCGCACTTACCTTATGAAAAAGCTTATGTATCCATAATTTTAAAAGGCATATTTTTTATTTATCATATAAAAATGCAGCAAAGTATTACATAAATATAAGATCTTCTTTAACGCCTGCAGTTTTTTTTTCTTCTTGAAGAGTAGAAAACAATTTTCACAATTATAGTTCACATTTTCACTATTTTCAATAACAGTACACAGTCTACAACGAAGTACAAGCAGTATGCAGACCAACTAAGTCTGTGTATTCACAAAATCTTGGTACACCAATTCCTTTCAGACAGCTCCGTTAGAATATACAATGGTATGAGATCTGGCAATCATGGTGGCCATAGAACTGGACTTCCACATCATATGCAGTGTTTGGGGTAATCCACATTTAAAATATTATATACACGAGCCAGATTGACACTATGGTATGTCATCAAGGGCATCAGGTTTAAATACTAAGTATTGCAAGAACTGTTCAGGTGACAGACATGGTCTAAGCAGGCGATCCACGAGTATGGAAGCAAACACATTTACTGACCAGTGTTCCTGAGGGTCTCTATTAAATTCAATTAACTGGCTAGTGTGTGTATGTTTACCTTGGTGGAGTGTGTTACATGCACTAACAGCATTGTGTAGAAGGAGCTTTACGTACGAGCAGTCTTCAGACATGGCACACAATATCATTGCGGAATAACAAGCGGTGGAGCGGCTGATATGAACTGGGAAATAGTCTACAAACCTTCTCAAGAATCTGCGACAGGCATCACACGTTTTCTGCAACCAGGGTCACTGACAGTGCAAGTTCGTCAACTCCGTCTTAGAAGTATACTTCTAGACGGAGATGTTCAGAAAATTATTTGTACATACAATGTATATATTAACTTTAAGTAAAATTAAATGATATTAAAAAGCTTCAGAGAGACTGCTACCATCTTGCAATACAACTTTAAGCTTTTATTACTTTAAAATAATTATTCTTGAGGGTCACACCATTTTTTCGCAGAAGATTTTTAAGTAAGTTTTGCAGTTCGAATTTAGTTTTGCCTTTTGTCTAGGTCTGCCTAGCAGCTCATAAGGCATTTCCATTATATTGGCTGTGGTTTAAATGCATACTTAACAATATTAATTATGTGGATGAAATTTGAAAAGACATTACTGAAATCATTCCTTGAAGCTAAAAGCCAAAAAGTTGGTCTATTTTAAGCAAGTCCGAAAAGTTTCTAAACAAGATAAAAGCAAAATTTTAAAAGTTAAAATAAAATGCTTCAATTGAAGCAATGATGAAATTTAATGTTTTGGAAGAAAATTAATATTTTAAGCACCAAGATCAAAATATAAATACAATTTTAAATGCACCCTGAGTACATTATTAATTAAACAATTTAAATATACACTACTGAACAGGCCAAACAATTGTGGGCTAATGGCACTCGTGATCCACATGAAATTAGGCCTCGCTCTCGCTAGATACTGATCATTTTCGACGGTCGAGCCAGATACATAAGTTTGATCAGGTGCTGTAACTTAAAAATTGTACTTTACTATGAAAATAAAATGAAAAGATTAAATAATAAACTCTAAATTAGAATAAAGGTAAAAAAGGGCGGAAAAAAAAAAACGCGCTAACGCATATGCATTAACCACGTTGTGAGTGAACGATGTAAACACACAAACGGATGGCAAACGAAGGAAGGATTTTTTCGACTACATTCGATTTAGTCGTTTTAGCGATCTCCTGTGTCAGTAGTGGCGCGTATTTGTTTCCTACTAAACTGTTATGAAAACGCTTTATAACTATCGTACCGACATGATTTTTGTTTTATTTTAAAACTAATGATTTAATGATTCATATTAAACCACAACAACAAAAAATAAATAAATGTTTTGGTGACTTATTTTTGGGGGAAATGAAGTTCATTGTCGCCTTCATTGAACAGAGTACCTAAGCATATATACAAAAGTATAATTTAATTAGAAAGCAGGGTTCGACTTTAGAAAAAAATATTTCCAGGAATCTATATAAATAAAACAGAGTGTAGACTGTCCGTTTGTCTGTCTGTCTGTCTGTGTCTCGCGTAGCTCCGAAACGGGTGATCGTAGACCTACCCAATTTGGTACGGAAATTCTCCAAGACGGGTCTCGACACACCTCGAAGCGATTTTTTCGAAATTCGAATTAGAAAATGTTTTATTTTATGTTTTGTCCGATTTTTAGCGATTTTTCTTGCGTAATACATAATAACGCCGGTAATTGCGATCGCAAGAAAACGATATTTACATCATCGTATAGAGGAGAAAATTTTCTTTTAAAAACTATTTGTTCGGACTGTGTAACATAATTTGCAGATTTTTGGGAATTTTTCAAATAAAATTAAATTTGACGCTGACTTTCGAAAAATATTTTTAAAACTGCTGCATCTTGAATTCTATCTGTCATAACTTTTTTATATTTGAACAAAAGACGGAGCACACAATTCGTCCACTTTTAAAAGAAGAACGGGGGAAAAATATAAATTGAGAATTTTTACGAATTTTTAAGTAAAGAAGGATTTTCATTTCAGTAGTACCTGCTTATGAGTTTCGGTTTGATATCTTGCGGTTTGGTTGTCATGGATACAGTAACAATGATTAAAATTGCCAGTTGAAAAAAATAAATAAAAACGGGTCCCGCGAGCAGACGATTTCTTTGCTTGGCTCGATTTCCTTTTATAAATACTGGATTTATTTGTGAGAAGAAAATTAAACGGCACAATCTAGAAAAACAATTTTAAAGCCCTTATAAATAGCGCAGTCTTATTTCTTATCTCTTTTCTTTTTGTAAAGGGTTCCAAGAGAGGGTGACGTATTTTTAAAATAAAAAAAATGTCCATTTCATGTAGTGTCTGAGGTATTTAACGCTAAAACGTGAACCTAAAAGACAGCATGTCTGCGGAAATAAGACATTTTGAAAGTGAGAAGTTCACTGCAAACGGTCCATTTTCACTTTTTTGATACCGAATGACGTTGACATAGTTTTTTTTTTGTGTGTGTGTCATTATATTGCAGTGATCTCAGGTTATTACATATATGACGCAAATTTTAAGTCAAGAGTGAAATAATTTTGCTTTTTCTAGATTCCACATCACTGGAATTATTCGAATTACACATGTGAGGAAATTTTTCGTTTCCTACCGCGCGAAGAACGGGCACGCAGCTAGTAAATAATAAAAGGAGCAGATAAAGCTAGAATATAGCATCGTGACAATTTTTATAGGTTTTCATTTTGATTGTGAAATGATGCAATAGCATTTTGTGAAAAGCTTTTAATGTTACATTAATTCCTTTTATTTATCTTATCTCTTATTTATTCATAAAAAAGCAACTATTCAGTCCCCTTCATTAACTATGAGCTTTATATTTATAAAAGATATAGCATTCTATAAAGTTTTGTATTGTATACACGATATCAGGGGCATAGCCAGAGGGGGCTCCTGCCCCCCCTGAAATGGGACCCTTTCACTTATTGTTAGTGAGGAAGATAGCATTTAACTGCAGGTTAATTAATACTTTGGTGCACAGCAGGGGCGTAGCCAAAGGGGGTCTGAGGGGGCTGCTGACCCCCCCGAAATGAGACCCTTTTCTTATTTTTAGTGAGGAAGGTAGCATTTAACTGCAGGTTAATTAATACTATGGTGCACAGCAGGGGCGTAACCAGAGAGGGCTGAGCCTCCCCCCCGAAATGGGACCCTATTCTTATTTTTAGTGTGGAAGGTAGCATTTAACTGCAGATTAATACTTTGGTGCACAGTAGGGGCGTAGCCAAAGGGGGGGGCTGAGGGGGCTGCTGACCCCCCGATATGGGACACTTTACTTATTTTTAGTGAGGAAGGTAGCATTTAACTGCAGGTTAATTAATACTATGGTGCAAGGGCGTAACCAGAGGGGGGGCTGAGGGGGCGTCTGCTCCCCCCGAAATGGGACCCTTTTCTTATTTTTAATGAGGGAGGTAGCATTTAACTGCAAGTTAATTAATACTATGGTGCACAGCAGGGGCGTAGCCTGAGGGGGCTGCTGCCAACCCCCCCGAAATGGGACACTTTACTTATTTTTAGTGAGGATGATAGAATTTAACTGCAGATTAACAAATTTTGACAACTGTTGACAAATTTTGACAACTGCAAAAAATAATCTACAGATATTTTGAAGACAAAGTTGAATCTGCGGGTTTGTCTTTAGATTCTTAAGAAAATGTTAAGAAAAATGTCTGTCGTTTTAAGATATTCAAAATGCCATCAAAATGTCTGTAAACAATCTGCAGATATTTTGAAGATAAGGTTCAATCTCTAAATTATCATAAAATTTCTGCAGAATGTCTGAAGTATATGGCATTTTCTGAAGAAAATCTTAAGATTATTTTTAGTGGGGATTTCCAAACCCCCTAACCCTCCACTTTTATATACGTCCGTGCATGTAGTGTTATAGTAAATGTCTGGCTAAATATAAGATTGAATGGCATTGACTCATCGTTTCAGATTTTTTTGGAGGATTTTTCAAACTTTCCCTGTATCCATTAACACAATTAAATTGTAAAAAGTTAAATCTCATTTCTTAGATCCTAATAAATTCTTTAGCTTTAAACTCTATTAACTTTTAATCACGGTTTATTGTAGTTTTGAGAATATTGAATAAATTTATTGGATGACGCAAAAAGTGTTTTTGCTGCTGGGGCAAAAATATGTAAAACATATTTTAACATGGAAGTCGCTGGGATCGTCCAAAGCGCCTTGTCTCCCCTAATAATACATGTTTTTCTGAATGCACAAAGCTACTTCTGAACAAATTCATTAAATAGTTTCCAATGCAGTTCTAACACGATTGTTTATTCCAACCATATTTGCACTATTGTAGTGCACATGACCCTGGCACTTTTGAATATCTAGGCCATTCCTTTCTAATTTCTTCCTATAGATAGTGCATTAGTCAATTACTCCCCAGCAGTCTTAGCGAGAGTAACAAAGCCAATGCGTATACCCTTTTGGTCATCCAGAGACTCCTTCAAGAAGGATTTGAAAACTATTTAACCAATTTCTCCAAAAGTAAATATGAACACTAAAAAAAAAATCATGTATTTTTAAAGGAGACTAGGAGCTTTGGACAATCCTATTGACTCCCATGTTACATAGTATTTTTGTCTTACTTAGAAACTCCGATTTTGATTCTGTTTTTGTGTATACTTAGAAAAAGAATCAAAGATTCAAATGACGCAATTTGTAACGGAATTGTAAATAAAACATATTAACATTATTATATACAAGTCAGTTGGATTCCGAGCTCGTTCAAAGCTTTCCGTCTCCCTTAATAGGTTTTGTCAAGACTGCAGAGCGAGGTCCCTACAGGTGCCAGGCCGTGGACGGTGGTTGCCCACGTCTTTCTCCGCCTCTGATTCCACCTGCATGCTCAAATCATTTACGGAATTATTTTCAATGTGTTTAAGTGTGAGAGAGGCAAGCATTAGTATACCTTCTATCTAACATACGGAGGATGGAATGTGCAGAGGGTAGTGTTTTTCAATGGGGAGGAGTATCTTTAGATGGGCATACAGACTTTTATGTCTTGCCATATGGAACTGATAGTGCTCAAAAATGCACAGTCCAGACACTGGATCTTGTCGTTTGATCGTATCCTGCCGCTGTTGGTAATACATACACACTGCAAGCAGATAATGACCAATTTCAGATTGCTCCCCTCGTGCATCTTTTTTTTTTAAGAGCTACAATCCAAATGGAATGGTCAGCACGCTTTCCCGACCTTTTCCTTTGAACACGTGCGAGGTGCTCAAGAGAGGTGTGTTGCTGGACTGCAATGCTCTTTCCAAACTGCTTTACGTGATCGATGGGCATTGCTCCCTATGCAACATCTTAAACAGCATGAGGCATCGAAGTCAAGCATGTATCGCTGTTCGGGGTTATCGTACTCACTATTGAGAAATGCTTTGTATTTAATTTCTTAAGTTTTAATTTGTCGAACTTTTTATGACTTTATCATGCTTTTAAGTTTCGAGTGGTATAATGAATATTATCGTCAAGTTTGGTCCAGTGCACTTACGTTTTTTTCCATATATCATCAGGGCTTTTGTTTGTTGTTATTGTTGCTTAACTTTTAGAATGTTGCTTGAACACAAGAAGACACGTCACAACTTTTCTTGAACTTATTTATTAGACGACACAAACATGACATGCAGAACGATTAAACATTAAAAATACTATCGACAACTCAGGGCGAAAACTAACTTCTTAACATCAGCTTGAACTAAAATACATTTCATAAAGGCAATAAAAGTTCATTCATTTAAAACATTTCCATAAAAGTAACAAATAATCATGCATGAATCAAATTGCCGCCAACATCATCGGGCGAACTGAACAGAACATACGAGCCCCAGTCGAAAACTACACCTCCAATTTAAATCACTTCAGTCCGCAACACCTGAATTCACTTCACATCCCACAATACAAAAATACGGTGCTACCTAACCAGCTGTTGCTTAGTGCTGACATCTGTTCCATAAATACACAACAACCGAATGCAGTACAACAGGATTGCACAAGAACATACTCCCATCCATCAAGAAGTCATTCTTGATGAGAGGGTATTAAAGAAAGTTTAACAATTGGCCTTTTAAATAAACCTTTAGCAGTTTTTATTGTTACCACCCGTACCATACCATCCTTACCAGGATGCGTATCTACAACTCTATCTAGCGGCCAAACAGAAGGAAGTACGTTTTCCTTCTTTAATATAACTAAATCATTTAACTTAATATTTTCCCCAGAAACCTTCCATTTTTTCCTATTTTGGAGTGAACTCAAATAGTCTATTCTCCATCTCTTCCAAAAATTTAATTTCAATTTTTGTATAATATCCCAACGCGATCTAACAGAAAGGTTATTTTCAATAGGTTCAGCTGGAGAAGTAATAACATCACCTATCAAAAAATGTGATGGAGTTAATACATTTAATTCACTGGGATCATTTTCACTACCAACCGTAGTAAGTGGTATCGAGTTCAATAATGCCTCTATCTGAGTTAAAAAAGTACACAACTTCTCAAAAAATAAGTTGGTATTTCCAATTACGCGCTTAAGATGAAACTTTGCTGAGCGCACTGCTGCCTCCGATAACCCACCAAAGTGAGGACTCACTGGGGGAATCATGTGCCATTCAATATTTACTTGCGATAAATAATAACTAATTTTATCGTTTTCATTGATTGTAGAAACAAATTTAAATAGATCTGACAGTTTCCTTTTGGCGCCTACAAATGTTGTCCCATTATCCGAATAAATTGAACTTTGAGCTCCTCTACGTGAGCAAAATCGCTGAAGTGCAGCTATGAATGCCTCAGAAGAAAGGTCACTCACTAGCTCTAGATGAAGCGCTTTTGTCGCAAAGCAAACAAAAAAAGTGATATAACCTTTAGTAGTTTTAGCTCCTCGGCCACGATGTCTTAAAATACCAACTGGCCCTGCACAATCAATGCCACATAGGAGTAACTCTCAACAGGAAGTTCTCCCTATAGCTGCTGTGCAGTGGTTGCTCTATATCTACAACATATTATACATTTATGTATACAACTCTTAATAACTTTTTTAAGCCCAATTATCCAATACATCTGACGAATAATGCCCGAATATAAATTCAAACCAACAACATGATCATCAACCATCAATACACAACATGAAAATAATTTACAATTAAAACACTTATTTTATGCTGAGCTAGCAAAATCAATGGATGTTTAGCATTATATGAGAGAGGTGAGTTAGACAGTCTACCTCCAACTCTCAGTAAGCCGTCCTTATCAATAAATGGACAAAGACCTAATAAAGGACTTTTCCTTGAAACTGATTTACAAGATTTCACACAACTTATTTCATCTTAAAAATATAAATTTTGTACATAAGAAACCAAGAAATTACCTGCATGATTTCTTTCCCTGGTACACAAAGAAGAAATCTTACCTTTAGAAACTACGTTACCCTTGTTACATTTTTCTCTGCAATTCAATATAAACCTAATACAGAAAGCAAAAATATCTACAATTTTAGAAAAAGATGAATAATTTTCAAGTAGTGAATCAATAATGCAGTTCTTTACAATTGCAGAAAAACAAAATTGAGTTTTTTTCTGTTCTTTCACCACAGCATCAACGTTAAGTTTAATTTCTGGTTGTTTAGGCCAATTCTCTGCACTTAAGGAAAGCCAGAGTGGTTCCTCCCACTATAAGGAACATTCGGGAAGTTGTCTAGGAGTCAAACCTCTTGAAGCGACGTCAGCAGGATTTTCCCTTGTGGGCACATATCTCCAACAGTCAAATGGAACCAAGTCCAAAATTTCGGAAGTTCTATTAGCAATATAAGGTTTATTGCAACGAGGATGAGATGACAACCACGCAAGCACCACTTGAGAATCTGTCCATGCGTGGAACTCTATGACATATTCATGAAATATATCTACCACACTGGAACACATTCTTGAGAGCAACAACGCAGCGTTGAGCTACAATATTGGAATGGGCACTGGTTTCAATGGGCACACATTAGTTTTAGACATCAGGATATTCACTTTATTACCGTCTTGTTGTACCACATAAATAACTGCTGCAAACGCTAGTTCCGAAGTATCGCAAAAACCATGCAACACAAGTTGTTTGCCCAAGTTCTGTATCCATCGAGGAATACGAATCAGACATATTTGTTGAAAATCCTTTTGAAAGGCTTGCCATTTTACCTCTAAACTCTCAAGAAGAAGAGTATCCCAATCTAATTTCAGTAACCACAACTGTTGGTAAAAAAACTTAATACATACTGTACAAGGTGATAGGAAACCGAATGGATCAAACAATTTTGCTGATTGAGATAAAAATGTTCTTTTAGTGATCTCCTCGCTAAATTTCAAATTAACATTAAATATAAAACAGTCAGTTGCAGAATCCCAATTTAATCCCAGAGCCTTAGAGCACTCGTCAGGATGAATTTCTAAAGCTGGTAAATCAAAAGGACCGAGAGGCAAATGTTCCAGTACCTCAGAGGAATTGAATCGCCATTTCCTTAAATGAAAACCTCGTAATTCTAATCTATCAGAAAGCTTTCTTATTAATCCAATTGCCTCTTGACTAGAATCCGCTCCAGCCATCAAATCGTCAATATAAAAGCACTCTTATTATAGAAGAAACTGCAGGATGCCCTTCCTCCAAGTCCTTTCCAACTTGAAATAAACAACGTGTTGCTAAATATGGAACAGCAGATGTACCATATGTAACGGTTTTCAATTTATATTCTTTGAAAATCCTGATCTTCTGAATCAATTAATATTTGCCTATACATCTGTTGGATATCCGCAGAAAAAGCAATTGGATGTAGTCTAAATCGAGTGAGGATATAAAACAAATCTGGTTGCAAAATCTGACCTACGGTTAAAATAGAATTCAAAGAGTTCCCATCTGGAGGTTTGCAAGAACCATCATATACGACTCGCAATTTCCTAGAAATACAATCACTCTTGATAACTGAATGATGCGGCAGATAGTAAATGTTATTCTTGGAAGATTCTAAATTTTTGCCAAGAGGTGTCATATGTCGAAGTTCCTCATATTGATTCATGAATTGCTTATAATCCCTTTCAAATTGCTTGTTATACACAAATTTTCTTTCCATTGCATATAATCTCACAATTGCCATTCAATTAGTATTCCCCAACAGATTTACGTCTCTATAAATTGGTAATTTCACTACAAATCTACCGTCTTCATTTACGTTAAATGTTGACTGGAAATGTTCACAAAATTCTTCCTCTTCAGATAAATGCTGTTTTTTAACATTTGTTTCCTCTGTCAGCAAAAATTTTTTAAGAATTACATCAACGTTACTTTCACTTTCCTAATTACTTATAAAATGAGAGTGTGTAGAACGCGATGAATTGAAATGAGTCCGAATTCTTCCAGCTACCACCCAACCAAACATTGTATTCTGAGCAATCGGCTGATTTTCCTCTCCCACAATTTTTCCATGTCGCATAATATGAAAGAAAGTGTCGAAACCCAAAATGATATCACATTCCCTTGACTGGATAAAGTTTTTATCGGCTAAATTGATACACTTAAGATGATCAAGATTCCTTACATCCAATAACTCAGTAGGGAGATAAGATGTAACTCTGTTTAGAATAAAGGCATGAACACTTAAAAACTCATCCGAAAACCTTGAACCAACTTTCAAAGTCGCTGAACCTCTTGTCTGCCAAGCTTCCACTCCTGCAATACCTTCGAGAACAATCCGATCGTTTTTTCTTTTTAAATTCAAAATAGTCATAGCATTTTCACTTATGAAGGAACGTTCTGATCCCGAATCCAGGAGTGCTCTAAAGGAAAGTGCATCACCCACAGAATTATAAGTTGAAATTTTAACTGTAGGTAAAAAAGAAATATACTTAGAATTGTCACAAGATGCACTCGCAATAACTTTTGTTTCATTAGATATCGATTTAGAGCCACTGTCCCAGTCATTGCAACTCCTTTCGTTCAAAACTGGGGTCACCCTCCCCTAAATTTTCGCAGTACACGAAGTGCCTTCATTTCCTTCATGTATAAGTGTATTATGATTCCCTTGACATTTTAAACACTTCAAATGAGTATATGGACATTCCTTCAACCTGTGAGAATTTAAACACAAGAAACACAAGTTATTCTGTTTAACAAAATTCCTTCGGGCATAAGCATCCATACCCTTAAATTTTCCACATTTATATAATGGATGCGTTCCCTGGCATTTCATACACCTTCGAATGGATTTTTCAGTATTGCTTCCCGATTCAATATAATTGACATTTTCAGACCTGACATCGTCATTATTAGCAATTAATTCCAAGGAAGAGCATCTCACATTTAAAAATTCAAAAAATTACTTTAAACTAGGGAAATCAATCTCTTCACTTTATAGACCATTGTTTTCTTGTCTCGACATCAAGCTTTTGCAGTAATAAATAAATTAACCATGGATCTCTACCAGTAGCTTCCTCACAAGTAGCTTTCAATCCTCTAATAACTTCATCACTTGTATTCAACAAATTTCTTAAGTTTGCACTATTCGGGTGATTAATTGACTTTTTTTCTGATCGATAAATACTTTAATTAACGACTGTACAATTTGCTTCTTATCATACCGATCCAATAATTTCCCCCATGCTTCTTCATATGAATCATTAGACAGTGGAATATGCTTAATTAATAAGGCAGGTTCATCGGACAACAACCCTTTAAGATACTGAAATTTTTTAATCTTGGATAACGATGGTTGAGCATGAACAGTTGCTACAAACATATCCTTAAAGTTATTCCAGTCCATAAATTTACCGGAAAAAATTGGTATGTTCAATTTTGGAAGCCTAACATTTTGGTTCTGACTTTCAGTATGAACAGATTTAACAACACTCTGCGTTTCATTCGTCATAATTTGCTCTGTAGTAATCAACGCATCTAACTTATTTTGAAATTTAGATTTCAAGAAAAAATATCTCTCTTCAACTTCCGCAATTTCAGAATCCCTTTCACTAACTAAATTATTCAGCCGTTCAAATTCTTTAAACACTTCATCTAATCTATGCAATCGAGTATTAATTTCATTTTTACCATTTATCCTATCGAAATTATTTTCCAATCTTGTAAGAGAGGCTTTAAGACGACCCCTTTCCGTTTTTATTTTTCCAAGTTCTTCTTCTGCCATTGCAGAACAAATAAAATAAAATAACTTTTAAAAAATGTAATCCCAATAAAATCGTAAGCACTTATCTTTCACAAATCCAAATTTCGGCAGTGCCTCCAATTTCTTATGTTGCTTGAACACAAGAAGACACGTCACAACTTTTCTTGAACTTATTTATTAGACGACACGAACATGACATGCAGAACGATTAAACATTAAAAATACTATCGTCAACTCAGGGCGAAAACTAACTTCTTAACATCAGCTTTAACTAAAATACATTTCATAAAGGCAATAAAAGTTCATTCATTTAAAACATTTCCATAAAAGTAACAAATAATCATGCATGAATCAAATTGCCGCCAACATCACCGGGCGAACTGAACATACGAGACCCAGTCGAAAACTACACCTCCAATTTAAATCACTTCAGTCCGCAACACCTGAATTCACTTCACATCCCACAATACAAAAATACGGTGCTACCTAACCAGCCATTTCTTAGTGCTGACATCTGTACCATAAATACACAATGACCGAATACAGTACAACAGGATTGCACAGGAACATAGAAATTATGCAGTTCGAAAGTTTATATTTTTGTTAGTGTTTATAACCTTTTTTTTTTTCAAAATTCGTTTCGACGATATGCGAGAAAGTGTGTCTTCGGTACATTAACTTATTGATTTTTTTTTTTTTTTTGAGATCCTTTTGTATATCTTCTAGTGCCCAAACGCCCCGAAAATAGCTAAATTCAACATTTTCATGAAAATGTACGAGAAATCGTAAATTAAAGAAAAATACCATAAATTTTAGATATTAAAATAAATAATCATTTTATGCATGTGTGGGGAATGCCAGCATGACAATGTTTACAATAGATTATTATGTTTTCTTTTACTAATATATTACAGATTACGTACAATGCATTTTAAAAAATGAACATTCAGCCTAGAGCGAAATCTTCACACGTCTTTTACACGTCTTAATGCCAGCTGCGTCGTACTCTCAGTTGCGTAGGTGAACCTGCATCTACACAGCACTGCGGTCGTTGACCGAGTAGGATATCAATCCCTCACATGTGTACATAATTTAATTTTGCATATGAAGTATAAATTCAAAACCAAAGCAACAAGTCATAAAATTTAGAAGAATGAACTTACGTTATGGCTATTACAAAAAGTTCTACTAATCTAGAAATTCAAACATTAAAACAAATGTAATTCTTCATTAAACTGTTGGATCTGGCTTCTTAATTTATTTCTTTATGTAAAAGTACGTTTCTTCATATCTCCACACACGCTTAAACCCAAAGATCGAAAAATACGATGGATTGCAGAGCGAAAAAGAAATTCATGGATTCGATCCGTTTGCATCGAAACCTACCGGTATTTCCTCAAAAGTGCTCTGTAAGTAGTCTTTTTTCTGAGCATTCCCCTCCTCGCTTCGTCTTTTATCTGAGAATTCCCCACCTCGCTTCTTGTTCTCCAAAATACTGATAACGTTCGATTCACACACATTTCGCTCCACTCTTGTGATCGAGAAACGCTAATAAAGGAGAAGCGCACTTTTGAAAATTGCTCCAAAAATATCTCCGACTGATCGAATATCGCTCGTTTGGTTTAAGCGTGCATTTCTTTTCATATTTATTCACATGGGTTTTTTTTAAATAAATCTTCAACTCTTGAGTCACTAGGTGACTCAAGAGAGCATCTTTCAATATCTGGATATGCCATAAATACTATAACCAATGCCCCGTTTTCTCAATTTGGAGTGCCTTCAAATACTTTTCAAGGCACATCCATCAAAATTTGTGGCTAAAACATCCTAAGGTTATCAGTTAATAAATTTAAAATAATTTTTCGCTTTAAAGTGTGCCAGATTAAATCTTAATTCTGGGAATCCTTTGTTTTCGATGAAGCACAAATTAGCCTTCGCTTTTTTTTTTCTGTGAGCATTGACAGGATGCCCAAAGAAGTTATTTCGTTGCATCTTATTTATTTTAGCTTGGGTTCAAAATATGTAGTACCTAAATGTGTCTTAAGCCATATAAAAGCCATATCACACAGTGTACACAAATGTCACAGTGTTAGACACGCTTTGAAATTCCTTTGTAATTTGGTTGCTCTAGAAACTCTTGACTTTGGAGGTGTAGTCTGATCCCTGGAAGAGGTTCACTCTTTTATAGAATAAGGCTATAGTATGCTTTGTAAGGTTAAAAAAAAGAGTTTCTATCAAGGAAATGACTCTGAAAAATTATTCATAGAACATTCAAAAAAGAAAAATACGTTGAAAAAATATAAGATATGAGAAATCTGGATAGATTTTCAGATCAAGATGACATCAATTTACTGTTGAAATGCTCATTAAATGACAAAAAGAGCGAAACCATAACACAAATGGCAACTTTAGAACATCTTTTTTGTACTACAAACCAACACTGTACCTAACTTTGTAAATATAACACATGTAAAAAGTATTCATCGTTTTGTCGCGTATTTCGGGCAAAAAATTTCGTTCTTCATCAGCAGTCTGTATGAACTGTTGCTGATGAAGGACGAAATTTTTTCATCCGACAAACGTTTATAAAAAATTAAGTACTTTTGTATGTGTTATATTTACAAGGTTCTCACTTTTTATCTTTTTAACACAAGTATCTTTTGAGTATTTTTTGTTAATCTTGTTCCTGATTCTTGATAAACGACATCTTCGACATTTTCCAACACAAAACTTTGACGTTTGACAACGGTTTTATAGGTTGCAAGAATAATGTGATTGTCACGTGGTTTTTCTGTGGCCACATACAGCTAAAAATATTCAAGAAATTTCATTAACATTTCATAGAAATTTAGTAATACACGGTAAAAAAATTTCGAAAACGTTACATCAAAAAATGGGGCAGCTCTTGTAGTTTAAAATTGCAGAAACGTTTCCGAACCATGCGGGTAAAGTATTTAGAAACGTTTCTGCATATGTGGGAAACATATTTACATATTTTCCTACTTTTAAGGTAAGGTTTCTGGAAAAGATGGGTAACGTTTCTGTATATTTTGGAAAATATTGAGTAACCTTTCCGTGTATTTCACAAAGGTTTCCGAATTAACGAGTAACTTTCTGACGAGTAACTGAAAAACTTAATCTTCGAGTAACTGAAAAACTTAACGAGTTTTTCAGAAATAGTAACATGCACTAGATGAAGCGTTTCGAGTAACATAATCTAGATGGTAGCACCAAACTCTAACGGAAGGAGCGCGCAGGACCAGCGATCAGAATGGAACCCAGGACAAGCGGGTCCACAGGACAGCACGTTACCGCGACGCTGTGATTTTCTTGCCGGAATTGTCTTTAAAAAAACTGACTGCTGTTGTGGTATGGCTTGTTTTGGAAACTTAAAATTTTTTGAAGTATTTTGTAAATGGAGGGAAAATATCATAATTAATAAATATAAATTAAAAATCTTAAATATTTTTTTTGCCACATAAATTATTTTCAGGAGATAATGTACTGTTTTATTTAAGTATTCATCCGGCGACGTCACCTGGTGACTGCTCACAAATAAACTTCACAGTGACCACACAGTGGAGTTACATCACGCACAAGTTGCCAGACCCTTATTATCGCATGAGCAAATCGGGACTTTGCCCAGGGCCCCCAGTTTCAAATGTTGTTCTGGAATATTCTTTTATATGTCAAAATATTATGAAAAAGAAGGCAAATTTTAAAGATGGGGCCCCAAATTCATCAATGCCTGGGGCCCCTGTTGGTCATAATCGGGCCCTGCAAGTTACAATGTGACAGTCCTGTGACAATTGTGACCCTCTGTGACGTCATAGCGACTCTTTTGTGACCATCTGTGCTATTAGGGAAGACGCGTTCACTCTTTTCTCTCTGTCTCTTGGCACTTGGCGCATGCGCGCGAAGTCCCAAATAAAGATTTTCTTTCCCCGTAAATATTTTACCCCGAAATATTGGTTATGTTTCCGAAATCGTGAGTTCGAGTAGAGCATCGGTAGGTTACGCTATACTTTCGGAAACCTTTCCGCTATAAGTATGTAGTGTATCTGAATTTTTTTACTGTGTAGAGTTGAGTTTTGTAAATTTTTATCCAGCTCACTGAATGGCTGTTAATAAAGAAAAATGAGAAATGTAAACTACTATATTAAATGTTC
Source organism: Cheiracanthium punctorium (assembly GCA_038373885.1). NCBI lineage: Eukaryota > Metazoa > Arthropoda > Arachnida > Araneae > Cheiracanthiidae > Cheiracanthium > Cheiracanthium punctorium. The sequence goes on from JAWZYV010012009.1 coordinate 48,119, forward strand.
TAACTTGTATTTGGGTCTTGAATTTCGATGACAAGAAAAATCTTGTAGCGAAAATGATCCACTTTTAATTTATAATTATAACATAACCTTGTTGGTGAATTACGATTACCCCGACATTGCACTGCACTACTTCAATACCTATTTCAGAAATCGCAAGTATGATTGCGTTCTTCTGACAGCTGTAGAACTAACCTGAAATATAATCAGTAGTGTAATTAATATTTTTATGTATTTAAACTGCATTTATTTTTAATTAATTGAAAGAATTATGTTTTATTTCCAGTTTTACCTTCTCACGGACCTGTAATTGAAGGGATAAGGGCACCATTTTTGATGGATGAAATCTTAAACATATCTTGCACGTCCGGAGCTTCAAAGCCAACAGCTCATATGAAGTGGTACATAAATGATGAAGAGGTAATATTTCAATATATATATATGTGTGTATATATACACATACAGGGTGTTCAGAAGACACAGACCTAGGCTTTTATTCCACAAATATTGATCATAGACATGTACAATAAATTTAAAAATTGCGTTAAAAAAGGCACAGAATTTTATGGCATCCATTAAAATTTTCGGTGCTTGTGTATTATATCGTCGACATGCCAAGCGAAGAGATTACTCGCCAAGGGTTTGTACTCTGCAGTTCCGTTGCTATTGCGCACGCGAAAATGCGCATGAAAATACCGCATGTTCTGTTGGGGATAAAATTATTCGTGTTTCTTTTAAAATTTATAAATTTTTATGTGTGCGGTTGATTTTTAAGGTTGATTTATGACTCAACGAAATTTAAGCGTTTAACAAACCATTGTAATGGGAATAATATGAAAAGTGTCGATTTTCCCGGGACCACCAATTTTTTTCTTTTCTCTGGCCAGGAGAGAATTTATGCATACATCACAGATATAGTTTTTCCAATCTATATATCAAGCTGGACATATCAAGCTGGTTTTTGCCCCGTTTTATCGATGTCAGATCTGGAGCCCAACAGTAAACAAATCTCAAAGCTTTCACGAATGGTAATTTACTTCCTTCAAACCTAGTTCCTCTCGGGATTGATACACGCTTTTGACACCACCTCACATTTCATCTTCATTAGTGCTGTAAAAGTAACGGAAATATTAATACCCATACATATCCGTTACTCTAAACTCACTACCGGTTACTAAGTATTCGTTACTCGTTACTTTCGTTACTAGTTCGAACGCGAGAATCAAGTCTTATAGCGCGTATCTACAGGAGGGGGGGCTGCAGCCCTCCTTTCTTAAATCTGACCCTTTACTTAGCTTACAATGTGATATTTATTTACAACTGATACTTAGTTAGCAATTTGATACACATACACACACCCCTCCTGAAATAAAATCCTGGTTCCCAGACAGCACAGCAAATTTGCATCAAACTTGCAGCAAGCTTGATTTATCAATAGTAGGGAAGCCCATGATGCTAATTGGGGATTTACTCGAGCGTCGTGAGGACCTATTAGATTTTTAGTTTAGATAATAAGAAGAATAAAAAGTTATATAATGTTTCCTTTCAGTGGTGGGGGAAGCGTATACAGACCTTCAAAGATGTAAAAAAAAAAAAAAAAAACAGTTACATGGAGATACTCGAGCGCGTCAGATATTGATAGTTTAGATGCCCCAGCGTGTCTTTGATACCAAAGGTATGTTCATCTGCCGACTTGCGTGGTGGGGGTGGCCATCCTAAAGGGTAGAAAATAGAAAAAAAATGTGTTTTTTCGAGCGCGTCAGATATTCAGAGGGGATGTTAAGCGAACCCCCATTCAAAAGACTGACGTTTCGGAAGTGACGTAAACTTGTAGCAAATTTTTGAAAATGTAAAAAAAAAATCGCCATATTGAAATACTCGAGCGTGTCAGATTTTGATACAGAAGGTTTAGCTTGATGTTCCAGTCATGGTAGCCTAAAATCTGACGATTATTTTGAGGAATATCATTAATCTGACGGCTAGAAAAAAATTATGAATTATTTTTTTCAATGTCCCATTTTTTGAATGTGACGAATAAAAGCACGTAAAATTATTTAAATATTTGCACTTTAATTTATTTAGAAAATAATATAAAAATAAAATACATCTGTTGAAAAAATTATTTTCAATCTTCGTCGTCATCCGAAGAATTATCATACTTCAAATCTAATAATTCAATTGGACCTCCAATATTGTCTGCAGTTTTCGTATCTGTAACAGGAAATCGTTATAACCGTTAACACAATTTTATTGATTTAATGAATAACATGTTATCAAAGTATTAAAAAGAAATATACCTAAATCTGAAGTTTCGTCAATAACTGGTGTTATGACAACATCTTTGTATGCATCAGGTAACTGATTGCTAACAAACCAAGTCATTTGAAATTTTCCATCGACATTTGTCCACCCGTAATCTGTTGGTGACATGTCAATCATAGTTTTATTGTGTGCATTTCTCCCCACGCACGCAATATACTTCGTTCGCAATAAGTGCTGCTGTAGCTCAGATTGGCAAGGAGGCAAGCAACAAGCATCGTATTTACGGACGTTCAGTGAGAAAGGCTCTGACGTATCTGACACTTTGTAGGTCTTATTAAAGATTTCGATTCTTGCAAGGTTGACATCAGCTAATTTTTTCAAACCATACAAGTGGCAGATAAAAGATTGTAAAATGTCAAAAGAATCTTCAATATTATGATCCTCTGACCCTACATCTGCAAATGTCTTCTGAAAAACATTTGAACCCATAAAAAATTGCAGTGGTTTTTTTTGGCCTCGTCTGTAAAGTGCCGGATTGTAATCGCATCCTATTAGAGCGTGAAGAGCTGGTAGCGCTAGCGAAATTATTGGGCCGAGCTTAGCATAAAGAGCAGATACGTCAATATAACGGCGTGCATTGTGAACTCCAAGATCCATCCATATTTTAACCGATGCTTGGAGATGTCCCGTATTGACCAACATGATGACAATAATATCTGTGTCTGAAGTTCTAATTGTAACTGTGGAATCTTCTTTTATTTGACTTGCCAAAAATACAATTTTTGTATCTGCTTCTTCATGATCAGGACATGAGAGTTCATGGTCGATTATTCAGGTAACTTTATTATCGGTAACTGAATATACATAACACATATCATGATTAAGATGAATTGTTTTGTTACTAATAATAGTAGACATCTCCTGATCAGCTCAATGATGAATTAAAAACTTGACAAAAGCTTCTTTGAATTTGATATTTCTTAATTCTTTCTGAAAATTTGCTGTTCTTGTTTATTGAGAACAAGAGATGTAGAACTCCTTGTCATCTACACTAACTCGAAGAGCGTGCTCGTTATCGGTTGATCGATCTATCTTTGCACGCTCTAATCTTCATTGACGATCTTTATTGCTTTGGTTCGTATTTTTATTGCTTTGGCTCGTATTTTTATTACTTCGGCTCGTGGAAATCGGCAGATAATATTTTTTTCGTGATTCTTGCATCATTTTCTTCAAAATAACAAAAATTCAACCGCGCTCGAGAATGTCACGATCACATTTTTTTTTTTTCAACTTTGTAACCATACCACTCCCTTACGTTACATTCAAATCGTCAGATTTTCTGACTGTGCACTTTTTAGCTAGTAATTAACCCACCTTATCTTAATCTGACACGCTTCAATATTGCTGAACATCATTTTTTTTAATAATCTGATGAGCTGCCCTAGACGCACGTCCCTACATACAGGACTTATATATGATGGAGGTACTCAACATGATGCAAGATACCCCCCCCCCCTGTGTTCATCTGCCGCGCTCGAATAAATCCCCAAAAACACCATGGGCTCCCTTACTAGAAGCCATTAAGCTTGAAAATTTCAAGCGTGTAAGCTTAATGCAAGCTTGAATCAAGAGTTCAAATTTACACTTGCCCAACTTGCATTAAGCTTGACATAGCAAGCTTAATTCAAACTTGAAAAAAATTTCCTAAAAAAAAAAAAATTCTTAATACATGGGGCGCCGGTCGGCGAACTCGACGGATATTTTTTTTCCTCACGCATTTCCCCCTCTGCGCTGGAACCTCAAGTTATTTTAATCTGTTTCCGTCTAGCGTCCGCGATCGATCTCGGAACCTAAGGCGTGGGAAGCCAGCGTCCTAACCATTTAGCCAATCTGCCTCGCGCTGGTATGACTAAAGTTTGAAGAGACTGTTAAAGTTGTGGAGCCGTTTTCTGCTGAGATCGAGTGGCCGATGCTGATCTGTTTCTTTTATTTTTCAATGGGATGAATCAAAATTAAAATAATGTTATGTGTGATTTATAGACTCTACTAATAGGGAAATAAGCATAATATAAACTTAAAAGCAGCACACGCTTTAAAACTTTCAATATCGCGAAACTCATGTTGGGCAATATTGGCCAAAATCGAGACAAACGACTGATTTTGAAATCAATTTTGTGGTATATTTGTACTTTATTTTGAAGAATTTCAATATTTGGAAATATAGACTCTCTTTTTTATTCTATGGTCAAGTACATTTATGACTGATGATAAATTATTTGTTATGTGGATGTGGCTTTCCAAATCAAGCAGTAATCAAGTTGTATTCTTCAAGCTTGACAGTTCAAATGACTTAAATTCGGCGGGAAAATATTTGCTGACTCATTTTTTTGTAATCTCCAAGCTTGCTGCAAGCTTAAAAAGAATTGAACTGTCAAGCTTGTATTAATACGTCAAATTCAAAGAAATGTCAAGCTTGATTTAAGCTTATGTGACGTCTGGGCTACGCCACTGTACATAGCATTACGTACGATTACGAATGTTTGAAATACTACATGCAATAACTTTTTTTTTTTTTTTGGTTTAGAAACAAATAAAAATATCATACATTATTTTTTGACTTTAAAGTGCAACAGTTATATTTAGAGCTTATTTTCTCTGATTAATGGATTTTTTTATGCAAATTTATTATTTTATACAATGTTAAATTATCCGAATAACTCAGATAACGCCCATAGAAATCTCCCAAAAGCATGCTGTCCCGCCCCATAGTCTCCCTGCCCCTTTTTTAATTCTGAACGATGATTTAACCTGCTCACTCTCATCATAAAAAGTATAACGGAAAGCTTGTGCCCAGTGTTGCTTCTGAGCGCAGATTCTAAAAAGATGGAGGTCAAGTCGCCCCCCTCCCCTTTAGACGTCAACAATTTTAAAAACATACTGAACTTTTTTGAATTATTTTAATACCAGTGGCGTACGCAGGGGTGAGCATAGAAATCCTGGGTCCCCCTCGAAATTTTTGTTTAAAACCAAACGGTAACTTTAAAAGAATGTGTCTTAAGTTTACATGCCTAATAATTTTGTTTTCCAATAATATTTTAAATAATAAAAATGCGTAAATTCGTTTACTTTATAAAAATAATTTTTTAAGGCGGAATTAAATAACTTGTTATTTATTACTCATATTTCGGTTCTAGCTCAAGCATTTAAAAAAATAAATTCTCAATCCTTCGGGACCACCCTGAAAAATAATCCTGATTACACCACTATTTAGTGCTAAAATGTCCGAAAGCACGAGCTTCCCCCTTACTAGCGTGCTTCTATTCTTACAGATATTGCTCTACAATTGCAAGAACACCCCTTTCTCCCCCCCCCCAAAAAAAAAACAGACGCCATGTCTAATCTCATATCATAATAGAGCACCAGATACTGTATCTATCTGAACGTATCTATCTGAACTGTCATCAGTAACGAAAACAAAACATACGGATCTTTCAAACCTCATCAAAATGAGACCATTCGGCACATGCGAAATGCAACCCCCTTACTAGTCAGCAACGAATAGCGAAACATACTGCTACTGTTACTCAAATACCTCAAATATCAAGACTCATTTTCCCCTTCAAACTAGAGATGAGTTCGGGCTCTTTTTTTGAAGCCCGAGCCCGCCCGAGCCCGAACAATATTATTAAAGTTGGAGCCCGAGCCCGCCCGAGCCCGAAATTTCAGCTAAAGACAAATAAAATTGACTACTTTATTAAGAGGATACAATAAATTTTGGAGCTTCACACACCTTCTAGTCCCCGGTGCCGCTATTTTTTGAAATAAGTACGTCTATTTATCCCATGAATCACTTTTTAAAATCTGTTTCAAGGAGTATGTTCAACAAAGGAGAAATTTTTCACGAGCCCGAGCCCGCCCGAGCCCGAACGCAATCGTGAATTACAGAGCCCGAGCCCGAGTCGGGCCCGGGCTCGGGCTCGGGCTTTCGGGCTCGGGCTGAGCCCGTCTCATCTCTACTTCAAACCGCGATCTGGTATCCAGTAACAAATAACAGAAGGTATTAGTACTCGAGTACCGGAACTCATTTTCCCTCTTCAAAGTTCGCCTGGCAGTCTGTATTCGAAGTTCGAAGTTGGTCGACCCGAATGCAGTTACGGATTATATTCTAAAGTAGAAATTCGTTACTTCGAGTCTGAGTGATTATCCGCATTTCACTATAGTAAGGAATACATACGGTTTGCTACAGCTCTAATCTCCATTGTTCATCTTTATTATTTAAGTTTTATTATTTAAGTTTTAAGTAGCAATAACTATGAAAATTTTCATTTTCTTTTTATCTTGTTCCCCTTAGTAAACTTATTTAAAAAATATTACTGCATTATAGACCTTGTTGCATCATGTTCTTCTCAACTTTTCTCAACCTTTAAGTTTCAAACTCAAATTTTATACGTTCCCTGTAATTTCCAAATTAATTTTTTTTACTCAGAATTGAAGTAAAAAACCAAGTAAAATTTCCACAGTTACATTCCAGTGTGATATCATATTTCTGAAAATTAAAATTCGTCTAAAATGTTGGGGATTTTCTATGTAATACCAAATCGCAAGGGCATTTTTAATTCTAATTCTTTTTACTCCGGTTATTTTCAATTGCTTTTATTTCTCTTTTAAATTATTTCCACAGATTTTGATATCATGCCTTGCTTAAAAATTTTCAAATATTCACAGATCATGTTTTCGCTGTGGGTTTGTAATAATCAGTAACAATCAGCAAACAGCATATCAGTGATATTGTGATAGCTCATAAAACAGGATTTTCATCTTAATTCTGAAATGAATAAAATTGAGAAATTAAAGAAAAAATAGCTTCCTGAAAAGTTTGAAGATTATTGGAATTTCTTTTAATATGGCAGAATCCCAGACAGCACATAAGCTTAAACCAAGCTTGACATTTCTTTGAATTTGACGTATTAATACAAGCTTGACAGTTCAATTAAATTTAAGCTTACAGCAAGCTTGCAGGAGTCAAGTTGAATTGTCAAGCTGGAATACAGCTTGATTTTTTCCTTTCGAAAGCGAGCGTTGATGGTACCATCTGTGAAAGAGAATGGACATTAATTGTCTAGCGTTTCTCAAATTTGCTCAATAAAGAGAAGCTCGTAAAAGTTGTGTTTATTATATTAAAATCTGGACATTAGAACACGCAAGGGGAAGGAATGAAAGGGTAAGTCCCTCTGAATTGTAACACGAGGGGAGTTTTAGTTTTATTTACATCTAATTAACATTAGTAATTCCATTAACTAATTAATTAGCCCTAAAAATAAATTTTAATATAATTAACACAATTTAGATAGTTAATATACTTCACTTTATGGGTGGTAGAATGAGGCGTAATCCGGACTCCACAAAATAATTAATCAGTCATAAATGTACTTGACCATAGAATTTAAAAAAAAAAAAAGATTCTATATTTCCAAATATGGAAATTCTTCAAAATAAAATACAATTATACTAGGAAATTGATTTCAAAATCAGTCGTTTGTCTCGATTTTGGCCAGCAGTATTGCTCAACATGAGTGTTGCGAAATTGAAAGTTTTAAAACATGTCCTGCTTTTAAGTTTATATTATGCTTATTTCCCTATTAGTAGAGTCTATAAATCACACATAACATTATTTAAATTTTGATTCATCCCATGGAAAAATAAAAGAAACTTATCAGTATCGCCCATACAAGTCCATCGCCCAAGTCAGCATCGCCCATACAAGTACATTTAAAGTCAAAAAATAATGTATGATATTTTTATTTGTTTCTAAACCAAAAAAAAAAAAAGTAATTGCATGTAGTATTTCAAACATTCGTAATCGTACGTAATGCTATGTACAGAGGCGTAGCCCAGACAGCACATAAGCTTAAATCAAGCTTGACATTTCTTTGAATTTGACGTATTAATACAAGCTTGACAGTTCAATTCTTTTTAAGCTTGCAGCAAGCTTGGAGATTACAAAAAAAATGAGTCAGCAAATATTTTCCCGCCGAATTTAAGTCATTTGAACTGTCAAGCTTGAAGAATACAACTTGATTACTGCTTGATTTGGAAAGCCACATCCACATAACAAATAATTTATCATCAGTCATAAATGTACTTGACCATAGAATAAAAAAAAAGATTCTATATTTCATATTATTGAAATTCTTCAAAATAAAGTACAAATATACCACAAAATTGATTTCAAAATCAGTCGTTTGTCTCGATTTTGGCCAATATTGCCAAACATGAGTGTCGCAATATTGAAAGTTTTAAAGCGTGTGCTGCTTTTAAGTTTATATTATGCTTATTTCCCTATTAGTAGAGTCTATAAATCACATATAATATTATTTAAATTTTGATTCATCCCATGGAAAAATAAAAGAAACTTATCAGCATCGCCCATACTTATCGATTTGGCCAGAAAACGGCGTGACAACAGTCACTTCAAACTTCAGTCATAGCTGCCCGAGGCATAATGGCGGAACGGTTAGCACGCGGGCCTCCCAGCCCATAGTTCCCGGGATCGAACCCAGCCGCCGACGTTTGATGGAAACAGATTAAAATAACTTAGAATTTCAGCATAGAGGGGGAAATGCGCAGAAAAATAAACTGTGTGGGGGGGGGGGCGCCCCGTGTATTTGAAAATTTTTTTTTTAGGAAAATTTTTTAAGCTTGAAATTAAGCTTGCTATGTCAAGCTTAATGCAATCTGGGCAAGTGTAAACTAGAACACTTGACTCAAGCTTGCATGAAGCTTACACGCTTGAAATTTTCAAGCTTAATTCAAGTTTATTGACTTGATAAATCAAGCTTCATGCAAGTTTGATTCAAGTTTGCTGTACTGTCTGGGATAGGACAAAATTTTGCATAAATTCTCATATTTAAGAATATTTTTTAACGAATCATTGCAAAACGTAACACTTTTGTTTATAGTAATAACTCAGGATAAATTTTTCAGACATCTAGGGGAATACTTTTTATCCTGCGAGGAAAATATTCCCCTGGGTACGTAAGTTTTCCGCCAGTTATTTTTGAGTTAGAACTTATCAATACCCGAAAAATGAAAATTTTGCTCAATTTTCATTTATCCTATTTTAAGATTTATGTATATGATATAGATGCATGAGAGGGATTTTGGCCAAGTATCTATGCCAACTAGTTTTTCTTTATGGGGGTGCGACAGTAGACCTACCTCCTCACTGTGCGTAACGTCCTTTGACGGCTAAAAGATCTACTACCTTCGGCATGCAGCATCACTCTAAGGGTGTTTATCCTCGTGGGTCTTCATGTAGACTGAGCGTTTTGCAGTGGAATGCAGGTGGCCTGTCACAACATAAGAAAGCTGTGATACAACATACTCTTGTTGGCATTAACTAGGTAGGATACAACATACTCTTGTTGGCAACGATATTGATATTTTTGCGATCATGGAAGCAAACCTAATACATGAGGCACTGGAATTATTTAGATTTCCTGGATACTCTTTGCATCTTCTCCCGAAAGCTAGACAAGTTGCTAGTGGAATTCTCGTTGGTGTCAAGAGCGACCTTACGGCTGAAATTACAACTTTTAAGGAAATGGGAAATACCCAGGACAAATCTGAGATTGTGAAGATAAGTGTTTGGAGCTCTGGACATGTTTTTGAGATATTTGCTCTATGCATTCCACCGGACAGTAAACCTGACCTTTCTGAAATACCTATTTCTCAGAAAACAATTCTTTTTGGCGATTTTAATGCGCATTCCCTCAGATGGGGCTATCAGGATACAAATGCAACTGGTATTGAGGTAATAGACCTTCTGAACTCCAGCCCTTTAGATCTTCTTTAGGATCCTTCTGATCCCCATACTTATCTGTATTATTATGGGACTTTGACCTCACCTGATCTAGTCTGTGTCTCGAATGAACTTGCCCAATTCACACACCGAAATGTTATTGAAGATCCTGGTTCTGGGCACAGACAAGTTATTGCCGCAATTGAATTGAAATGACCTCATCAAACAAATCCACTCAAGGATCGTTAAAGATTTTTTGGAATTTCAGGAAAGCTAACTGGCGGAAATTTACATCAGTTTTGGAGGCATCATTGAGAGCTGACGCTTTTGATTTTCGCCAGTCATTCGATAAATTGATAAAAAGATTTAATGAGTTTCTACTTAATTGCGCAAAAAAGTGTATACCTAGAGGTAAAGTTAGAAATTACAAGTGCTTTTGGTGTGCGGAACTCAAAGATTTAAAAGAAAAAAGAGCGGTTGAGGAAAAAAGCTGAAATCACAAAAAGACCGGTTGACGTTAAAATGTGGAGGAAGCAGGCTGCAATATTCAAGAGGAACCTCCTTGTGGCAAAGCGAAAGACTTTTACTAATTTCATAGACAATATAAATTATAGGGATGACAGTTTAAAGATGTATAGGTTTATATCTGTTTTAAAAAATAAGAATTCTACCCCAAAGAAGATACCTATCTTTTACCAAGGCAGAGAATACCTTTCTGATCGAGATATTGCAAATATTTTTGCAAAATCCTACTATCAGTCTCAGAAAAAATCGGCTTATGCTAGAAAGGTATGAACCCTCAAGAGGAATATCTCCAGGATGCCTTCACCCCAAACACACAGGTTGCCAGACACAGAGAACATACTCCACCTGTTCTTTACTGAAGAAGAATTCACATTTTGGCTGAACAATTTGAAAACCAGGAAATCTCCAGGTCCGGATAATATCCATGATCAATTTCTTAAACATATGGGTACTAATGCAAAACTGATTCTTCTAAAGATTTTTAACCACATTTGGAAAACAGGAATTGTACCTAGCATTTGGAAGAGGGCTACAATTATTGCTATCTTGAAGAAAGAGGCAAGAGATGCCTCTGATACCGAAAGCTACAGGCTCATTTCTCTCACTAGCAGGGTGCGAATTGAACGTTTTCTCCAAGTGGGGACATCTGAAAGAAAATATTCTTCTGGAGGGGACATTTGAAAAGAAAAAAAAAGGAGGGAAGGCGTAAAATGAATGCTCCTCTCACATAATATATTAAGTATTACATGACAAATGCAGTCGCCAACAAGTCTGGGAAGGGACTTAAATTCAAACAAAAGTGGACCCCTGATTTTCTGTGCACATATATTCCTGCCTATGTCGATTCTACGTCTACCCTCAAATTCGGACAGCAGTTGTTCGTTCTTTCGCAGTCTTAATTTGTTGCAGAATAAGAAGTGACATCAGGCATGTATATATCGATTTCAAAGGAATGTTTATAACTTGCTCCTTTGTCTAGTAAATAAAAGAATTTCTATTTTCAATACTTAAAATCGCTTGGTACTGTTGAATTTGTAAGGACAGAGACTAATTTTAACATTTCTCCAACAGGGGATAAATAGTAACCCTGGCAGGTATCAATTAATATTTCTCTAGCCAGGGATATTACATTCTTCAGCCAGAGACAATCCCCGGCATCCTCCCTCCCCCGTGTCAATTCGCACCCTGCTCACTAGCACTATGGCCAAATTAATGGAACGCATGGTCATTAATAGATTGAATTGGTTTCTTGATTCTAATGATTTGCTTAGACACGAACAAGCTGGTATCCGTAGAAATTGGTCAACTGCTGATCAGGTGGCTTATTTGAGCCAAAGGGTCAAAGATTCTCTCGACAGAGTAATGATGACAGAGAGAGATGTAATGACAGCAGTTTATGTTGATTTTAAATCAGCATATGACTCTGGAGGAAAAAATGATCCAAAAACTCCAGGATACCGGAGTGGAAAGCAAAATGTTGCACTGGTTTTCTTCATTTCTGGGTCAGAGAAGCTGCAAAGTCCGATTTGGACGTTCGACTTCCAAAAGCTGCATTCTCCAGACTGGATTGCCTCAGGGGGCAGTAAATAGCTGCCCCCTTTTCAATGTTTACATAAACGATCTGATTTTGGCCTTGAGAGCAGTCGGAGTGGAGTGCCTCCCGTTTCCAGATGACCTGGTCATGTGGACTCAATTTCCAAAGAGGAATGCAAGGCATAAGACTGAAAAGCTTTTAAACAGAGCTCTAAATGCTTTATTCCAATGGTGTGGAGAAAACAACATGACTGTGAACCTCAGAAAATCTGCAGTGCAGACTTTTTCATTGATGCACCAAAGCATCAGACCAAATCTGGTCTACAGAGATCAAGAATTGTTACATACAGATAGATTTACATATTTAGGAGTTGTCTCCCATAACAAGTTAACTTGGAAACTGCATATTGAATGCTTGATTGGAAAAGTTGAAAAGCGCCTGAGCATTCTTAAACGCCTAGCTGGTTGTGTTTGGGGGTGTGCTCGCACAACGCTGGAAATCGCTTATAAAATATATATTTTGCCTGCTATCACGTATTGTTGTGAAGTTCTTATTCCTGCTCCAAAGAACTTGATTGAAAAACTAGAGGTGCTACAAAATCAGGCCCTCAGGCTGATTATTGGTGCAGTGAAGGCTACTCCCATCGACTCTCTTCTTTTCCTGACTAGTACTAGACCCATCTAGGCAGTTATTGAGGAGAGAGCTCTTATACTTTATGAGAAGCTAATTAGAATTAATACCCCTTTCTGGGTCTGCTATAATAATGTACCAAGACATCTAAAAACTCAGGGTGGTTTTCTACAGAGAGTTCCAGAACTAAGAGCAAAACTGGAACTCGATGATAAATTTGTTCAGGGTTTTTTAAAACATTGTAATCCTCTAAACCAGGTCAAGTTAACTGTTAATCTGGACCTTGCCCAACCATTACTTAAGAGCCATTTGCCCCAGAGTATCCTTGCACTTGAGACCATCCACACCCTCTACCCTGAGCCTGAATGGCTACATATCTACTTCTTAAACACATGCGTGAGATGAGCATGGTTCTCTGACGGAACTTTCACCAATTGTTGGGGCAGGAATATTTTCCTCCATCTTTTCTTTTTATGTGCCTGTTGGAAAACAAAAAAACAGCCTTTGATGGCAAAGTTATGGCTATTTATGTGGCACTGGAGCAGCTTGTCCCCATACGCCTTTACAACAAGGCTGTTATTCTGTCAGACTCCAAGGCTACCAATCAGGCTGTCGGATCTGGGTGAAATACCCATCTCAAAGAATAGCCTAGACTGTCGGGCTCTTCTAGAGATTCTGGAAAAAGAAGGGCGACATATAATACTACAATGGATACCAGAACATTGTGGCATACACGGCAACGAACAGGCCGATATGCTGGCTAAGAAGGGCACTCAAATAGTTCGGCAGCCATATGTTTACAAGTCCTTCCATTCCACAAAACTTTACTTAAAAAATCTAATGAGACAAAACTGGAAGGCATTGCTCATTTCACGCATGTGTTCAAGAAGTTGGAGGAGCAACTTGGAGCAGGGTGTTTCTGATAAACCCGGCAGAAAAGCTGTGGCAGAATTCAGACTTGCAGTGGGCCATGACTGCCTGGCTACCCACCTGTATCGTATTGGAATTTTCAAGAGCCCGATTTGCCCACTTTGTGGGAAGGACGAAATCATGGACAGGGGCCATTTGCTGGGATGCTCGGCTCTGCAGGGGGACTCCTAGGTAACAAGATACTGGAGTGCTAGACATCTGCAGATGAGATATTGACTTTTTTCTCTTACTGTTTTCGAATATGATGTTATTCCTTTTTTGCGTTCTGTAAGAGTTTGTCATTTTTTCTTGCCATTGGAAAAAAAAAAAAGTTTTTTTTTTATGTATTTTCTAAATAAGTGTTTAGAAAATAAAATTGAATAGTTATACTTTATTTTTTACTGAATTGATATATATATATATATGTACACAGTCCAGTCACATTAATGTGACCACCTGTCAACAGCCAAAATAACCACTTTTCGCAGCGCGGACCGCTGCGAGACGTTCAGGAAGAGAATCAATAAGGTTTTCGAGCGTGTTAACTGGCATGTTGGTTGAGCCATGTCGACTCTAGTGTTGAGATCATCTGTGCTAGGTTGATGCCATCCTCTTAAGGAAAAACAATTCGAATGTACCCCAATAGCACAGATGGTCACAAAAGAGTCGCTGTGACTTCACAGAGGATCACAATTGTCACAGGACTGTCACATACTACTCACATTGTGACTTGTGAGGGATGTGACTCTACTGTGTAGTCACTGTGAAGTTTATTTGTGAGCAGTCACCAGGTGACGTCGCCGTGAAGTCACCATGTGACCAGTATGTGATCGGTCGCTAAGTGACTCCACTGTGAAGTCACCATATGACTAGTATGTGATCGGTTGCTCAGTGACTCCAGTGTGAAGTCACCATGTGACTAGTATGTGATTGGTCGCTCGGTGACTCCACTGTGAAGTCACTGTGTGACTATTTTGTGATTACTGATTTTTTTGGACTTCAAAATGACGTCACACAGCCGCTTTTCACTCATTTTTTCTAATATTTTGTGGCAATTTCTTTCGTGAGACATTTAATACATAAATCCGAAAATAGTAATTCAATAAAACCTCGCAGTTATGTAGTAATGGAATTTAGTTTAATTTATTAATTTTTAAATTATTAAATAGTAGAGATTATTTCTTTTAGAGTTTAAATTATTTCTATTAGAGTTGAGAGTTCTAATCACAATGGTGAAAACTAAGTATCTGTGAGTAAAATTAACAATTTCTTTCATATCCCCATGGTATATATGTTTCGATAGCGTAATGTAAGGTTTAAATTTCGGATGGGGGGGGGGACTATCCGGTATTTTCAACCTTATTGTTACTAGAGTAAATACAAATGTCTCAAAATTGCTGTTTTTTAATAATTGCTTTAAGTTTTCAGATCCCCCCCCCTTTAAATACGTCTCTGGTATGTTTGAAAGTTCGACTACGAAAAATTTGAGGTAGAACTATGGGTCTAAGTCAAAAATTCTTAATTTTTTTTTTATCTAATGCATTTTTTTCCAATTAATTTTATTTATTTTTATATGAAATCCCTTTTAGGCAAAATATAGCAAAAATATAAATCTTATCCCTCATACCTTAATATATATCAAACCCCACATGCCGCACATTACAAATTTATTTCATAACCGAATAAAAAATTTCAATAAATCATTAGTTTTTTCAGATGAATACTTAAATAAAACAGCACATTATCTCCTGAAAATAATTTATGTGGAAAAAGAAAGATTTCCAAGATTTTTTATTTATATTTATTAATTATGGTATTTTTTATATTATTTATAAAATACTCACAGAATATAAAATTTATTTATAAAATAAATATATATATTTGTATATAAAACTTATTTATAAAATACTCACAGAAAAATTTTAAATTTCCAAAAGAAGCCGTCAGAACTAGCTTTTGCAGCAATCAGTTTACTTTTAAAGGACTCCGAGCAAGGTAATCACAGCGTTGCGGTAAGATTCTGGGCTATTAACCATTAGATCCAGGGTTCGATTCTGGACCTCAACTTTTTCTTGCCTGAGAGTTTGGTGCTGCCATCTGGTGTATATTTTCGGTAACTCGTTTTCCCCGAATTTTTTTGCTGTTGCAAAACTGTCCCATCGTGACTTCTCTGAACAGTAACAATGCGACTACACAGCGAGAGGATAGGCACCCTGGCGTGACTTTGCTGCGGAGTAGCGGCGACTGTTTGTAACTCTATTGTGACAGTATTGTGTGGTCGCATTTCAGTCACAGGGGACTGTTGTGCTATTAGGGTAGGAGTGGACATGGTTCGTAAGGACAGATGCATACTTGTGTTAATCCATTGTGCCTTCCTTATTGATGAGTGCACCCAGAGAATGCCACGGAAAATTTCCCCAGACCATGGTGCTCCATCCTCCAGCTTGGAACCTTCCGGCAATTGTTGCAGGGTGCTTGCTTTCAGGCGTTTCACGCTATATACGCCAACGTCCATTTGTCGAAATCATAGAGATATGAATACCAGGAGATGGCATTACTTGTCTGATAGTTAAGCCGAAACTGTAACCGAGCCGCCATATTGCCTTGACCAAAACATTGTTATTCCATGGTGATAGTTACAATTTCTCTCTTCAGTTGTACCAACAATTTTAAAATTTCTTGAAATTGCGTTAATTTTAGCAAATTTTACTACCTCGTACCAAGTAAATGCCTGTACATAATCACAGAATGATTTTTTAAAAGAAACCCTTCATTTATTAATTTGCGCAGAGTAATCGTTGCTTTTGTAAATAAAATCAATGGAATCATCTTCTTAGAGAACTTTTCTTCAGATTATTCTTTTAATTAGCCCCCTTTCCCCCATTGATCAAGGATGTCAACATAGATATTCGGTTTCATAGTTCTCATAATTGTTGTTTTTTGTAAACATTTAGATATTTAAAAAATAAGGTTTGAATTGCAAGTGAGTTTTAATGCCTAATTCATATTTAAGCATAATCCAGAATTATGAATAAATGATTCAAGTATGCTATCATCATTTTTTATAGAAAAAATTCAAACTTATTTAGAATGCCATAATTAGAATCCTATAATATTAGAATGCTATAATTATTACATTTTTTAAAAATAGTTGATGCAAGTATGCTTACTTTGGTATTTTAAGCTCTAATTGTGTACTTAAAAATTGTGATTTTTGGTTTACTAATAAGACTGGACGTATTTCATGAACGTGGACGAATACGCATGAAAATATCAAATTTTCATATTTGATATTTTCCTCTTAAATAAATTAATATTTATAAATGAAATGTTTCATAAATTATTAAAAATGCTTACGCTTAAACCCAAAGAGCGAAAAAACGATACATTGCAGAGCGATCCGTTTCGATGGAAACCTACAAGTATTTCCGCGAAAGTGCTCTTTAAGTATAGTCTGGTCGCCGAGTCGAGAGAACGAAACTAAACAATTGCACGTGCAAACTGTCGAAGAAACACCGAGCATTTTGCCAAAGCGCCAAAACAGTGTGGATTTCTGCTTTTTTCAATTTACGCTGTTTGGAATTAAGAAAGGTTAAATTCGCCTAACTGGACATTGGTGCCAAAAAATGTAATTCTTTGGTAACCCGTTTGTTTACTTTCGTTCTCTCGTTTCCGCGAACAGACTATAGTCTTTTTTCTGAAAATTCCCCTTCTCGCTTATTGTTATATATCGCGCCGCTCTTATGATAGAAAAACGCTCGTAAAGGAGAAGCGCACTTTTGAAAACTGGGCCAAAAATCGCTCCGACTAATCGAATTTCGCTCGTTTGGTTTAAGCGTGCTTCTTTCACCATAAGCCAAGCTATGCGAACGCAAATGAATGATCTACTGGAGCGCTGGAGCAAATATAATGCTGGGTATCAGTGGCGCATTCAAAGATCCATGCTGAGAAGCAACCCTGGTCAAAATTCTTCTCTGTTCTCTATTTTTGATGATGAGAATGAGCAGGGTAAACCTGGGTTCCGGATTAAATAAGAAAACCGTATCTCATACACTAACACGTGAGGGGGATAAGTAGGCTTCACTATACTTATCCCGCCCTCAATTGAAACTTTTATGAATTCACTAATCCGTACATTGGGTCCCCTTAATTAGATTAAAATTTTATTACGCTACCAGTCCTGAGTTCTGCATCATTTTTAACAAAATTCAAAGCTTTATATTATTCAAAAGGCATATTAAACTCCCATCAGCCATAAATATTACATTTACGCAATTTCGGAAATAAATAAATAAAAATAAATAAACATTCTGTCAAAAAAGTTCCGGGAATTGGCCAATAAAACACGAAATGTTTATTATTCATCCAAATTTATTTTATCGGCTTCAAAGTACGCCCCTTTCGAAATAACACACTTATGCCAACGAATAATCCAATCATCAAAACATTTTTTAAACGCATTTTTCGGAATCGACTTCAGTTCTCGCATCGAATTCTCTTTTATCTCTTCTATCGACTGAAAACGGGTTCCTCGAAGTGTTTTTTTAAGTTGTGGGAAGAGAAAAAAGTCGGCTAGAGCGATATCGGGTGAATACGGGGGTTGTTCGATGGTATTTGTTAAGTTTTTGGTCAGAAATTTGTTCACAATGATAGCCTTGTGAGATGGTGCATTGTCGTGGTGCAAAATCAGAGTTTTCTTTCCACAAATCCGGCCTTTTTCGACGAATTTTCTCTCTCAGTCGCCGCATAACGCTCAGATAATATTATTTATTTACCGTCTGACCTTCTGGCAAGAATTCCGAGTGCACAACACCGCGATAATCAAAGAAAACACAAATAGTCAACATTGGCTTAACTTCTGATCGACTTTGACGAGGTGCTTTCAGTTTCGGCTCAGTTGGAAGGCGCCATTCCGTAGCTTGTTGAGTGGTTTGCATGTCAAACTCGTAAAACCATGTCTCATCACCACTTACAATGCGTTTTATGAATGCAGAAACCGCAAAACACATGTGAAATGAACTGACAAAATCGAGCACTGTAAACAAACTAAATGACGAGATAACGTTCAAACTTAGCGTCAGTATGAAGACAATTGTGTGAACTTGGCGACAAAAAGAATTTTGACAATATCTTTATTTGGGCTTTTTAAATGACCAATTCCCGAACTTTTCGACAGAATGTATATTCGTTGTCATGCCACATTGTATATACGGATTAAATCTGAATTTTTATCGCTTCAAATGCACATGAGATAATATGGTAACTGATATATGTACTAATATGGTAATATAAAAGTAATTGTTATTATTAATATCAATTTTCAATAAAATAGTAATAATAAGTTACTAAAAATATGGTAACAAAATCCTAGTCCTTAATTTTGCGAGACGAGACAGAAGTTTATTGCACTGCGAAAAGAGAAGTGACAGCCCTGTTTCTCGTCTTGCGCGTCTCGCTTCCATCCCTAATATATGTATGTGTGTAAGAGGTTTACCTCGCAGCCTTAGTTCCACTTCGTGAAAATCTCTTAAAATATGTTCTGGTCTTTTCTAGGAGGTTAGATATAATGGAGATGGCGCACCTTGGCGAAAACTCTCCAGTTCCAGTAATCCTAGACAGCCCGCGCTTTCCAAATTAAGCCCAAACAAACCCACGTTTTTGCGTTGTTTACTGTGTGTTCTTCAGTGCGTTCGATTAATCTTTTGGATGTTTTCTATTAATTTTATTTTAATATGACTGTTTGTTGCATCGTGGGGTGTTCTACGAGTTCTGAACTGCAAAAGAAATCAGTAATCACGTTGCATCGATGAGTAAAATTACTTTTAATCTCGGTGATTACTTTTGTTCTTATGTTATCTGAGGACACAATTTCAAAGTTATATTTTCTTCATAAATGTCTTTTAATTTTATTTTAACTGTGCGGAAGAGTGGCCGAAAATGTTTACTAATGACCCCCCAAAAAAGGTAGAATGAGGAAGTTTTTTAGAAATATTTCAACGCCGCGGAGAATTAACTAAATTATTGAATGCTTTTTTATTGTATTTATTTGTTATAGCTTAATAATTTTTCTGTACAACTTACTACTAATTATTGCAAACATTATATTATAGATTTTTAAGCTTTATACGCGTTTTAGCGTTATTAGGTATTGTTAACGGTATATCCTCTGCATGTGAGTGCAGTCTAAGTTACATTGAAGAGTTTATTGTTAGTAAATATAATTCTGACAAATGTTCTAAATAGCAAAAAATACAAATTTGTTTTAAAAAAGTAAGGTTATGTTATTTTAAAGCATCATTAATTCATTATAAGATTAGTGTATGTTCAATTCGACGAAATGTTTAAAATTAATATCCAATTGTATAATTCTGGAAATGTTTTAATATATTGTCTTACTATACCTAATTGGGTGGGCTGTGTTATAGCTACGCGACGGCGATCTGCCAAGAATGAAGGGTGCCTTGGTAGGAGGACTTTCTAAGGGGTTCTAACGCATATACACGTTACACCTGGAGAAGACCTACCAAAACTCCAGACCGTTAGATTGAAAGCCACGACATGGGACCTGAACCTGGGACCTTTGCACATCGGCCGTCTAGCATTTTCAGTGACATAACCACTGTGCCATGCTGAGGCCCAATACCTAAATGTACAACACTAAATTGTATCCGAAAACCTTTTAAGTCCCCTATCTTTAACCCAATTTATTTGTCCTTCGCATTCTACTTTGTTTACTTTTTAAAATCCACTGTTATTTCGTAAATATATATTTTTTAATGCATGCTGCATTTTACAAATTTTATAAACTTAAAATTTTTATTCAAGATAATTTGCCTTTTGCTCTTATGGCACTATAATGTTCCTTAGCAGTTCGTAATTTTTAGAAATTTAAGAAAATGTATACTTTCTTGTAAAAAAAAAAAAAAATGTAAATTATTTTTTCACCGAAAAAATATTTTTATGGTTCTTTCATCTTTCATAATATATCTGTTTATATAAACACTTGAATGATGCAATAATTGTTATTCAATTTGATCATATCTGCATTTTATTTGGTACAAAAGCACATCTTTAAATAAAGAAAAAACCTGTAAAATGTCTTTAATGTTTGATGAATATAGTATTTTGTGTAACATTGTTTTGCAAGTCACTGTTTTCGGCTATTCGAATGTTTCTTGAAGCGTAAGTCAAAAATCACACGTATGTAATAAAAATCGAAATTGAGAAAAAATACTGCATTAATGCACCTGGACATTTGCCTAATACTAAAAGATTTTTGAGTATTTCATTTATTTTTCAATTATTAGTAAGCATTAATGATTATTATTTGATTACTAAAGCTTAATGATATTAGCCTTCAATGCAATTCAAAAAACCCGAAAATATTTTAAACAGCTATAAAATAAAAATTTTAAAAACTAGTTAGAAAATATTGCAATGAGAAATAGTTAAGTGCATATAAATGTAATATATTCAGTTTCAAAAATATACTTGAAATATTTAAACGCGAAAATCCAACGGTATTTAAACGGTATTCCAACACACTCCACCAAAACTGCTCCAGCATGCTGAGTGTGCGAGTGGCTTGTCGTGAAGCAAAATCACACAAGAAGACAAAAGGCCAGAAAGCATGACTTTGATTGCAGCACATGCAAGGATAGTGCAATATTCATAATAAGCTTAGAGTAAAGTGATTACAGTCAACACTGTCGACGGTTGACGACGGTCCGTAAAATCAAGGAAAACACATACGATTTTAGTCCTCTCCCCGGACAACATATCTGGCTGACCACCCTCTTATATCACGTGGTTGGGCGAGCTTAAAAAGGGGGCAACCCATTTCTTCAATAAGGTTTCTTTTCTTTCACCTCCCACACTATCACTAAACACAGTTTTTTACACTCGTTCACACACACACACACCAAATTATGATCACTGTTCGGTTCTATTTGATCCATCCTTATATAACAATGATATCGAGTTTAGAAGAAGAATCGCAACATATTTGGAGAAAGCGAACGCTCTTTGGGGAATTTCAGAAAGCTATCGTATGTACGAGAGAGTTTTTTTTTTTAATATTATTATTAATTCAGTTCAATAGATTGATAGTTAAGATACTGCTGCAACTATAGTAAAACATTACGGGAAATAAAAAACTGCATTAAATCACATTCAAAGGATTTTAAGCAATTTTGATGTAAATTCATGCTATTGTACATAAAACAATTTTGTGCATTCAGCAATTTTAGTCTTAGAATTCCATATTCTCGTGCAACTACGATGATTAATCAAAAACTGATCTGATAGATGAAGCACACAAGACTGCTAAAAAGTGTGTCTATATTCAAAAAATACTGTTCCAACGAATGCTGATGTCAGTGATTATTGTGAACAAATAGCAAAATTTTTATGGAACTGGAACACAATATGATACCGTTTACTCTAGCCTCATATGAAAACTATGTGAAATGAACAAAATTTCCGAAAATTTTACCGATTGTAGCTAAAAGGGCTTATTCGATATTGCTGGTTTAAAATTTCGCTGACATTCAATTTTGAATTTCGACAGTATTTCAGCATTCGTAGCTTGCCTTTACATTCAGATATTCCAATCGAAATCGCAGTGATTTTAAAGGATTTTGCTGTTATTTCTAAGCGTGTGGTTATTTTGCGTGTAGAATTTTCAGAAACCTAATGAATTTGTGTATTTTTCCTTTTTTTTTAGAACAAACGTATTGTCTTTGGAGAATGCCATAACTTCAAGACGGTATGAGATAAAACATGGTTGCTACGGTAATTTATGCTCAATTTGAAGTCGCACTTCGGCTCCTTTTGTTTAACTGATTGTTAGATTCGTCCTTCAAGTTTAGAATAGAATGCTGTCTATCGAGAATACTTTATATAGCATTTCTAGTGTTTTTACTAGGACAATTTTTGCACTCCTCTAAGGGCAGGAATTCAAAAAATTCTTCAGTGTTTCATTTGCTTTAAACTGACCGCTCCCTTCATCACAGGGATTCCTTTTCTGTACTCATTATTGCTTCCGGGAATTAGGCCAGTAGTTAGGGATAAAAAAGAGTCCAAATTGGAAAAAAATTGTTGACACAATTTTTATTGTTTTAATAGCTTCAGTTATACCCCAGTACGACTGTCCTAGGTTTTCCCTCTTATCTGAGATGACGTCGGCTCCTAGGTTGAAAAAATGTGACCAAAAATGGGGTGTTTTTGCCGTTTTTTCTAAAGTATTTCAAAAATGGCGAAAAACATGAACAAGGTCACATTTTAAGAGTTGTAGATGCTTAAATTCTGCTTAAAATGAGTACTCATTTAATATATTTTATTCCTTTTGTAAGCAGGAACACTTGTCAATATCCTTTGTATACCGGAAATCCAAGACGCTGCTAACATATGCCCGTCTTTGGCCACCTACGAAAATTCGTCTTCACAGGAAGGAGGAACATTATGAAATCGCCTCTATCACTCTGTCCTTGTTTAATTTGAGTCACAGGGATTTAGACTTTCTAATTGGGTGGACGATATTCCTTAATTTTTCAGTTATATTTAAAAGAAAACGTTAATTTAAAAGCTAACTTTCCTAATCTAAAAGCTGACTTCAAATTTAGCCACGAAATGAGACTGGAAGCAGTTTTGCGTAGCGCATGGCAGCTGTTTTATACCTTGACCCCACTTTTATTACTAGCTCTTGTCATTCAGAAATTATTGGACTGGCAACAGACTTTAGCGAACAGACTGTAGATATTTTCAACCACATTGAAATTTTACATTTAAGAATAATTAGATGGTAGCAGTAAATTATATTTTAAATTAATTTCTTTAGTAATAATCTGATATTAATCAATATCGGATGGCAAAGACACTTGAAATATTAATATATTCAGTTTATATTTCTGTTTGCAATTTTATAAATTTACATAAATATATTGTGACGATTTAAATATATCAATGAATATATACGAATATTCAAAAACATTTCTACTTGTCGGTATTTTTACTCCGATAATTCAATTAGAGCACTGTCTAAAAAAATTTTAATTCACTAATCAAGTTTAATTGAAAATTGGATAGTTCCTCTATTAATAAAAAGAAAGAAATTTTGATTAAGAGTTGCAATATAATTACCCTTACTAGGAAAATGTATTAAAAATCTGCTAATATTACCACTTTATTTCAGCCTTTCTTTCAGTATGAGAATTAATTTGAAGGTCAGAAGTTACATAAAGTAATATCTTACATGAAAGATTAATAACGCTTAGTTTCACCAATGGCAGTTTTACTCCTTTGTAAGGAGATTTTTAGCATTTTTCAGACACTAACTAACATTCATTCTAAATATTAGTACATTCTATTCTTGTAAATTTACTTTCATCTTTAACGTTTGTTATAACCCTATTTATTGGGATAGAATTACAACTTAATCATTTTAAAATAGGATAAAAGGTAAACTGTGAAGACCTCAAATATAGAGAAAGTAATTCAGTGCTTTTGTACTAATTCTTATAATTCTCTCTCGATGCCACATGCACTTCCAGACTTGGTGTACTCCAAAAATGTTCTCCGTCTTGCCAGTTTTATTGACAGAGACACTTTCCACTACGATACTTTCGTTTGTGAAAGAAATCGATTTACTTAAATGCTAATAACTAATAATCGTCCAATTTATTTATTGTAATTGTGACTCTACAATGGACTGGTTGTGTAAGTTACAACTTTAATTACTTGTATACATCTATTTTTATTTGTCTAATTCCTCTCCTTAATTTGACCAAGTGAGTCTCTTAAAGTGAGTGATATTTTACTTTTCTGCTTTCGCTTATAAAGGGAAAATGTAAAGGTAACTTTTACATGAAATTATTTTTAAATTTTACTATTTTCATTAAAATTTACGTTTACGTCGAAATTTAAAATTTTAGCATTTTTATGTAATTGCTTGTTAACTTACGGATTGTTTGGTTTATTAGTGTTTGTTGATTCGAGCCCCTTGTAATAATTAATTATTTTTAAATAGTTTTTGTATTCTATTGAATTTATAGGCATGTAATAACTAAAACTTGGAGTACGGTAAATTGATGATATTCGCATAATTCATGAAAATATTAAATATTAGAAATCATCCTTCTTAAATATATACTTAACTCTAACTAAATAATTCTGATTTAAACGCGTCCGGTTTGTATTTTAGATTGTTCGATTCAAGAAAAGAAAAGATTCACTAATTATGGAGAAGCAATGAATATTTCTTATAAATATCGGTGTTGAGATCGAAATAAATAATATATATATAGCAAGATTTAAGTTTATTTTATTTCTCAAATTTCAAATCATTAGAAGATCCATTAAAGACGCGGAAATAAAGGATATAAAATAATGCAGTAAAACCTCGATACAGCGATACTTAAAGGCCCCAATAGAACTATTGTTCTATAGGAATGTGTCTTTATATCGAGAAGAGATTACATTGTATTGGAATTCCAAGGGACCGCAAATTTTATCGTTATAGAGAGATTTATCGTTGTATTGGACATCGTTATAGCGAGGATTTACTATATATGAACATCCTCTAGTGGCTAGTGGCTTACGCAAAGGGAGCGGGTGAACCTCTCCCAGTTTATAGAAGAACTCTTAATATAAAAAAGTCCATAAATATTTTATTTTCAACATAAAGATTGTGCTTTTTAACATTAAGTCCATACCCCTCACCCCCGCCTCTTAAAGGAAGTCTGTGCACGCCACTGTCTACCCCATTAGAAAGTCTAAATCCATGAGCAAATTCCATCAGGACAGAGTGATAGAGGCGATCTCATAATGTTCCTCCATCCTGTGGAAATAGACTTTTCGTAGGGGGTCAAAGACGGGCATCTGTCAGCAGCGTCTTGGATTTTCGGTGTACAAAGGATTTTGACAAGTGTTCCTGCTCGCAAATGGAGTAAAGCTTATTAAATGAGTATTCATTTTAGGCAGAATTTAAAGATCTACAACTCTTAAAATATATACCTGTTCATGTTTTTCGCCGTTTTAGAAATATTCCAGAAAAACCACAAAAAAAGCCCATTTTTGGTTACATTTTTGAACGTGGAAGCCGACGCTCACTTCGCCGGTGGGGGAAAACCGAGAATCGTATTGGGACATAACTGAAACTATTACAACAATAAAACCTTTGCCAACAATTTTTTCCACCAAAAACTACCAAACTACTGGACAAAATGGGTATTTCAGGAGAAGAATTGAGTCTTTGCTAGGAAGAAATGATGGGAATGACAAAAGAGAGGGGAGGCGTTACATAACAAGAATATTTTAAAAATTGTTTTACAATAGGCATGATTTCTTTCTTCCAGATGCTACCTACATGGCGTGGAGGTGGAGAGGGGCTAGTTGGATTAAAATCCCGTCGAATCGGCCTCGTCCTTCGAGCAGCTCTCTTTAGAAATCACAATGGAATAGTAAGGGTTGTCTGTCTTAGTTCCATTCCTCAAGTATATGCTTCCACAAGTGAAGAAATCGTCATTCGAGACAGGACAAATCCTTACCACGGTAAGCGAATTTCTCTTCTTTTAAAAAGGCTTTAAAGAGAAAGTAATTTTTAGATAAAAGTTGAGAACTCTCTAGAATTCATCAAGGAAACTAAAATCACAGAAGAATATTAATTTGATCCATGGACAAGAAGATCATAGTGAGCGAAATCAGTATTCTGCTTTTTGCCTTTGACAACGAGCCCGACAGCTTCGTCACGCTTTCCTATATTAAAAAACAAAAAAAGTTGGAAAAACAGGCTCTTGTTGAGTTCCTTCTCTCTAGATCATATTCGAATAACTACTATCATTCAAATAATAGAGAAACATAACTATTTTTAAGTTTCATTTTTAAAATACACAAAGCATGCTAAAACGAAGCTGTACACTACATACATGGCTAAGTTTCAAATTATAAGTTTTACAATGAGATATATTAGAGATATAGATGTCATAATTCTTTGTACATCATAAAATTAAAAAACAAGCATTCTGGGCAAAATGTATTTATAAGACACTGCCCTTCAATTTAAAATCAGAATTCATCAAAAACCATAACTTAAATATAAACCAAACGGATAGGGATTCGAAGAGTTGATAATTTCGATCTCCGACTGACTATTGAAAAAATCCGAGAATACTTGTTCGAGGTTGTGAAAAACCTCCATGCGGCTCTTAGCTATTTATGACAGGATCCAATATTCAGAAATATCTTATCCATTTCATGATAATACAAACTTTAAATGTAATACACGAGGCTCTAAACAACCCATTTTGTGTTGCCAGCCTCTGCCCGAGGCGGCAGAAACTTCACTGAATGTTCGGAACCCACGTAAATTTTGGTTGCTGAGGTTATACAAATGCAAGAAAATTCCATTTTAGCGAGTTACTGTGGCAAGCCTAAGAAGTTAAACTGTTTAAAGTTACTCTAACAGATTAAAAATATAATACATATAAAACATGAAATGCTTCTTCATTGGCGTAACTGGGTAGGGGCTAGGGTGGGCTGCCCACTCTAGAAAGATTTTAGCCCACTCTAGAAAAATTAGATATTCCACCACAAGAATAGAAGATGGAGACCCTAGGGTGGGCTTTGGCCTACTAGAAATATCCAAAAATCCTACCCAGTTACCCCAAAGTGCTTCTTGAGGTTGGGCTCCGTTATCTAAATAAATTATACTACAATAAATAAGACACTGAACATGGTAGATGGTGGAAGTGTTAAGATCGCTCGTTCGGGCCTACCGCGCGGCTGTCGAGCTAACAGTCTGCAGTTCTGTTCGGTTTCGTACAGATAGAACGTGAATACAGGTCAGAACTATTCGTAACATAAATTCGTAAAATATCTCGACCAAGGCAACATCCGTAGGCAGATGCTCCTCGGGTACGCTTGTCCTAACATAAACTGTAAACTTATACCAATATAAGTTTAAATAATAATCTTAAAATATGAAGTATACGTTAAACAGTCATATGATGTCCCACAATTTGGTATATTTTAACTCTTTGAATTAAGCTTAAAATAAAAAGGAAGTTATTGACAAAACAATGTGATATTCAAAAAAACCATAGGGTGTTTTCTTAGCTAAATTTTTATAATTACAGTTATTGCGAATAACTTGCTGTAAGTAAATGACTAAAACAACTGATACCAAGCACTCCGAGCTTCCGATCCCCCCCCCC
This sequence comes from Cheiracanthium punctorium, assembly GCA_038373885.1. NCBI lineage: Eukaryota > Metazoa > Arthropoda > Arachnida > Araneae > Cheiracanthiidae > Cheiracanthium > Cheiracanthium punctorium. Next base: position 75,987 of record JAWZYV010012009.1, read on the forward strand.
CCATTGGATTGTACAGACTTTCATGTATGGAGGATGGAGGGCTTCCATACCATGTAACTCATACGAGGTTGCGAAATTATAGTGGCACGTACAAAGAACCACATTTATTTTTATCATATGTATTCATTAAAATCCATGTTATTTAAATCAGCGTGAAAGATAGTAAAGGAGGATAAATGTACTTACGGAAGAGAATTTCTAAGTACTTGTTTTTTGTTAAATCACTAAATAGGACCTTTCACTTATTGTTAGTAAGTATTGTTAAAATTGTTATCAACAATTTTAAATTTTTTATTTTCACACAAAAAATGTAAATTCTGTGCAGACGCAACAGAAAAGACTTGCTTCTTTTACCGATGTTGTTTTCCGGAATGGTTCTCTGAACTCTCCGCCGGAGTCCAGCGTTGCGAGTGCGCAATCACTCTGTTCTCCGTTGGGTCTTTCTAATGATAAGGCCGAACAAGTTAAACACGAGTTCAAGATTAAAAATAAATAGTTAAAAAAAAGCTACCCACACCTGATAATATGCTTCATTCAACTTATCGTCCCTGTCTTGAAACTTTTCTGGACTTGCCACTGATTACGCCTTAATGGAAATCCGTCACTGAAAACTCTGTCTAAAATTAAAAAAATTAAATTGGATGCATCAGTCAGGAAAGAAACACAAAACTGTAAGCGTACTCTAATCATGGCTACATTAACCCTTTAACGCGCAGTGTTCCCGCGCTGGGAACACCAAACTCTGACGTTTTGACTGTTGACAGTCACGAAGAATAGATTTGATTTCTATAAAAATAGTTGCGGGTGATATAGCTCCACGAGAATCCTTTACTTTTTAGCACGTCATTTCCCGTAAAAAACGTTCACGATTATTTTTAACAGCAATGACATCTGCTGGAAAATGGAAGAATGCGAGAACAGCTGGATAGATTGCCCAATGCTGAAAAAAGGGAAGCCGTTGCCATCGCTCAACTTAACTACCAGCAAGATGGCGGACTAGCGAAACGTTCATCGCGTCCCACAGATCTAGAGACCCTTTTTTGACGACAGCTGTCTGTATGCTACGGCAGCCCTTTTTTCAGCATTGGGAAAGTGTTGCGCCTTAAAGGGTTAAGGACGGTGCAGTTGGAGCGACCGCTCCCGGCCCCTCGACCAAGGAGACTCCAAAGATTTTTAAAAAGCTATTTCAAAAATTCAACGTAAAAGCATAAAAAATTACGTATGTCCAATTTTTGTGTTACATTTCGCAAACTGAATAAAAAAGTTACGGAGCATTTTAAATTTAAAAAAATATCCCTTTTATTAAAAAGTCTTTTTATAACGCAATGCAGAAAATTCCTTTTAAAGGTTGCGACAGTACTCCACAAATTAATTTTGGTTCGGATTAACAACAACAACAAAAAAAATTTCTTAATGCTTCCCCCCCCCCCTGTTTTTCCCAGCTCCAGGGCCTCCAATAAGGCAGCCAGTCCAGTGGTCTTAATCTGGGCCTGGCTCTAATACACATAAGAACATCAATATTGAACATTTTAGTGCCTCCCCCCCAGAGTTGGGGGAGGAGTTAAATTTCAAAGCATTGACCATTTTAAGCTTCTATAGACATAGTATTAAAATAAAAAAAGAAAAATTATGTATGCTAATTTTTCAGGTGGTGTATTTTTCAGGTGCTAATTTTTCAGGTTTTATGTATGCTAATTTTTCAGGTATGCTAATTTTTCAGGTGCTCTGATAAAAAAAGAAAAAAAAGAAGAGGGGTTTACACTATATTTTCGATGTTATATATATATATATATATATATATATATATATATATATATATTAACATCGAAAATATAGTGTAAACCCCTCTTCTTTTTTTTCTTTTTTTATCAAGCAAATCACAAACCTGTGCGTCTTTGAAGTAAACAGTCCCATTCCCTTATTTCTTTAAAACCACCCTACTTAAATGCTTGAAAAATTCTGTTCACCACTAGGTTGAGTTACACTTGTATTTTCGTTGTGAAGATAATAAAAAAAGAACAACAAAGCGCAAGGGTGTTTTTACAGGATTGTGGATTTTAATAGCTTTTTGAAATGCAGCAGTAAGACAATACTGAGGAATACTTCCGATAAAAGGAACGGACCTAGTTGGCACAGGCTTGTCACAGTAATGGCCTTATCACACTAAAGGGAAAATGCGAGCAACTTCGCGCTGGACCAACTTTTCCGACGGACTTGAAGGCGTGGTTATCTTTAAGGGTTGCAAATGTAAACAAACTCTCTCCGACGCCAAATAGCCATCGCATTGCTGATTTGCCGTGCAGGTTCTTATTTTACTTATCGTGCGTTGGTATATTTACATCGGATCGGCAGCATCGGATGGGCAGCAATCTCTAATTCCAAAGTCCACTTGAACGAGGCCATAATTTCATTTACACGTGATTCTGACACCGAGCCAAGCTTCGAACATAGTAGTAGTCGCCATTGCTCGAAATTGCTTATGACGAAGCAGGAAGAAGTACTCTGATTGGCCGAAATTTCGTCCGACTCGGATTTTTTTCCTTCGGAAAGGAAAAAGTTCGAGTTCGCGGTCGTCAAGGTAACGGCGGAGAAAATCGGCCGGAAACTTGATTTGCAAGGAAAGTTGGTCGGATTTTTCTCAGTGTGATAGCCCTATAACTCGCTAAAATGGAATTTTTCTGCATTTGTGTAACCTCAGCAACCAAAATTTACATGGATTCTGAACATTCAGTGGCGTAGCGTAAGTTTCTGCAGCTCGGGGAAGATGCCAAATATGCCACCGCCGCCCCCTCCCCAACCAACCTCACACACAAATACGTTTTTATTATTAAGATACTTGACGCCATCCCTGCAAACGAAAACAAGGTGTCTCCTTCTTTTTTTTTTTTGCTCTCTTCCAAAGAAAAACTTTTCGAAATGGCGAACGGATCCGATGCTTATATTTGATTACCGTATCCGCATCAGGCAACCCCTGTTTACAGAGGAATCGATACTGTTTACAGAGGAATACGATAATCCCCCTATGTATATCCAGCGTGGATTTAAAAAACAATTACACACACACACACACACACATATATATATATAAACAATTATATATATATACACAGTGACGGCTTGTGACCTGTTTCAGTGGTGGGGCCCGAAAAAAATAGTTCCCATTAAAATCACGAAAATATATATACATATAGAAACAACCTACCCCCACGTGCACACAGCGTAAGTATTTAAAATTTCTCAAATGACAAATGATTATCAAAATTACAATACAACTTTTGCTATTTTATACCTAATTATGTTAAATTGAAAAGTTTACCTTATTACTAAACAAAAAGCCACATTTAATTATTTAATATTTAAGTTTATAACTGCGTGTTCATAATTTTCAGATGATTTATGTATTTTAAAAACAATATCAACATGTATAAAAAAAGACATTTGTACATCGCTTTTCGTAAATCAAGAAAATAAACAGAAAAATATCTGGCTGCACTGCAAAAATACGATCAGGCACATAAAAAATGATTTCCTCCTAAGCGGAAAATTTCGCAAATAGCTACCGATTGCCGAAATTTCCCCGTACAGTCGTGTAGATCGCCAAGCGAGGGCCCGAGGATCTGGGCCCAGAAGACAGCGCCAAATAAATCGTTTGGAAGCCAAGTTAATTTCGCGTCAATACGGCTTTTGTGCTCAATGCCAAATATGTCAACCCGGTGAACGGAGAAAAGACGCCCAATTCAGGGCAAGCCAGCCCATGGCCCATGCATGGCTTAGATAAGGGGAAAATCGTACAACTATCGCTTTTTTAAGTGCTTTTTTTAATGGCTTGTATTAAAATAGAGTAAAATGCGTGCATTTTTTAATGAAGGTAAATTATTGAAAGAACTGTCTTACATAATAGGAAGATACTTTCATTTAGACGGTGGTTAGTCGGTGGGGCCAGGCCCCACTGGCCCTTAATGACGAGCCGCCACTATATATATATATATATATATATATATATATATATATATATGTAACATTAGGACGCTACGGGAGTGTTGTGTAGTCGTGGACCAGAGGGAGGCAAGGCTGTTGAGGAAACCGATCGTCGCTGCCCGGCAAACGCCGGGAGCGCTCGGTGAAAATCCTTGGCCACGCTTTACGGCTGCCGATGGATGAAAGGAGTCGGAGTCAAACTACGATTACATCATTACGTCCTTTTATTTGGTGATTCCATACATCTTTGTTTGGCAGCTGCGTCACGCGGAAGTTCCGCTCCTGACCTGCTACAGCTTCTTTTATCAACGTTTGAGGTCGTGTCACATGACGAAAAAGCATTGCAATTATTGGCCAAGAGCTAAACTGGGCAGTGGTTTTTCCAGAGTTTGTTATGACTTTTAAGACGCTTTTGTGGCTGGCTGCCGGGACCGTCTACAAAATTACAAAGGAATTGCAAGGAAAAGATTTAAAAATGTCATTTTAATCTCTTTAAAATAAGTCAACAATAGAGGTTTTGCCGCCTCCAAAAATTTTTTGCACTGGGCGAGCACCCCATCTGCCCCACCTACGCAACGCCACTGCTAACATCCTGTATGAATATTGCGTATTCAAGTTCTATGTGTAGGAAACCGAACAAAACTCCTGACGGTTAGATCGACAGACGCGCGGTAGACCTGAACAAGGGACCTTAACAATTTCCCCATCTACCATGTTCAGTGTCTTATTTACCAATTTATTTATTTATTTATTTATTGTAGTATAATTTATTTAGATAACTGAACCCATCCTCCAGAAGCATTTCATGTTTTGTATTATTTAATTTTAATCTGTTAGAGTAACTTTAAACAATTTAACTTAGCTCCTGAATAATTTTCATAGAGAATTTTTCTAATTTTGTTTTAATAATACATCTAAGAAGAAGGGTGGAGAGCTTGGTCGGAGGGCATTTTAAGGGGTTCTATATTCATGTTACATCTGGAGAAAAGCGCCCAAAACTCCATGACATTTTAATCTTTTTAAAATAAGTCAAGCCACTGGAAATTTTCTGCCCGGGTCGCCTCCCCCTACGTCACGCCGCTGCGAACATCCCCCCACTTCCAACACCCAAAACATTATGTTTCTGATTGAAATGTAAATAGGTATGATTTCACGATTCTTTGAAAAGTGAAAGTACTACAAAGGTAGTTTTTTTTAAATATTTAGAAGATTATGCACTTTGTATGGCAAAAATTTCCTCATGGGGGGCGGGAGCCCCGTTGGCTACGCCACTGATACGAACATACGTATACAAAGGAGTACAGGGAGAATGCTGTATTAATAAATTAAAATATACAGTAGTTACGGAAAACAAGTTTCTAAAAGGTATTACAGTCTTTTGAAGATTCAAATAAAACATAAATTCATATATTTATTTATTATTAATTTATAACATGTAGAAGAAGTGCCTAAGAAACATTGAACAACTAATAATTTCTTAATTTTTTTTTCAATATGTGCATGGATGAAGAAACGTATCAAAATATTTATAGTAAAGATACATTCTGTTTAAACAAAAAATAAAAAAAAACAATTTTAAAAATCAAGCATTTTTGACAGTTTCAATGACTATTTAATTATATGGACTGACCCTTTAAACGGGGCCTTCTCATTTAGTAACGGGCCTGCGCGTGTATTCCGCGCAGCCATCCAAAGAGGCCTATGGATGCTCGAGTCTTCACGTATACATCAGGCATTTCTTAAGCTTCCCAGTGCTTTCAAACATTATTTAATGTAGTTTTAAGTAGCATTGTGTAACTATCAGGTTGTAACGAAAGTTTTCCGCCAAATCTGCCTGAAAAACTCACTTCTAACTCCTTAGATAACTATTTATGAACTTTCGGTATCAAACATGCACAGTGTCACATATACAACAATAGTACTTAAAGCTGTACTCATAATTCGTTGATATTCTGTAGCTGACTTTTTGCAACACAACTGGAAGTAAATGATGGTTCTAATCCTCTAGAGTGATAGTGTCATTTGAGACAACTTGTACTTAATGATAACTATACTTTTTACAGATTTCACACCATAGTGTTATAAAGTAAGTCTCTTTCTTCCAAATGCCAAAAATCGTTTGACAAAATATGAGCAAATACGCCAACGCGAACTGTGTGCTGACGATGTTTGAGGTGGCGGGAAACTTTCGTTACAACCTAATAATTCAAGTACAAACTCATGATTAATTTGTTTGCTATGATACATATTGACATTAAGAAAATAGATGCACATAATTTGAAGGAAAAAGAAAGTAGTGCTTACTCTCATGATTCACGATTACTTATTTTAGTTTCACAAGTGGATATTATTTAATATACTTTACAATAACTAAATACACAAAGGAGAAAGACATTTTTATAATGAATATTTCATGAACGTAGTCGTATTTCCTACGTTATTTTAAACAATTTAACATTAACCTTTAATGACAAATGATGTATTAAAGAGCATTTCAGTGTTTTCGGCATATCCTGTATATTGAAGAAAATTGATAAAATAAAATACGCTCTATAGCGCGATCCCCGAATTAATTATTCTTTAATAAAGACATTTCATGTAGTCTATCTTATTCTTTTGTCGTTTTCTCAATCGAACTTAGGAATTGAGCAAGTATAATGAACGCTTGTACAAAATATTAACTACATTTGAAGTTTCTATCTAAACGGGCAAAAATTAATAATTTATAATTTACTTTATTTCTGCACTGTACCAGATGTAAGTCTGAATCACATAATCAAGGCATATCTAACTGATAAATAACATTTTCAACTGGCAAAATTAAATTGTCTAACTAGTATCAGAACGTCATTACAAGAATAAACTACTCAAGTAATTCGATTTCTGATTAAAATAATTTATTTATAAATAACACATGAGTAATTATTCACTAAACATGATTTGCATACATATTTTTAGAATTTCTAAATAAATTATGAAAGTGCTCACTTACCTTTACATTCAGAGCAAAATGTTCGAATTTTATGATAAATTTTCATGAAAGAAAACGGCGTAAGATTCACAAAACGATTACCTACATCTAAAGTTCTTTAGTACGAAAAAACTATAAAAAAATTGTTTTAAAATAATAAAATAATATAATATTTATAATACTTAGAATAATAAAATAGAACACTGCGAATAGAGAAAACAGGCCTCAATGATAAACTCATTTTTAGTGGTGGCAACTCATGAGCAGGCCCGTTGCTTAGCGACGGCCCTGCTTTAAATCACTCTGAGGCGGTCATAACACTAGTGTCACGGCGGAGAAAATACCAACTACCGCGAATTCGCGGTTACCTACTGTTCTTAGTTTTATCTGGATAGCTGTGGGGAAGATCGGAGTTGGCCATGACCTTGCAAACTGCAATTTTGTATCTTTATTTCTTCGTTTTAATGAATTATAAAACTTTGATGCACCCAGGATACTTTAAAAGCTTGTGAAAACTTCAAAAATTCATTTAAAAAGGACAAACTACATGAAATTGCAGTTTGCATAGAGATTTCAGGTTTTTTTTTTTATTGGAAATTAGGTTATCATTGTGCATCTCAGTGCCACCTATCTGTAAAATTTGGAACTACAAACTTTCTTGTCATTAAAAAAAATCACATCATCCTCTAAACCTATTTGTGTAAACCTCAATTTTCTATCATTATTTGTTCTTTTTTAATGAATTTTTAAAATTTTTACGGACTGTTTGGTCACCCGATATTTGAAAACAAGAGAAACTGTTATACTCAATTCATTGCTTAAGTGTTAGTCTCTAAAACACTTATCAAAGTTGGGAGCTTGTCAAGCACATGTAGTAACAGATAGATTTTAATTATCTTTCTATTAATTTCTTTTTCAAAAGAAATATTTTTTCGTAAACCAAAAAAAAACTAAGTTTTGTATTTATGAATTTATTCTCCTTTCAGAAATTTTAGATTCTTTATTGTTTTTTCGTTTTTTAATATATCATTCTGAACATTTAAAAAAAGAAAAAAAAGATTCATTTTATTTTATTTCATGGCTAAAATTGTAAACCTTATTTTTTGATGTTATTTAAGATTATTTTGACTCCCGAGGAACTTTCAGGAAGTAAAGCAGCAACATCATTAATTTACAGAAATAGGGTAAAGAATATACGTTGGCACTATACAAGATTGTAATGTTGTTTTCCCGCATTAATCTGTTTTGCTGGTAAAAAGCGTTATTTCAGCACTCCTGCAAGTGAAATAAGTATGTGACCCCTTGACCTTGGCGAGAAACTTGGCTACCGTTTTGGCGACTTGGCGAAGAACTTGGCAACTTTGTTGACCAAAAGAATATTTTCGAAGATCGTGGAATTTTGGCTGTACCTCAATTAGAAAAGAAGTTACGAGAAAGATCGAGATCGAGATTTTCAAATATGACCTGTTTGAAAATCCATAAATCGGAGGTTTCTCGGGCTTTCAGTGAGTTAGAACGGACTGTGAATATAGAGAGCCAGTGGCAGCTCGTGACCTGTTTCAGTGGTAGGGGCCCGACAAAAAACAGTGCCAATTAAAATCGGGAAAATATATACACATATAGAGCAACCTACCCCCCCCCCTTCCTGTACACAATGTAAGTATTAATAATTTTTCAAATGGCTAGTGATTATCAAATTACTATACAACTTTTGCTATTTTTTACCCGATTATGTTACTATTGAAAAGTTTACTCTATTACTAATCAAAAAGCCACGTTTAATTTTTTTAATATTTATGTCCTGTATAGCTGCTTCTTCATAATTTTTAAATGAGTTATTTTTTTTAAAATCAATATTAACATATAAAATACATTTACACATCGCATTTCGTAAATCAAGAAAACAAAAAATATCTAGCTGCACTGCAAAAATACGATCACGCTTATAAAAATGATTTCCTCCTGAGCAGAAAATTTCGCAAATATCTACCGATTTGCGAAATTTCTCCGTACAGTCATGGAAATCACCATGCGAGCGCCGGAAGATCTGGGCTCGGAAAACAGCGCCAAATAAGACGTTTGGAAGAAAGTTAATGCCGCATCAATATGGCTTTTGTGCTCAATGTCAAATATGTCATTCCGGTAAACGGAGAAAAGAAGCCAAGTTCAGGGCAAACAAGCCCATGGCCCGTGCATTGTTTAGATAGGGAAAAATCGTAACTATCCCTTTTTCTAAGCGCCTCTTTTTTTAATGGATAGAATTAAAATAAAGTAAAACGTGGGCAGTTTTTCGATAAAGGTAAATTATTAAGCGAACTGCGTTACATAAAAGGAAGAAACATTCACTTAGATGGTGGTAGACCACTGGTGAGTCGGCGGATGACCAGCCGCCACTGTAGCGAGCACAGCTATAGGACTGACATTGCGATTAAATAGTATTATTTATGAGAGATGACAGTTAATGATTTGTTGTTGCATGTGTTATTAAATTCTGTATTTTTTTGTGAGATAGTGCTTCGATTCGTCGAATAAAGTGTTGTATTCGCTTTCCAAGCTTTTGGGACTATTTAATATACTTACAGTTATATATATATACAGCAATATATATACAGTTTTTGGCACCTTTCTACTCAAATGCAAATGCTGTGAGAATTAAAAGGGAAATGGAAATGTGGGTTACGGCCAATTATCTACGCTAGGGATCTAGGCCGGGGGTGGGATTGCCCTTCGTGGGGGATTTTCTAAGAAGGTCGTAACCCGTTTTTACGCGAAGTTTCGAAGAAAACCACGGAAAACTCCGAACGGTTAGGTCGGCGGACGCGACCTGTTTCCACACCAGGCACCTTCCGTCTCCCAGTTCAAAGCGCTAGCGCTATGCCACGGGGAATTAAAAATATTTCAAATTAAAAAATATCACGGAGGTCATCTCTCAAACAGATGAAAACATCAATGCAGGACCTCCTGTCCAGTATAACATGAAGATGCCTTGTATTTCAAGTGGGGACACTTTATGAAACAGGCCCCTGCGAGGGAAATCCCTGTGTCCGGCCTTCCCAGCTATATTTTGTAATTTTTTTTTTCCAATAAACTCCGCAGATTGCCTCTAAAGGCTTGAAGGTCAGCTCCACCGACCAAGCCGACAAACCTGTGGCATTCAAGTTCAAATTCACATTTAAAAATAGCTTTAATGAATAGCCCTATGCTTATTTAGAAGACATGAGTAATATAATGGCTATAAATCAAGTTATTAAATTTTTTTAAATTAATGTTCAGATGAGTATTTTTAGGAATTGCCAGACTTTTTTTCAAGCTTTCTGGAAGCTTGGTCTGTGTATGTAGTTCCAGTTCAAAATTTGCATTCGAATTTTAATCAACTTTTTATCGTCCGACGGACCTGAAACTTTGCATACACGTGTAACTCCACTGACAATGAAAGTTTCCATTTTTAATTATTCGATACTTTTTTTCAAGTTATCAAATATGCTGCTGCAAAATCGTGTTTTTTTCGCACATACCAGTTCGTGCCTTCCTAACTATTTATCGATTCTTAAAAAGGTAATATCAATTTCGATTCTGTAACTCAAGTTCTTAAATTTTACAGAGTTTTCTAAATAATAATCACTTAGTACCTTCAATGTCTTTGCATCGTAACACTGAAAAAACTATATCAAATACCTATTCGAAAATTTCACTGAATGCGGAGTGTCCATTTCTAACTCATTTAAAAGAAAATTGATAAAAAAAATAACATTTTTGACAATTTTTTAAATCAAAAGCTGTAGAATCGGGTGATAGATTTTCCTCGTGATTGTGAAGAAAATCATTTCCCCCCTATAGTATGAAGCCCCAACTTCACTTAAGCAAAGATGAATTACACCGCACTCACTTAGTATACTGAAACTTCTTAAATCATGAATCAGTGGGACTCTATTCCGGATTATAGAATCCATGTAATAAGAATATAACAAATTGTAATAATCAGGAAAAGTTGTCCAAAAATTAGGCATACCTTTCTTAAATCGTAAAAAGATATAAATGAAAAAGAGAAGATAAAAGCGTATTCACGTTGCAAACGGAAAAAAAATTCACAAAACTCCAGACCGTTAGATCGAAGAAGCAGAAGACTCTTAAACAAATGGATCTGCACATTTCAGTTATCTCCCAATGATCAGTGGGAAAGACATGCGGATAGGGGCAGATGGAATCTCAAAACTAAAACAGTCTTTTCTACCCACCAGTTTGATAGAGGAAAACGCGCGCGCTCAGGGAGAAATGCATTAGAAAATGGGTTCGTGGGGAAAGTACTTAGACGTTTTTAAGCAAAGGTTGCGCCGACTACGTGGGTGCTCCGGGGCTCAAGCACCCACTGAAAAAATTCTGTGCTAATTTTAGTGCCAAGTCATACTTTGTAGTTCGCAGAAAGGGCTAGGAAAAGGCGTTTATGTGGGTGCTTCGGGCTTATAAAAAAATTACGTTGGATGCTGAGCACCAGCAATCGTCTGATAACCCAAACACAGTGATATACACTGAAAGAGGGCCCCCCCCAGCCCCAATTATGCCATCACGTAATATGAATATTTGTAAAGTATACTGAGCTTTTTGCATTATTTCAGTACTAAAATGCTTTATTTGCTTATTAGTTGTGTGATATTTTAAAAGTTTAAAAGAAAATCTTTAATGACGCCAAATGTATGTGGGTGCTTCGGCATGGACGTCCATATGAGTACTTTAAGGCGTGGAGGGAGGGGGGAGGGGTTATTTCTTGCATTTGTAAGGTCATCGGCAATCGCGCTTTCAAACATTTTAGTACTGAAATAGTGAAAAAAAGGTTACCTAATATAAAAATGGTCCCTATACCGACGGCTAGAGGGAGGGACCCGAGCCCCTACCTACTTCCCTATATGAGCACCCATATCCTTTATAATTCAGATGCGCATGAGGAACTTCGATGAGACAATCACTGGCGTAACTATAGGGCGGTAGAACGGGCAAAAGCCTCAGTCCCCCAGACGGAGGGAGAGCCTTTCCCAAATAGAAAGCTAGAAAAAGTGAACTGCAACATGTTGGTTGAGATTCTGTACAATGAGGAAGGACCATATCCAATGAATTCATTACGGGCCCTAACGGTATAGTCACGCCTCTGATGACGACGAGTGCTTTGCAACTGCATAATTCGAAAATGAAATTTTAGTGATGGATGTTTTTTTTTTTTTTTTTTATGTAGTATGTCAGATCTCAAGCACCCACAGAAACGTTTTCGTGGGTGCTAAATACTTGCATGTATTTAAAGGAAGTGCTTAATGTATGGAAGCTCAGCTCCATCACTTCTTTTTTCTCGGTGAAATTTTACACTAAATTTAAAATTTTAATTGCCATCGTAATTCTTTCTGTTGATATTAATTTTATTACATTGCAAACTAATACAGAGGTAACAAAAATTCACTTAATAATACCTTAAATTAGGTAATTAATTTTGTAAATTGCAATACAAAAAATCAGGGCTCTTGCACTTTTTTGGATAGGAATTAAACCCTGAAAAAAACGCAACTGAATGACAGCTACTTTCAGCTTATCGCTGTAGTTCGGGGGAAAAAAAATGGTACACAAATACAAAACAATTAATTATGTCAAGTATTTCAAATTTTTAGGATGTATGTTTTAGAAACTGCACTATACACTGAAATAAACAATAAACCTGTATCATTTACGAAACTTTTAGAAAAAATTCTTAAAAATCGAAAATTTTAAAGAACGTGTATTTCGGTATTATGTATTCGGTATTCGGTATTTCGGTATATCTTTATTTCGGTATGTAGTGCAGCTTATAAAGAATCATCCTAAATTTTTTCGAATCCTTGGTGCGATAGTTTACTTTAATTTGTGTACTAAGACCGTTATGTAGATTTTGTTTCTTCGGCATACACTCTTATGTGCCTCGGAACTGGAGTAGTTATAATAAAATTCCAATAAGTAGTAACTCAGCACATACTCTAAAAATTTAAAAAGTGCATGAAAAAAAAGGAATCCAAACAGGTAATATTTTTGCCTACTTAAAAATAATAATAATAATTATAATAGTTTCTCATATGAGCACCAAATTTAGAGGTGTATGGGGGGGTCATCTTAACTTTCAGACATTTTAGCACGAAAATAATACTTAGAAGTTCAGTATGCTGTAAAAATGTTTACTATACCGATGACTATGCGGGATCAAATCTCAATCCCTCACTGTCACTTGCCTTCCTATCAGGCGCCCATGGAAAAAATGTCTTTCTAAAATTCAAAGCTTTTTCACAATGTGATGTGCGACTCCCTACAGCCTCACAAGCAATGCTTTTGCCACTTTGCCGAAGTCCTAAGTGCCCCCTCTTTTTTGACCCACAGACCTCATCCCAGAATCCTCGTACTCCATGGAAAAATGTATGAATACAATGAGACTGTGTTAGCCCAAGAGTACCGGAAAACGGCGAATTTGAGACAAAGCCGATGGCTACAATCAGAAGAAAGTTGACGCGGGAAAAATAACACAGGAGTTAGGTGAAAGACTCATTCCCATTATGGAAATGTTTTGAGATAGTTCTAATAATATTACTGCAGGTTTAATTGTTTTTATTGTAAATAGAGAACATCAAGGTCTGTCTGCTGACAAGCACCTAATATACAACACTTTGGAACAAAAAAATATGCCTATTCATCAAAAAGTGTCGGCGCTTTGGTGTTAATTGAATGAGACTGAGGCGAGGCTTCTAAGGTATAAAGGTTTGTGTCACTTTCTTCTAAAGTCTCAATTTCCTTTTCTTATTTTTGAATGATTTTAGTACTCAGTTATTTATTGAAAAGGATGGAACAAACTGTGGTCCACACTAAGATTTCGAGATGCCCTCCGTTTCATTTTTTGCGAACATTTTGTTCAATTTTTGTTCTTGTTTGAAAAAGCAGAATTAGGTACTATTTGCTTTGATCTAGCCCAATGCTGTTTTTTAAAATTATACTGAAATCATGGGCGCATGAACACACATTAATGAAATGTATGTCTCTCGTAATTTTGCAAATTTGACCATTAATTTTTTAATGGTAGAGGGTAAAATATCTCTACTTCAGGAGGATGCTCAAAATCATGCCTGGAGGTTATATGGCCAACAATTCAAAATATTTTTTGAATAATTATTAACTCTAAGATAAACAACTTTTTTTTGTTCTGCTTTACTTTTCTGTTTGCATTTAAATAGTTACCAATCTTATTCATGTGGTCCTACACACATTTCAACATAGAAAACGTTGCATTAATTCATTCTGAGGAAACTATCTAATTTTATTTTAAAGGTATAATTTTGTAATTTTTTTAATTTGTTGGAAAAAAAAGAAAAGAAAACAGGCAAGGCTTAGCTGCAACTGTTTATAGGGGTACAAAAATGTGTAAAAAAAAAAAAAAAACCAGGAAATGAATGAGCTGAGAAACAATACTATGAATAACATTTTTTGAAAACTCTGAGGATTTCAGACAGGGATGAGATAGATTAAACAAGAATAAAATTGATCGTGAATTGTTACATACGAAAACTGAATCACTTTTTATACCACATTCCCATTTACATGACAAGAAATTTCACTGATTGTGATATTATTGTTGCATATTTTTTTTCCCCCAATAAACGTAGTAATACACTTTTCTTTTGCTTTGAAATTTATAATGATTAGTTAAAACCAATCAAAATTCTATCGCTAAAAGTAAAAAAAAAAAAAAGTGAAATAGTGTAATACACCTCTTTCAGGTCTGATTTTTACAAGGGCAAAGGGGGTGTGCGCCCAGGAATACTCGAATTTTGACAGTGAATTTGCGTAAGGCAAACAAATTTAAGGTGACTCCAGCACAAACAGATTTTTCTAAAAGAAGGGCATTTCATCAGAAATACTTCATTACTTTAAAAAGAATCTTGATTTTAACTGGTTTGCTGTTATCGTTACTAAGACACAACGGTGGAGACTTTCATTCTATGCCCAGCGTTGCTTCACCGTAGTACAGATAATCGGATGCGAAAATTCACACTATTCACTTAAATTAAACTTTGAATGTCGCCTTCAGCGCTGGGAAAAAAACACGCAATTTTGGTATATAAATACAAAAAAGAAAACTAATTATCTCAAGCACTTCACAATTTTTAGGATGTATGTTCACAAGCTGTACTAGACACCGGAATAAACGAAAAATTTTGCAGAATGGCCACTCTTAGAAATATTTTGCTGTGCAGTTCCACGTTTAAGATTTTTTTAAAGTTTCCGAATTTATTGCAGTGTGTAATGCAGCTTTTAAAGAATCATCCTGAATTTTTTCGAATCCTTGGTGCAGTTAGTTTATTTTAATTTGTGTACCAAAATCGTGAGGCAGATATCGTTTCTTCGATCTATAACCTCAGATATTGGATATTTTATGTGGAGCTAAAATGATTATTTGTATTACCCATTTCCCACTGGTAAAAATGTGCACGAAAATTCAAATGATTGAGTACTTACGAGCAAGGAAGAAAATAATAATAGGAAAAGATTGAAGGGTAGTTGGAAAAGATTCCATAAAGTTGGAAAGTGTATCGTTATTCATGAGTGTGCCGTATTTTTCTTCCTTGTTCCATAAAAACCCTTCTTCGGAATCGAAATCTATCTTAAAATCACCTACTAAAACTATTTTACAATCTTAGCCAAGTACATTCCAACTATACTCCCCCTTTAAAATAAATTGTCGCGTTTTGGCACCAAACTTAGCGATCCTTTATCAAAAATTACAAACCTTGTGCGACTTTCACCATTTCATTAACCCCCCCTCCCCCCACGGACTTTTAGGGCACCCACAGAAATTTTGTAAAGTCGGCGCCTCTGGGTTGCACTGCCTATTTATTAATCGTGCGGTCTGTTCTCGTTTTTTGCTTTTGGCAAATGAAATGAACACTTGTTAAAAATGTATTTATTATTATCATTATTATGTATGTACAGCTGCGGAAAAAAAAGGCCAACTTGCTCTTTATTTCGCCGTCATTCGTCGTGCAGTAAAGTTATATATACCATTCGTTTGCAAATAACGCGTACTTTAATTTACTATTAATTTAATTTGTATCAGGGGCCGTCTTCATATTTAATTCTGCATCAACTTCGTTTTTCTCAATGGCAACCCCATATTTTGACTTTATTAAACGAAAGAAAACCTTCAAATTACCCTAAATATAAATTTTCACCAATTTGCTACGATAATTTCCGGAGATATTGCGATTTAATTTTTGCTCGTTTTTAAGGGACTTTCTGCAAATTGAAAAACGCTATTTGTAGGTTCCGAACTTTTCGCCTTTCATTAATTTCGCTCGCGAGAGTTAAAAGAAATTAATATTATTTTCAAGGAAAATATTGTTTCCATATCTCTTAAAGTTTTTTGTACTGAGTATATCAAGTGTAGAATAGAATATTTAGTCTGTGGTCCAAATGACCCGTGAGTTCATAACTTCCTTGGTTCGAACACATGATTTAAGGGGAAAATGCAAAATGACTGCTCACGATTTTGAAAATCTTTGTAATTTTGAAATTGTTATTGAGTATTTCCGTTGATGGTTCTCTTAGACAGGTGAAATGTTGGCAGGAGTTAGAGGCTGCTCTCTGCTCTTTTGACTACAAGCTTGAATATTACTCAGCTATGGTCGAACTTGAAGAATGATTTATTTTTTGCACAAAATAAATCTAATTTACGTTTATTTTATGCAATTGTCAAAAAATTTTCACTTAGTTAATTTATATATGGTCCCTTCTCTCATGAAAATAACACATTTTATTTAATATAAATTAAACTACTGAACGTAAAAATTTGAAATTTTGCACAACCATGTAATATTAATTTCTGTATCTATTTCCATCGAAATTTGGCTAGGTCGCTATTCATAATTTTTTTGGATATTAATTTAATAATTCATAATTCATATTCATTATTTATAAAAAATCACAATAACATTAAATTATATTTGGGTCGTTTAGTTCTAATAGTACGAATAAAAATCAGCTTCTTACTACCAATATTATATGAGATATGAATTGAAGTATGAAAAAATATTTTAACATAGGGGGAGGGGGATTTTGGGTGCTCATAACTCACTCATTTTCTGTCCAAATTTATTGAAAATGGGTGTCCCGGGTTAAAATGAGCTAAATTTTTGAAATATGAAGTGAAATCTAGGGGTTGCCATTGAGAAAAAAAAAGTTGGTACGTATTTTAATATGTAGATGGCCCCTTATACAATTTTTATGCATACCAAATTAAAGTGTACGTCAATCGTAAACGATTGGTATCGTTAACTTTGCTGTACGACAAACGACGGCCGAAAAAAGTACAAGTGGGACTTTTTTTTCCGCAGCTGTACGTATATATATGCACAGCTGCGGGAAAAAAAGGCCCCCTTGTACATTTTTCGGCCGTCGTTCGTCGCACAGCAAAGTAACAGATACCAATCGGACCGAATTCTTTTTTGCGAGATTTTAAGGGACTTTCTGTAAATTGAAAAACGTTATTTGTCGGCTCCGAACTTTCCACCTTTCATTTTCATTTCGCTCGCGATTGTTATAAATAAATATTATTTACAGGGGAAATACTGATTATAGTCTTTAGTTAGTTAATTTTTTTGCACTGAGATTATCAGGGGTAGAAATTAGAATATTTAGTCAGTGGTCCGAATGAACCGTCTAACTCCAAAACGTTCTTGGTCCTTATACATGATTTAAAGAAAAAATGCAAAACGACTACCTACGATTTTGAAAATCTTTCTAATTTTCGAACTGTTATCGTGTATTTGAAGGCTCTCTTAGACAGGTGAAATGTTGCCAGGAGTGAAACTCTTGTTATCTGTTCTTCTGACTACAATCATGAATGTTACTCAGCTACGGTGGAACTTGAATCTCTTCATGATTGAAAATTCATTTGCTTGAATTTCTTGTAGAAAACATAATTTCTTTTCTGACGACCCAATATTATCACCGTTCTTGTTATTTTACTTTCTTCATTTAATATTATCGTCTGCAGTGTGCAGTATTTTTGGGAGACTTTTAGCGGCATTTTAATTTATAGTCAGATGAAAATTTAGACAGAAAAATATGATTTTGAATGTTTGATAAAGTATGGAGAAGTCCAAAGATCTGATGCTTCAGATATTAAAAGAGGTCAAATTCATGCCTGGAATATTGAGAATGTTAGTTTTTTAGAAATAGGACGTTGTGTTTGAAGACAAACAAATAGTGCATGCATCTAATTCTGTACATGGAAAACATTTTATTTGTGGGAAAATATTACTGGACGTAACAATATATACGCTTTATAGAATCACCATCAAACTGTAGAAACGTCCAATTTATTTTCTCCAAAATTTGCTATTTTTTAACACCGTTAGCTTTCAATATTTTTGTGCAAAAGAAATCTAATTTACGTTTATTTTATGCAATTTTCAAAAAAATTGTCACTTAAGAAATTTATATATGGTCCCTTAACCCATGAAAATAACACATTTTCTTTAATGTAAATTAAACTACTGAACGTAAAGATTTGAAATTTTGCACAGTCATGTAATATTACTTTCTGCATCTATTGCCATCGAAATTTGGATAGGCCGCTATTCATTATTTTTTTTAATATTAATTTAATAATTCATATAATTCATATTAATATCTTATTAAAGTTATAATAATAGTAAATTATGTTTGGGTCATATAGTTCCAGTAGTACGAATAAAAATCAGCTTCCTCTTATCAATATTATATGAGATATGAATTAAAGTATGAAAAAATATTTTAGTATGGGCGGAGGGGGATTTTGGAAGCTCATAATTCACTCATTTTCAGTTCAAATTTATTGAAATTGGTATCCGGGGTTAAAATGAGCTAAATTTTTGAAATATGAAGTGAAATCTAGGGGTAACTATTGGGTAAAAAAATGTTGGTGCGAATTTTAATATGAAGATGGCCCCTTATGCAATTTTTATGTATCGCAAATTAAAACACACGTCAGTCGTAGACGATCGGTATATGTAACTCTACTGCACAACGCGAAGGACGGCCGAATAAAGTACAAGTGGGCGTTTTTATCCGAAGCTGTGCATTGTAACTGAACGATTGTTATTGTAAAATAATGTATTTAATTTTTATATATTTATGAATATATAAATAATTTTTTACTCACTATGTGTAATGAACTCCATACTTATTGGAGGTCAGACTTATTTTAACTAGTGTTGCAATGGCCACTAACTTTATTAAACATGATGTCAATTAAAAAAAGAAATAAAACAGATCACAAATCACTTCCTAAACTGTTCATTCATTTTTAAAATAATGGATACGCAAAGAAGTGCATGTACCCTTCTCCCACTGTGCCAATCGTTGCGTTTGGGCCATCGGGAAGCTACGACGATCAGGGATGAGGAATTGAGAATATTACCATAATCTTGGAGAACTTGACGCCAGAATCATTTTAGAGTCATCTTCAAAATTCGGTGTCATTTGCTGTTCGTGTCTAAAATATTTTTTTTGCAAGGTAAGAAAATTGAAATGATTTTTCTTTTTATCACTGTTTTTTTACTAGACAGTTTCCATTACTTAAACCATAGATTTAAAAACACACTATTTAATAAACAATTAAAAAAAAGAAATGGGCAGAGAAGAACAGAAATATAACTGTCCGAATCACAGAACATAAAGTGTGTTATGCAGAATTTCTGTACCAAAACTAAACTTTAAGCCCTGACATTTCTTTACATTATGATATAGACTTTAAATTACATTATGAATACGATTTTATATTATTTTAAGAAAAATGTAAGATTTTTTATAGTTAATTATAGCTGTAAAGACTTGTGTTATGCCTGCAGCCATACATTATTTTCAACATTTTAAACAAAATTGAAATTTGAGAATAGCAACATCTGTTCATCATTAGAGTGTGGTCAAAAAAGAAATGTAAGTTGCCATCTTGAGTTTTGGTATTTGACTGAAAAAGTGAAAACCTGTTTGCGATAAGTATTTTTATTGCATGACATGTATGATAACTTAATTAGTTGTACAAATTATGTTTATTTATTTGTAAATTAATATCTCTTTTCATGTTCTTGTGGAATTATTTAGACATGAATTTTTATTCTTGAAACGTCATGTCGTGACTATAATAAGTAAGACATGGCAAAGAAAAATTTACAAAATAAATAAATAAATAAATAAAAATAAATAAATAAACAAAACAAAATAAAATAAATAAGTAAAATAAAATAATAAAAAATATTTTTAAATGGAAAAGGCTACATTATACTCAATAATTGCGTAATAATGGTGTAAAATCAACATAATTTCCTTACCAATTCATGTTTTTCAAATGCATGCGATTTTGCAAATAGAATTTCTGCTTTATTTCAAAAGCATAAATCATTTTGTGGGAGCGATAATACGGCTTTTAATTAATAGTTGGAAAAGTAATTAAAATTTCAAAATTCTGAGCCTCAGGTGCACTTTACCGAAGTCATGGACTCAGTCATGCTCTGCTTTCTGTAGATATGTCTGGAGAACGTTCATTTTTATTATTATAGATAGATATATTTGGCATAAAACTGGCATAATTTCCGTGGTATTTAATGTTTTTCAGATGCACGTGATTCTTCATTAAGTAATAGCATTCCTGTTAGCTCAAAACATGAATCATTTGATACGGGCGAAACTCGCCAAGCATAGCAACGTAAAAACGGTTTTTAATTAATGTTTAAAGAAGTAATTAAAAATCTAAAATTCTAAGTAGCCTATAGGCTTCCCAAGAGTCCCATCAATATCTAAACTAAAATTCATCATATTCGATTCAGCGGTTTAGGCGTGAAAGCGTCATAAACAAACAAACAAACTCACTTTCGCATTTATAATATTAGTTAGGATATCACTTCGCTTATTTTATGCTGAACATCGATGTACAAATGTCAAAGAAAATGTTCGGTAAAAGACATGACAATTTTCATCAAGTCTGATAATAAAAAAATTATGAAAAATAAAAATAAATGCATGAGTAATATTTAAATAATGTGCGGAAACATAGTATGTTTTATATTATGGAAAAAAAACGTACTTGAAATGCATTCTTACTTCTTAAATTTCCAAATGGCACCCAATTTTGAAAATGACCCTTGAACAAATGTTGTAATATCATATATTGAGTCTTTCGTACAACAAAAACATATTGAGTATTTGGTGCTGCTGAAAGCCAGCGTATGAGTTTTGGGCAATCGGAAAGCTATGACGATCAGGGAAGGGGACCAACCACCGACGTTTTGGTTCGAAAAGAGGTAGCGGAAGGTACCAAAGGCAATAAATTATATTTCTAAATTACTGCTTGCTACACTCCTGTTACTTATTTATCTCAATTTAATTATATGGTGAGGATACAGTAGAACCCGATGTACAGGTCGTTTTTTTACGTAGATATTATGATTGTAACTAGCGTAAAAAAGTATCAAGAACTAATAAAAAATTCTCTAAGATAATCATAAAATGATCTAATTTAAAAATAAAATTTGTTTGTTTCATTTATTTATTTTTATTTTATTTGTTTATTTTGCAAATTTTTGTTTGCCACGTCTGTTACTTATTATAGTTAACAGGCATGACATTTCAAGAATAAAAATTCATGTCTGAATAATTCCACAACATGAAAAGAGATATTAATTTACACTGAAAATCAAATGATCTAAATTAACCAACTGAATTAACGAATAAATAAAACAAATTTTGTACAACTAATTAAGTTAACATACATGTCATGAGATAAAAATACTTATAACAAACAGGCTTTTGCTTTTTCTGCCAAATGCCAAAAACTCCAGACGGCAGTTTACTTTCTTATCTTTTTTTTTTTTTTTTACCACACTCCAATGATGAACATATGTTGCTATTTTCGAATTTCAATTTTGTTGTTTAAAAAGTCGAAAATAATGTATGGCAACAGCCATCCCATCAATGTCCGGACAGCTATATCAACGATCAGCTATATCAACGTACAGCTATATCAACGGACTATCAACGATCCTATAGTTTTTTTAAACCTTATAAAAACAAATTCATAATTTTATTTAAAGTCTATATCATAATGTTAAAGCATGTCTGGGCTGAAAGTTTAATTTTGGGACATTAATTCTGCATAACACGCTTTATGTTCTGTGATTCGGACAGCTATATTTCTGTATCTTCTCTACCCATTTCTTTTTTTTTAATTGTTGTTAAATAGTGTGTTTTTTAATCTATTGTTTCAGTACCGAAAACTGTCCAGTAAAGAAAGCATGATAAAAAGAAAAATTATTTAATTTTCTTATACCTTGCAAAAAAAAAAAAAAAAAAAAAAAAGTTTAAACATGAAAAGCAAAGGCACCGAATTTTGAAAATGACCCTAAAATGATTCTGGCGTCAAGTTCTCTTAGCTTATGGTAATATTTTCAATTCGCCATTCCTTATCGTCGTTGCTTCCACTGATTCCACTGAATTGAAAATATAACTGCCCAAACGCACGATTGACACAGTGGGAGAAGGGTGCACACACTTCTTTTAAGAGACTGGTTGAGAGCTTAAAAAAGCGTAACCATTATTTTAAAAATGAATGAACTTTTTAGGAAGTGGTTTGTAA
The DNA here is from genome assembly GCA_038373885.1 of Cheiracanthium punctorium. Taxonomy (NCBI): domain Eukaryota; kingdom Metazoa; phylum Arthropoda; class Arachnida; order Araneae; family Cheiracanthiidae; genus Cheiracanthium; species Cheiracanthium punctorium. The sequence goes on from JAWZYV010012009.1 coordinate 98,600, forward strand.
CCTGATTTATTTCTTTTTATTTATTGACATCCGTTTTATTAAAGTTAGTGGCAATTGCAACGTTAGTTAAAATAAGTCTGACCTCCAGTCATTATTGAGTATAAGTTATTATATATAGTGAGTAAAAAATTATTTATATATTCATATATATAAATAATAAATACACTGTTTTATAATGACAATCGTTCAGTTACAATGTACAGCTGCGGAAAAAAAGGCCCACTTGTACTTTATTCAGCCGTCGTTCGTCGTACAGCAAAGTTACATATACCAATCGTTTACGATTGACGTACACTTTAATTTGATGCACATAAAAATTGCGTAAGGGGCCGTCTCCATATTAAAATTCGAATCAACTTTTTTTTTCACCAATAGCATCCCCTAGATTTCACTCCATATTTCAAAAATTTAGCTCATTTTTACCTCGGATACCAATTTTCAATAAATTTGAACTGAAAATGAGTGAGTTATGAGCACCCAAAATCCCCCTCCCCCATGTTAAAATATTTTTTCATACTTATCTCATATAATATCGAAGCTATTCTAAATATAGATGGAAGCTGACTTTTATTCGTCCTATTAGAACTAAACGACCCAAACATAATTTACTATTATTAGAATTTTTTATAAAATATTAATATGAGTTATGAATTATTAAATTAATATTCAAAAAAAAATATGAACAGCAACCAAGCCAAATTTTGATGGAAATAGATGCAAAAAGTGATTTTACATGGCTGTGCAAAATTTCAAATTTGTGCGTTCAGTAGTTTAATTTATATTAAATAAAATGTGTTATTTTCCTGAGTTAAGGGACCATATATAAATTTATTAAGTGACAAATTTTTGAAAATTGCTTAAAATAAACGTAAATTAGATTTCTTTTGTTGCAAAAACAGTAAAAGATAGCGGTATTAAAATAATATCAAATTTTGAAGGAAATGAATTAGAGGTTTTTACAGTTTGATACAGTTTCTTTGTCAATGTAGCAATTGTCGATTTGTTCGTTCAGCACAAGTACGATATATATTTTTGAGAACTCAACTCTCAGCCTGGATGATGTGATCTCCATTTGTGGCACTGAGCGTATTATACAGCACAGATGTTTTCTGGTGCCCTTCTCATGATACTTGTGGCTATAACATGAGGAGAAAAAACCGGCATAAAAGAAACAGTAGTACAATGCAAGCGAAATCTTGTAACGTCTCAACAGAAATACCAAGAGAAAAAAATTATCATACTTAAAAGAATTAACGTATGTTTAAAAAAGATTTCGAAAAGCTTTTTTTTTTTTCATAGATGGACTGAAAATGCAAAATAATAAAAATTAAAAAATTCAAGCCAAGCACTTATTGCAATGCACAAATCCATCCTAGCTTATAGATCATCGGCGGAGGTACTTAGAAAATTCATTAAATGTTACTTTTTAAAAAATATCATTTTTAAAGGCTTGAGACGTTTGTTTTGACCTCATATAAAATAAGTAGTTAAGGGCTTGAAGTTTTTAAAAAATTATATATTACTTTACATTAAAAAGGTAACACATTTAATAAATTTTCAAAATACCTCCGCCAATGAAAGATAAGCAAGGATGGATTTGTGTCTTGCAATAAGTGTTTGAGCTTGAACATTTTCTCCAAAATAATTTTATACTGTTTAGTCTATCTTTGAGTTAAAAACAGTTTTTAAAACTTGTTTTTTATCTATATTTATTCATTATTTGGTAAGTAAGCTGTAGCAGATTTTGCTCAAAAATAGTGATGCGCTTAATGTTTATAGCTGAAAATGAAGACGTTTTATTACGGATTATTAGAAAATGAAATTGAGATATTTTATTTACCTCTACAGAGTATACCATGTACGATAAAATATAATTTCAAGGCATCGTTTTTGTTTTGGGTTATTTATCTGGTCATTTTCCGGTTATGTAATAAGTGAGACTACTGAATCTTTCAATTTCTTAAGTCCCTGAATTCAGAACTTCTGGCATTTACAGATCTTAAATTATTGAATTTCATTTCCCACACAACATAAGAATTTATGTTATTTTACAACTTGAAAACATCCAACTTGTCTATCTTTTTCTAGCCGTACTTTGAAAACAAAAAAATTTAAACATTACAGCACAACAGCTGTATTTTCCTCTCTTCAAGCTAGCGAGATATTACATTACTTTTTATTTTTGAATGGATTTTTCTGTTAATTTTAATTCATTTGATCATTTTGGAATTTCAAGTAAAATTTATTTGAAAAAAATGACTAATTACCTCCAAAAGTTGATAGATTAATCTTTCACTGCTGTTACAATCCTCAGAATGTATAGTGACAAAAAAAATCATCGATAAAAATGTAGGAAAGATTTTTGATAGATTTCAAACGTGTTTGACGCATATAAATGATGCATTCTTGGGATTTGATCCAAAAGATATATAAAGATACACACACATATATATATGCATATATATATATATATATATATATATATATATATATATATATATATATATATATATATTTGTTGTTATTGTTTTTTTCGATTAAATTGAAATGTGTGTGCGGTGGCGCCTGAAGATAGAGCACACCATTTCAATATTAATTCCATTTTCGGACTATTTCTGATTACATGTGATTAGGCTTAAATGCACACCAGTTCTAATTTGGCGCTCTATATTCAATTTTTCCACTCTTTCATTGCCTTAAAAGGCTATATTTAAACACTTATCCGGAATAAGCTCGTTAATTGGCACCATGTGCTATCTATTTTTTTATATTTTCTTCACTTTATCATTGGATTATCTTGGGATTTCACTTCACGTAAGTAAGCTATTATATATTATATATATATATATATATATGCATATATATATATATATATATATATATATGCATATATATATATATATATATATATATATATATATATATATATGCATATATATATATATATATATATATGAATATATATATATATATATGCATATATATATATATATATATATATATATATATGCATATATATATATATATATATATATATATATATATATATATATATATATATATATATATATCGATATCGTTGTGTACCTTTTTTTATACACATTTTGAATGTTTCACCACTTCAATAATTTTATTTAGTTTTTTCGGCATTCTTGGCGAAAGAGAAAAGTATGAATTGTATAATTGTATTCAGAATTTTATAAGAACTGCTTTTGAATCGTTTCTATTGTTAGATACTTTTAACAAACCGAATGTAGGATTTCTTACGATAATTTAATGAATATTACTGTCAGTTTTATTACTTCAAGAACTGAAAGGATACACTTTTAAAGAGTACTTTGACATGCTTAAATTTCTCGCCTTTTTTTTTTCTTGAGTTATCCAATTCGTTGTAAAACAAAGACCAACCGTCGGTTTTGATGTGAATGATATATTAGAGCCATCAATGTTTCAAAGATATCTGCATTGTGTTAAGGCGACCTACACGAGGGTTATTTGCCTAGGGGGTATGCCTTAAGCCGAGGACTTTTTTTAAAGGTTCTAACGCGTATTTACGATAGATATCTGTACTCCTTCGATAGTTTAATGGTAAGCGGTCCAGAGCTGGCATTACTTTTGTGATAATAAGAGATCAGCAAACTGCATTGTCTAAGTAGACATTTGAAGTCCTTTAAATCTGATTTTGGAAATACCCCCCCCTTTTTGGAATACCCTTTTGTGGAAAGTATTGCATGGTACATATCAACCCCTGATCAGCTACCTTTTCTGACCGAGGCTTGATAGATAGGATTTGAGTCTCTTCATTGTATTAAACATGTGTTTTTAGTATGATAGATGTCTTCGAGTTAGTAACAACAACATATATGCATAGGCGTAGAGTTATATGGGCCCGTGGGGCTCGAGCGCCTCCAATAAATTGTGAATAGGGGCTGAGCCCACCCAATAATTTACCACTAAATACAGTAAACTAATTTATACTAACATAAATAAAAGTATTTCACGCCATTTACAAACGTTTAAAAAAACCTTTACTTGTACTTTTAAAAATTTTCTTTTGATTTCAATCATGATTTAGTATTCATTGTGACGTCACGTAACACACAATGTTACTATAAGCTGCCCTCGCCAGGCTCTGGTTAATTAAAATAAGATTATGTAATGTAAAGTATGAAATGAAGAAAAGAAGTTCAGATGTGTCTAAAATGCACTATCTCATCGAAAATGTTTTTTTTTCCTCCTTTGGATTTTTTACTTTGCTTGTATTTTTAACTTATAACTTGGTAGAAAGATACTAAACCGATACTTACCTTAAATAGGTGTAGAATTCTATGGACCCATAGAGCTCGCGCGCCTCCAATAATTTAAACTTATATGTAGTAAGTCATAGCTGCCAACTACTACTGAATATAACTAACCACTTTTTGTAAACAGTATACTTTTTAATTATTTTTTTCAAAATCGTGACAAACTCGCGCACGCAGCACAAAATTTTTGCTATATTTTAAGCCTAAAAATCATGTAGAAAAGTGGTTAATTATATTCTGTAGTAGTTGGCAGTTATGAGTAAGTTATATGTACGTGAATCAGTGGCGTAGCCAGAAATTTTTCATGGGGGGGGGGAGTTACGACTTCTGCAACTCATATATATATGTATACGGGTGCATGATAAGGGAGTGAAGAGTATACATTTTGTATGGCAAAAAATTCCTCATGGGGGTATGACCCCCCTAACCCCCCCCTCTTGGCTACGCCACTGACGTGAAAATATTTGGTTGTGGGGCCCGTCCCCCCAATAATTTTGAAAACTTTACGCTTATGCATACATGTTATAGTCACCTATACAAATTCTATCGACAATTCATCAATAAAGACAGTGTCTTTCTCAGTGAAGTTCAACAGAAACTTCACTAAGAAAGTGAAATACTTCAAGCATGCAAAATTTCATTTTTAAACCATGAACATGCGAAAATAAGTGACCGGTTCCAAATACATTAAAGCACCGCTTATACGCTTCTCATTTATACGTCACTTTCGTGAAGTCCCGTTTCATTTCTATTCTTTTTAATCCAAACATGCTTCCTTTATACGGCGCGCAATGGCACAATTTCGGTTATACGTCGTTTTTCACCTTCCTAAACTCTAAAAATTTTCTGTTTCTGTCTCTTTTTTCCAATATACAGACAAACTTTTCCTAGAAAGAACGTCTAATAAAGGATCTCTAAGGAGGGATTTACCTTTTACCACCTTACTTTAAACATGCAGTCGACTACATTGAAGCAATATTTCATGAACTTAATTGAACGCGTAATATTGTAATTAAAGACATACTCAGACAACTATGAAAGATTATTTTTAATTTAATGTCTGCATGAATCACATCATAATTGGTATGTAAACCAATGCGTATTATATTCATAAAGATATGCAGCATTTAAAATATAGTACAGTAAAGGTATGATTTGTTTCATTTTTATAAGTGTTTGTTTTTTAATTTAGTTAAGGTTTCATTGTACTTGTGCATGAAGAAAAACTTAAAATTATTATATTTACTCAAATTTACGTTAGTAGCGTTAAACCTGTAATGGAATTAAGTTGTTTATTAATGTTTGAGTTATACGCCTTTTCATTTGTACATCGTTTGAGATAGGTCCCTTAAAAGACGTATAAATGGTGATTTACTGTAGCTCAAAGAGTACAGAGTGAGTCATTTTTACATTTAATGGGGAAATTTTTTATCCACTTTCATAGCTTTTAAGCATCAAATCTGTTTGCGATGGTTGCCGTACTTTTGAATTTCGTGATAAGTTTGAAAATGTGCCATGAGTTATCTGCGTTGCTTTGAAAGTACGCTCTACATGACGAATGAGGTAACATTCCTGGCAACTGAATAATATCAATCCATTCACCTTTTTCGGTTTAGGGCCACTTGGTATAAAAAAGAGGGAAAGAAGAAAGTGATTAATTACGCATCCGGTCAGAAAAAGTGGGTTCAAAATAGGGGTCATGCAAAAAATGCCAATCCGTTTGTCCTGGTCATTTCCTCGGTTTGGAATAATAAGGCCGAGAGAGGTGGATACTATTTTATTTCACCCATGAAACTCACCTACACTGTGAAAAAAAATACTGTTAGATTACGGGCAATTCTCGGCAGCAAAAAATTCCAAGAGAATCTCGTCAAACTACGTGCGCCCGCAAAATCACAGTACCCATAAGTTATCGAGTGTTGACCGTAATTTGATTGTGTCAGACATTCATAAGTTATCGAGATTTGACCGTAATTTGATAATGCATTACAACATAGGTTGTCGAGTATTGACCGTAATTTGACAATGGATTACTATATAGGTTGTCGAGTATTGACCGTAATTTTATGAATGTCTCATAGTATAGTTTGTCGAGATTTGATCGTAATTTGACAATGGATTACGACATAGGTTGTCGAGTATTGACCGTAATTTTATGAATGTCTCACACTAGTTTGTCGAGTACTGACCGTAATTTTATGAATGCCTTACACTATACGTTGTTGAGGATTTACCGTTAATTTATGAAGGTTTCACTGTATAGGCTGTCGGGCATTTATTATAAAAATACACTCCAGCTACCGCCAAGAAAATGTTATATCATTTAATGATAAAAACTACCTTCTAAGTTCTATGAGCAGGAGACAACTATGATCACATATGATTGAAAAGCACTTCTGCACAATATTTTAATCTTATAGGTGTTTAAGGTAGTTTTCTTATCATTAAGTATTTAGACCTTATTCTTTAATTATTATTCAATGTTAAATCGACTGTCTATTCGTTAAATTGCTATTATGATGATCAATTCTTATTGGGGCATAATCTGTTCGAGGCCAAATTTTTCGTGTGTCAACAAAGGCGTTGACATACGAAAAGCCCTCAATACAAAATAGTACAGAACATATGTTTCAGGTCGTACAAAAGGTTCACCCTTATTACATGCCAAAAACATCAATCGACACACAAACAGAAAATGTGATTATGTTTCTGCAAACTAAGAAAGGCAAACTTTTTGGATGACCTGCAACATACATTTTCTACTAACCTATATTGAGGACTGCCTTTTGGTCTGGACCAGGATTAACCCAAATACAAGTGATTATTAGTATTTTTTGTTTTTGTTTGTGTGTATTATTTCAAACTTTACAAGCTTTTTTTTTAAATATGTAACCCTCAATAGTTAATTGTGGCACGGCAAGGCTGAAATTCTTCATAAATTTCACTGAAGATTGAGTCTTTTAATAAAAAATAGGGATTGCACAGGCAATTAAACTAGAATTTTTTATGTTAAATACATAACCTCTCAATTTTACTCGTTAATAAGTGTCTTGATAAATACTTTGACAGACCTTTTCTTCAATATTTAAAATGTAAACAATTATTATTTACCAAATACAGACCCATGACATTTCTGTGACAGGCACTGACTATCCTCTAAGAAAGGTTGTGCATCCTTTGGCTAGTGTAACTAGGTTTTTGGTACCGAGTCTCTTTTTAATATAATTTCACTGCTGCATGGACTGCAGTGAAAACTGTGTATAATGATCCATGTGTATAACAGTAAACCTGCATATAGCAATACAGTAGAGTCCCGCAATTCTGAACAAATTGAGACCAAACACTTCATTTTAGCGGGAAATCAGAATAGGCAATTTCATAAATATCAATAAGTTGACTTGTTAAGGCATAAATTAAGTGCAGGGATTGTATAAATGGAGCAGTAACCAGCTTTCATTTTAATCTGGCTTCAGGACAGGTTTTCCCCACAAACGCCTTTTTAATTGCTCCTGTGTTTTTAGGTTTAAAAAATCCTTATTTTTTCTGAACTCAGTTTGGAAAAGCAGGACTCCACTTTTTAACTTTTTTTGTGTGTGTGTGTCCAAAGAGTATTTTGTTTAATCAATGCATTTTGAAGAAGTCAACAGCATAAATCACTTTTTAAACTGACAGTCTATAACAATGTTAACTCTAATAAAGCGAATGGTAGTACAGAGGTTAAAATGTATAAATGCAAATATTATTTGCAAATAAAACAAGCAAAATTTTATCTAAAACTAAACTATTCAATTCTTCAAAATCAGAAAAGACATACCCACATTACTGATAAAAGTATGGCCTCATATTATTTAATTGAAGAGGAGTGCCGTGTTTACTTGCATAATAGTCACACCTTCTGTTTTCTAATTTTTCATGGTGAAAGTCTAGGTGTGACTATTATGCAGGGATATCTACAACACAATAGTTGTACACTCCAATGCTAAAAAATTAATAGTATATTCCAATAGAAGGGGGGGGGGAAATTAAGGAATTTTGAAAATTGAGATGAAAACTGTAAAAACTAAGAAATAAAACAATAATAAGCTTAGACTTTTATAAGAATACATTTTCTATTTATGAAGGGGGAAAAAATTATTTCAACAAAGTATTGATCTGAGGCATTCGATAACTTCTTATCATTATGCTTCCAATTCTTAAAATTGCTTCATTGTTATTTATTTTATTGCACTGAATACAATAACAGTAATGAGAAAAAACTTAAATTTTACAATGAATTAATTTCTAATCAAGTGCTTACACATACACACACAGCAACAAAAACACATACACAATATATACTGAATGCAAAATTTTAATTTCTATAACATATATTCAACATCAAAATGCATATTTACTTTTAAAAAATTACAAAATGATTTATTTGCCAATGCCAGTGTTTACATTTAGATATTTCTTTGATTTGGTCCCTTTCTCAAGATTTATTCCAAGGAACATCCTGTAAAAAAAAAAAAATCATTATATAAAGTATTATGAATGCTCACAAGAAATTTATATATGGATTTTAGTCACCCTCTGCTAACCCTGCAACTATGATAAATATTAATATTCTGCTCATACTGGGTACAGCTTTTTTTGGATGCTTTATATCGCAAAAAAAAATTTAAGCTGTTTCCATCAACATAAATTTTTCAAGAACATTTGAAAATCCTTTAACAATAACATCAAAAAGCAGTCATATTTTTCTTTTAAAATAGGAAAATGTAGAATGAGTGCTCATAATTAAAATTATATTTTAAAAATTGTTTTCCTAAATACTTTATCAGTATTACAGCACAGTATATGACACAGCAAACATATTTAATTTTATTAGTATCAGGGCATAACAGTTTTGAGAATTCATTAATCATAGAATTTATTTTAGAGATTGTCCCACATTAATTTCAGTGGTGAAGTCAGCGAAGGAAAAAAATGCATCTGCAGTTTCTGAAAGTTTTGCTAACAACATTTCAATGTTTCTACAGATTTCACAGCTTTTACTTCCCCGACTTTTCCTGACATTTATCATGATCTTCCCAGACTTTTTATCTAGTGTGCTTTCACGAATTTTACATTCCTATTTTTAATATTACTTCCTTTTTTTAATAACTTTTTATATATTTTGCATTTTTCTACAAATAATAATAATAAAATTAATAAATACAAGAATTTTATTTGACATTCCTGGATTCTAACAAAAACCATGTTCCATAATAATTCAGTATAAACCTAAGCATATTTCAACAAAAATATGTTCATAAAGGATACATTTTAAAATTTATAACATACCTGCCAACATCACGTGAAGAAAATCCAGTAGATTTATGTGATATCACTATCTTAAAATTACAATTACTTATCTGCACTACAAAACATACTTCGACATTTTTTCACCCAGTAAATTTCACCATCTATTTTATGCATCATTTTTTAAATGTAAGTTGACTTTACACACTGCTATGGTGTTTAAAATTAACACTTTGCTTTTTTTAAAAACATTTATATTTGAAATTTTAGTATCACATAAGGTCATGATGTTAAAAATAGAATTAGTAAAAGAGCTCAGAAAGAATTCTTTTTACATGAAATAAACAAAACTTCAATGTTTTTTTAGGTCCCCACAAAAGTCTTTTCTTAAATGTACAAAAAAATTTTAAAAAGTTATGAAATTTTGGGGCTTTGAACTCACAAATGTTACACCTAAAAGATCTCCCATCCAATTTTGAATTTTCCAAGAATCCTTCACAAATGAGTGAGCACAAATCTCTTTATTACTGGACCAAAATACCATGGTATATTGGTTCATATTGAATGAATATACCCTGAAAGCGGTGATCTTTCAGAACTGCTAAGGAAATAAATGTGCCGATTATTAAAAGCTTCAAAACGTAAACAAAAAAGGAGACCAGTAGAAACCCCTCAAATCCAGTAGAGTCGGCAGTTATGTTATAAGGTTAAATAAGAAAATGAAAATAAAACAATTTTTAGAATTAGGTTCCTTCAAATTATAAATATTTTCTTGATTTTGACACAAAATTCAATTTTTCTTGTATTTCCTTGACCCTTCTTCAATTTATTTTTTTCCCCAAATCCCTCACCCCGACTTTTTTCCCCAAATCCCTCACCAAAACTCATTTTCCTGACTTTCCAGATCTGTAGAAACCCTGCATTCGTTACCCCACTATGGTCAAGTCAATAACCACTGATTATAGCAGATGGCTGATGCATGAAGGTCCCAGCTTCCGACATACTGTCGTCCGGCTACCAATCTAATGGTCCGGAGTTTGGGCGGATTATGCTTTTAGTGTATTTTTGTCCAGAAAAATTATTCCAAGTTTTATTAGTCTCTTGTCTTTCTTTTTAAGGGGGATACCTTTCATGGTTTTCACATCTATTCTACAAAAAGGTTCCACACCAATAGTATTAAAAGACGACTTTCTTTTGCCAGTTCTTCTATCTTTTCATTAAAGTCAACTTCGGATATAGTGAATGCATCTTATTAGTCCCGATTAACGTACTTAGGAAATGCACATAGCATTTTTCGGTTTTAGTGAACTTGAAAATTTCTGGACGGCAGAGGTGATTCCTATAAAAAGTGTCTCTTGTGTCAACTTTACCTCACAGCTGTTAACGATTTTCAAAATCCAGTAACTTTTATTTTCGGGAAAAATGTTTTTTTCTTTGTCAAAATACCATATTTTAAAGGTGCTGGCACTACCAGAAAATACTGTCCAACTTCAAAAAAAATGTTACCACTTCTTAACCAACCCAAGAAACAATGTTTTTGCACTTGGCTGATATTGATTTTGAAAATTTGCAAGAATTGTGTTTTCGGGAAAAACCTATTTTGGCCCAAAATTTCGGATTTAAAAGATGCTGGCAACAACTGAAGATATTGACCAATTTCAAAAAAATTTTACACGGTTATTAGCCAACTCAAACAACTTTTTTTTCACTAGGATCTCATAGATTATAAAAATTTGCAGAACTTTTGATTTCGGCAAGAGATGCCAATTTAGGCAAACATCATTACTAATTACATCCTTAAACCAAAGATACGGTGGCATTTTTTGCATAATTCGAAAAGACTTGTCAAAATGCTAAAATGAAACGAATGGGTTCCACTTTTTTGCAAAACTATTCAGAGAAAATCTTTCATTTTCAAAATTTAATTGAAATATATAGCCTGAAAGTCTGTAATTTTCAAGACCATTGCAAAAACAATAGAAGAAAAGTAGATCAGGCACTATATCCCAGAGAGAAAATTTTAATTATCCTTATAGCCTTTAATCTGAATAGAAATTTTTTTTATCCATCACATATGCCAAAAAGTTTCATGGGCGACTTATTTTGTAAATAATTTTGTATGCCATCCAGGGGTCGTGTTGTTGATCACCAACATTGCAAATTACGAAAATGAAATTAGATTGCCGAATGAACTGCGAAAATTAAATGAAGACCAGGGCAACTTCTGCCACTCAGCCCAGAATTTTTTTTCTGCATCTATCCATGGCGGTGTCCAATAAAGGTTGATATTGTCCCAGTTGCAGAAATTTTTGTACCAGTCTGCAATGCAGATTTTTAAATAAAAAAATAGTCTGCGAGTCAAAATGCTGGTGGCAGGTTACCCATAAAATGCATATTGAATCAGCATATTCATCTTATATGTTAAATATGCAGCATTTGTACAATTTAGTGCATTCATTTTGCCTACAATTTCAAGCTGTGTAGATTCTTCTTGTTCAGTAACATAATTTTGAGAACCAGTTTTAGAATTACCCCCCCCCCCTTTTTTTTTTAATTTTCTGTGAAGTACTGGCCAACAAATCTCTTCTGCCAATTCACTTTTTTCAAACAGCATTTTATTGAATTTTATAAACATGTTTTATATTTTAATGCAACAAATTTTCGAAATTTGGTTGAAAAATAAAAACTCATCCAAAAGATTAAGAAATATTTTTGCGAAACAATCATTATTTATCAAAAATATGTAGCAATTTTAACTGTTGATACAAAAGCTAGAATAATGACTTGCAATTAACGAAAATATGATTATTCACAAAAAAGGATGGAGAAAGATTTGATATAAAATCACTGCGTGCAGTCAGCGGCGATATCGCTCGATATGAACTCGAAATAGTCTGCAGACCTCAAGAATCTGCGACAGGCGTCGCCACGTTGCACAGTTTCTGCTACCGGAGATATTCTATTTGATTTCTTACACTTCTTCATTAATTTTGATACTCTCTCCCCTTTATCAGAAAGTATCACACTTCTCCACACTCCGGAACAAAAATAGAAACAAAAACAAACCTTACTATTGATTTAACTAGAATGGAATTGCCATCTCATTTGTCGCATGAAAAATTACACCACTATTAAAAAAATACCTTCAAATTCTGCTTGCTTCAAAATAACTTTTTAAATTTAAAATTTTTATTTTGACCAAAATATGTGATGTCACATTTACTGTTACTCTCTGCCCCTTTTCTTGTCACAAACTCAGTTAGTACTAATTACAAGTTCTTTATTTATTTCAAAGTTTACATTATTTTTTACAGCACAATATTAGGGTGATCACAAACAACCAATCCCAAGCTGAGAATAGAACCCAGACGCAAAAGGGTGGCAGAATAGTGCGCTAGCCACTACACCACCCGGGTGGCTGGTGACCAGATTTTTGAAGAAAGAACTGCAGAGACAAATCTTGTGGTGCCCCAAATTCAGAAAAAATTTGAGACATTTTATAAATTTAAAGCTTACCCCAATTAATTACGCCTTAGCTAAATAAATATAAGCTAAGCATTTATGAAATGAAATGAGTGAAATATGATTGATTTTTTTTTTAAAAAATGGGAAAAAATAAATGTTATAACTAAAATTTTGTCCCGAATTCTTCAGATTACAATTTGGGATAAGTTGAAAAATCCTGAAATTGAGAACATTGGTTAATTTACCAGGCTTAACATTTGTGGACGACCCCATAGTGTACATACACCGTAATTATAACACAAGGTATTTTTCACTAAAATCTTAGTTTTTCAAAACTTAAGCAATGAAATTTTGGAATATCATATCAACATTAATTTTAAATATGAAATGTTTTGCAAATATAACTATCAAACTTTGGCATCAAGACAAAGAATTTGCCTTTGTATTAAGTTCTTTTTTAATGCATGTCTACAAAATTTAAAATCTAATAAAGATGTGTTGTTTCTGTTACATTTTCTGTAAAAAACATGTATTATATTTTACCATGAAAATTCTGTCATTTATGTGAAATTATTTTGAATTAATTAATGAAATAATACTTTACAAAGCATACATGCTAAAGATCTATTGTCAAATATCAAAACAATAACATATACTCAAGGTCTTAATCACATGCGCACACACATTTAAAACCAAAAAAAAAAAAAAAAAACTTTTAATAAAAAAATAAATAGTCAACTCCCTCAAATCTGCAAAAGTTTTGCCAAAAGGTTCAGGGGCGGATCCAGAAATTACTCAAGGAGGGGCAATTCTGTACCTGAAACAGGGGGGTAGAATGTGCAAAATCATTTTATAATTAATTAGTATAATCAATTATACCAATTGATGTAATTAATTATTTTATTGATAAAATCTATATATGAGCAATGATTAAAAAGGACAGGGAATAGTACCCGCAATACACCCCTTAGAAAAAGGCCGCATAATTTTTATTATACTTTCATTCTTTCATAATATATTTTAACAGATTTTTGGACTTCACCCAGGAGGGGGCGATCACCCCCCACCGCCCTCACCTTGGATCCACGCCTGAAAAGGCTGTGCAGATTATAGGATTTTGTGGATTATAGGCAATTGTCTTTGTTTACATTTTTCTTTTGCAGATTTAGATTGAGTTGATGATCATCCATAAATAGACATTAAAATAAAAAGATGATATCTAATAAATTTTAAGATAAAAGTATTTTTTCAATAGTAACTCAACTTTTATGAATTTTTGAAACTAATAATTTAAACACACTGAAATAATACATATACGTACAGCAATAAAATACATATTCATTTAAAAAATGTAAAATACCATACTTAGTTAAGAACAGTTAAAAGCCATTAAAATCCGTTTAAAATATTAAAAACATAACACACCAAGTGTTTTGTCAAGCGCTTTCGGCTACTCAGCCCACAGCCATCTTCAGAACTGGCAAGGTTGGCAAGTTTTTGACAATTGATCATGGGCGGATCCAGAAATTACTCAAGGAGGAGGCGATTTTGTACCTGAAACAAGGGGGTAGAATGTGCAAAATCATTTTATAATAAATATAATTAATTGTACCAATTAATGTAATTAATTATATTATTAATAAAATCTATATATGAGCTCTGATTAAAAAGGACAGGGAGTAGTACCCGCCATACAACCCTTAGGAAAAGGCTACTTAATTTTCATTATACCTTCATAATATATTTTAACAGATTATAACAGAGTTTGGGACTTCGCCCAAAAGGGGGCGATAGCCCCCACCACCCTCTCCTTGGATCCACGCCTGCAATTGATAGTTTTGTCCGGTTTTAACTATCATGTCAAAAACCCCTTTTTGACATAGTTTTTGACAATAAGAGTCAAAAACCTAAAATTCTGTCCTAAAATAGTGTAAATCTATTTTTTGCAATAAAATTGCATATTACAAATGTCCTCATTTTTTTACTTTAGCACTTGAGTAAACTTTTGGACAATTTTAGTCAGAACAAACTACATATTTTGTTCAAAATTTCCAAGAGTAATTTTGGTTCAATAAGCTGCTTAAAATACAAAGGCCGTGTTCAGACTGCCACTTTTGAGTAACTCGAGTTACTCAGGAAAAACCCAAGCCGTTCACACTGCCCGATTTGAGCTTTTCGGGGAGATAAACAAAGCGTTCAGACTGCCAAGTTGAGTAGCTCGAGTTTTTCCCAACTCCCCAAGGATTTTCCTTGGGAAGTTGGGGTTTAGATCACGTGAGCTTTGTTTATTGTTATTGTTCGCTCCCATTGGATCCACAGGTTAGTAAATACCTGACGTCCCTTTTTTTCCTATTAAATACCCAAAACCATTCAAGAGGTCAATCTCCCCGAGTAAAACTCGAGCAGTTCGTGTTTTACTCGAGTTTTACCCGAAAGTGGCAGTCTCAACACGCCCAAAATAATAATAATAAGCTACAACTGTAACTATGCAAATATATTAAAGATATATCAAAAAACAGTGTCATAAATTTACTATGCTTGTTCTGAATAAATGCACACCCTGATTATTGCACAGGCATTTGAGCCCATGCCCTGGGTACACGTGCAGAAGCAGGCCAAAAAATTGAGTTTAGAGCTATGTATAGGGGCACAAAAATTGAACTAGCTATATGTAGGTGCACAAAGTTTTAAAAGTGCCCTGGGCACAAAAATGTTATTGTCTGGCTCTGAATAAACAAATTTAACATAATAAAATGAAAAGTATTAGAAAATGTTGAGTGTATTGATAATAACCAATCATTGTTTTGATTTCAAATTAAAATTAATTTACTTACTAGACAATATTCATATTGTAATATGATACAGAATAGTATTAGTAACGGATTATATGTACACAGAAAAACAATATTTAGACTCATCAAAAATGTTTAGGCAACTTAATGATTAAGTAATTGAGTACGGACTTAGCTTTAGCAAAGCTCCCCTTAAAAAAAAAAAAAAAAAAAAAAAAAAAATCATGGCATATAGGTATTCAACTAATTACTAATTTTAAAAATTTAAAACAGGCTGATCTAAGAAATAAAAAATATATAAAATGTACTTTCAAAAGCATATTTATATACTATTTTCAATATTTAATCTTAGCATGACAGATAATTTGAATGGTGGCATGTAATTTTAGTTTAATTACATTAATTATGAAATAAGATATATTAAGTTTAATTTACTTAATTTTGTAATTTGATATTGGAAATAAATTTGACTAATGACTGATAAAAATAACATGTAAAGGTTTCTGACAGTTTTCAACATGCTGTTGACGTCAAAAATCCAACCCTAGAGGATCTTCTTCGCTCCAGCACACCACTCCAAGCTTCATCTATCTGTGCATGCTTCATGTTGTTGACGCCGCCCGCTTGCGTTAATATTTCTATTCCTTCACGTTTTAAACTGTAGTTATGATTTATGATTATTGTAATTCGCTATTTTTTTTAACGTTATTGAAATCAATTTCTAATTTTCCTTTAAGACTAAGCGAGATAGGGCAGTACTATGTCTATTGAATTTAATATCGTTAATGTGTTCTTTGATTCTGTATTTTTTTTTTCTTTTTGTTACACCTCTGTAGTGGCCGGAACGGTTAGAATCTTTATAAATAAAATTAATTTTATATACAGCTGCAGTTTCTAAGGGTTTTTTCCCCCCCTTTATGCAAAAAATATTTTAAATGTTACTATTTGGTTTGATAGGGATTCTAATATTCTTTTTGCAGGCAAGGTTAGCGATTTTTTCGGCAATTCCGCAACAGTAAGGAATGGGATAGGTGAAAGTTAGTTTTGTTTTTTGGGCGTTGTTGATGAAGTTTATTTTTTCTGCCGTTCTTTAACTAATTTGTCTACGATATTATTAGGGTAATAAGCGTTTTCACATGATTTTTTATGAATTGATATTCTTCTTTTGTTGGAACAAGTATCGAGAGCTCAGTTAATATAAGAACGGATTATAGAAATTTTATAATTATAGGAGGTTTTTGATGAGAATTTGTGACTATATCATTATTATTGGTTGGTTTCTATATTGTAAGGAGTGGTTTTTATTATTTTAACGTCTAGAAAATTTAAGATGTTGTGCTGCTCTATTTCCATGGTAAATTGTATATTTTTATCAATATGGTTTATTTCCTGAAGGATATTATCAAGGCTATTGTTTTCCACTATTGCAAAAATATCATCGTATCCAGTGGCGCACCCAGGATTTTAGTTTAGGGGGGGCTGAGCAGAAAATACTGCTGAACTCGGTTATAGTGAGATCGATAATAGTTACAACACTCTTATAACGTCAAAATATTCTGTACCACTTGATTTGCCCATAAAACACAAGCCCACAAGCAAAAACTCATTATAGAGTCATAAATAATTATCTGATCTTTTCAGTGATATTGTAACTGACTTTAACAGTGTTTCATAAACTCTCTGTAAGTATTTATTTAAAAACTGACATCTTTTTAGGTAAAAAATACTTTAGAAATAATTTGAAGACAGTAAATAATAATAATAGCAATAATTCATTAGTGACAATTTTCATTTTTTTAAGTTTTTCACTTCAAACTTTCCACCTTTAGGGGGGGGGGCTTGAGCCCCCATAGCCCCCCCCGTGGGTGCGCCTATGATCGTATCTAAACCAGTATTTTATATGGGGGTGGAATTTCTTTTTAATTAATATTTCAAAACATCTCATTTTCCAGTCTGCTACTACTCCAGATATCGGGGAGCCCATGGGGGCACTCCCTTTTTCTGGCTATAAAATTTACTATTGAATTGAAAGTAGGAGTTATTGAGAATTAAAGCAAAAGCAATTTTAAGTGTTAAAGCTATATTGAAGTGGTTATCTATTTCTTTACTGATGGTATCAAACATTTCAGAGGTTCTATTGAGGGATATAAATTAATTACTTCAAAACTAACCATTTAATCAGCATCTGAAAAAGATCGATGTTCTTTCTATTAATTAATGTAAAAGATAATGTGAATGTTTGTTCAGAATAAAATGTAAGTGGTCTGCGGTTTACATTTATTTCTCAGGCCGTCGTGATCAGTTGTATCCGGCCTCGTTCGATATCATGTTGTTGTTCGTAGAACGACCGAGGGTAGGGTTAGGATTTCATTCAATGTTTGGGGGGAAATATGCTAATTTCCTTAAGTATTTAATACATTTACAACATTGAAATAATGAAACAAGTCACTTACCTCATTACAATCCGGTTATACACTTTTGGTTCGTCTTGCATAATCAAATCCAAATAATGTTGTCTTTCACGTCTCAATCGCGCGCGCTTTGATGACTCGCACTCGACTCGATTAACAAGTCATAGTCGCTTCGCTTCGTTTCGCTTCAAATCGATTGTGGGCATCTTCGGTGGAGGTAGGATGGGAAATTTCCGATTCTACGTCCCATTTGGGCACGACGTCATAGATTAGCGAGACTCTACCGTAATTTAAAGGTGCAGTCGTGATTTCAGTAAGAAAAGGGCTTCTTCATATTCAAAATGTAGATTTACGAGGGTTTCTCCTTCATATACGAAAACGAGATTTCCCCTTAAAAATGAGCGGTAAATTCTCGTAAATTTATTTTTATTTTTTACAGTGTAATGACCTCTAGAACTTGTTATTGACTACTTACGGAAAGGATTCCCTAGTTTTACCTTGGGCGCATACAAAGGACGGTCTTTTGCACGTGATTTTATCAAGTGGAGTAGAAATAACACATTGCAATGTCGCCACAGTGCGATATAGCGTTGTATCAATATTTAAATGCGCCAATTAAACATTGAATGTGATATTAAGATAAATGTTGGAAAGCTACTTGGTTCGTTAACTCACGATTTTAAATACATAGCTGATTCTTGCAAAACTATTGGTACAAACTGAACTATTAACGTATTTTGGGGAGTTTAAATCACCCTCATTGTTATAAAAAGAAAATTTATGAATACATCTTTTTATAAACTGTAGAAGTATGACTAATTATGAGATAATATAAAAAAAAAAAGATCATGCACTTCAAAATCGTCATGTTGGGGCTTTTATAAGCTAGTTATTTTTTTAACAGAATGCATCGATTAGTTCAAGAACGATCCTGTAAAATTTTAGATTTCTTTCTTTTTTTTTTCTTTTTTTTTTTAGGTAGTCCACTTTTCAGAGTTTTGAAACTGATCATTTTTTGAAACTTAAAGAAAAATTAATTTGAGATGCTAAATTCAAATATCGACGAAAATTTTAGCGCTGACACTGCCCTTAAGCTTGTTCATTCGAGATGATTTTAACAGCTTTTAAAATAATTTCATGACGTCACGGATTTAAAAAAATATCGAAATGGGAAATTCGGAATGAATCCCAATCTGTACTATGCATTGTTAAAATTTATATATCTTTAAATGTGGAAATGCATACGGGAAAAAATCTTAAACGGTAAGTATTTTGTAACATCGGTCCTCTATGCATGGTACTTTACACAATTCGTCGTGAATAAATAAAACTGCTGTTTTTCTAACAACTATTGTCATTTTGCAGTAATGAATTTCTCTACTAATTTTGTAGTTTAGAAAAGAAACACTGTGATATTTTAGTGAAATTGCATTATAATGATTTAATTATTACTCATTCGTTCATTTTTGTAGCAACCATTATTATCTTTTTCTACAAAATTACTATCACTAGTGAACCTCAAATCCCAAGTACAATTTTTCCATTTACAAAAAAGCTGTCTTTATTTTCTTTGTCCCTAGAATAATTGAAAGCCAAAATTATCATAAATATATTACAGATGTTTCTAAATAAGACTTTGAAGTAACTTTTAGGAATTAATTTACATTGAGAATATACCTTTGCAAAAAATGGGTAAAATGGTGCAAAACTTCCTAAAATTTGTTCAAAATTTTATATTTTATTTCGCGTTTGTTAATGACGACTTCACGCATTCAGAAAAAAACTTTCTACATCGCTTTAGAGAAGGTAAATAATACTAAATATTAGTTGGGCAAAATTTTGAAAAATTATGTCATTTAGATATTACAAGCCATACAGGAAATATTAATATTATATATTTCTTTTAAGGGCTAAGCTTCGTATTAGGTTAGGCGAATGTTTTTTAATTATTATTACTGTTATTATTAACTCTACAAAACTAGATTAAAATAAATAATGGCTGGGACAAACATATACATAAAATATTTGTTTTAATTCATGTTTCGGGATGTGAACTTCATATATATATATATATTATATATGTACATATACATATGTTTGCCCAACTATTATTTAGTATTGTTTACTAATTTAGTAATTTTTACCTTATCTAAATGGTCAAAATTTTCACCAGAAATTATTGATATTGTTTACCTTCTCTTCTGTAAAGATTTTTTTTTCTTTTTTGAAAAGGGTGAAGTCGGCACCGACAAACCCGAAATAAAATATTAAATTTTGAACATAACAAGATTTGCCCCGTTTTACGCAACTTTTGAAATGTTATAATGTATAAACAATTACTGCATAATTTTGCCCCAGTAACTGTCCGTAGTTTTGGGTGGTTTTCTCCAGATATAACCTGAATACATGTTAGAAACCCTTGAAAAGTCCTCCGCTCAAGGCATACTCTCCCCCTCCACCCTAGGCAAATATCCCTATGTAAATTCTCAGCCATTTCGTTTTGGCCACACTTTCCAAAAATGACAAATCTGAAATTTCTGACGCCACCGGGAAAAAAAAAAGAAACACGGAAGAAATGCCACCTGGAAAACTAGGCTACTGTTTATGAGCCTCCAAAATTTTAGGGGCGCTTGTTAAAATAGCTAATGACAAATCACTTTTCGATAACAATGGTCATGAATTAAAAAAATATTAATATCAATTTAATATAAAAAACAGAAAGATAAATCACGAAATAAAAAACAGAAAGAAAAATCTCGTCGAATGCATTGATTACAACGCAGGGCTCCCAAAAGCCTTAATTATTCCCTATCCTTAACTTCATAGTTTTTCATGAATATTAGAGCCCAAGTGCGTGTTCCGAGTGTCTACATCCGGTTCCGTGCTCGTAGCGTACGTGCTCATAGCGTACACCCCATCAACGGTGCTCGTAGCATACATGTGGTGCTGGTAGCGTACATCTTCCCCGCCACCTGTTTTCACCACAGTAATAATTGAAAAGAAGAAATAAAAAGGCAAATCTGGCTAAATATAGATCTGCTTTAGTAGCGGCCATTTTAGTCCACAAAATCGTATATTTCATTACTGCTATTTATTTTCAACAAATGATGTGAAAATGAGGTTTAAATCAAGTCATGCAAAAAGTCATTGTAAATTTTGTTTTTATTTAAGGAACTGTTTTACGGCCGATTCCCAATTATAATGAAATGTTTAAAATAAAAAAAAAATTGTATCTAGCGTTGTATATTTCAGAATTTCTTTTAGCATGTTGCAATATTGGATAGAGCTTCAAATATTAAAAAGAGTGCTGGCTATAAAACATTAAAGTAGAACAAAAGGTATCTGAGACCTCCCCTCCCCCTAAACAAATTAAAAAAAAAGAAAAAGAAAGGTGTTCTTGCCTAAGGTGTAGGTGTTGCTTCGCCGCGTACGTAGGAGAAAGGAGTGACTCCTTGCTGGTTAGCTATTTCCTGCGTTCCAAATAAACCAGGCGAAAAGGGAGACCGCCATTTTCACCCACACACGAAACGAACTTAGGGAAAAGATTCTTCCTCCCTTTCCCCGCTTGTCGCTGTGCTTTCAAGTGAAATAGAAAATTTGTCTTGCAGAGGCTTTCATAAGCTATTTATTTATTTTATTATTAGATAGGCCACTTTTCAGTGTTTTGTAACTTCAATTTTTGAAACTTAAGAAAAATTTATTTGGCGTGAACCATAATTAATATGCACAGTATGTATCGAAACATAATTTGTGTTTCAGAGCCGTACACCGGACATGGACGGGAGAGCTGTACGTGTTTTTAAAGTGTCAAATTCCATGTAGAATTTTTCATTTACGAAAAAGCTGCCTTTATTTTCTTCGTTTATAAGTAAAATGATTTAGGAATTAATTTACATTAGGTATAGTTATATATATATATATATATATATATATATATATATATATATATATATATATATATATTACAATTTTAAAAAAAGGAATAAAAATGGAAACAATAAGAGACACAAACGTGCACGCACACATATATACAGTCCACTCTAAATATCTCGAAGTCGGCTTGACCGGCAAAAATATTCGATAT
The DNA here is from genome assembly GCA_038373885.1 of Cheiracanthium punctorium. Classification (NCBI taxonomy): domain Eukaryota; kingdom Metazoa; phylum Arthropoda; class Arachnida; order Araneae; family Cheiracanthiidae; genus Cheiracanthium; species Cheiracanthium punctorium. The sequence continues at coordinate 120,939 of JAWZYV010012009.1, forward strand.
AACAGAAATTCGAGTTATCGAAAATCGCACATAATATCTTATTCAGGGGCATGTTTTTACCGTGTTTAACACACGGTAAAAATATACCCCTGAATATATCATCAAATCAATATGAAGCAAAATGTTTCTACTTGTCTTATGATAAGTGGGTAATTTGATCGTTAGTAATAATGTTAGAAGAATTGTCATGCAGGGGCTATCATAAGCCATTGGCAAAACGGTAACAAGGTGGACCAGGGGGGTCCGCCACCCCGCCTCTTCCGAAATTTAAAATTTTGTTAACAAAATGATAATGTGAAGTCTTTTTGTGAACAATTCGGCCTTTTTCACCGTTTGGTGCCCCTCCAAAATGTATTGCTGTGTTCGGCCCCATAAGAATTAATAGATAATACACAGAATCAAAGCATTAATTGACCAATTTTATTTAGGATTGGGGTACTATATAATTTTTCACAATTACATTTTTTAGTTTCGATTTCATGTTATACTTATCATTATTTTTATACAAAGCATTAAAGACATCTTCTGGCAAGTTAACACGGCTTGCAAATTTCTAAGTAACTTTAAATATCGAGATAAGCGGAATGATAGATTAGTATCTTCGAGATAGTGAGAAAAAAATTCTCTTAAATTATATATTAGGTCAATATGGGGCTGTAAAAAAACTTGGAGATTATCGAAAATGGAGATAAACGAAGTCAAGATATCGAGATTCAATTGTTTATATGAAGTTCACACCCCGGCTGAAGATATATATTTCGATATCAATGATAAAACACGAATTTAAACACATATTTTATGTATAAGTTTCCCCAACCATTATTTAGTTAAAACCATTCTTGCTAAAATTTAACGATTAAAAAAAAATTCACCTAATCTATAATACAAAGCTTATCCCTTGAAAGAAATAGATATTTCCTATATGGGCTATGATATCTGAATGACATAATTTTCAGAAATTTCGTTAAACAATTATTGAGTGACGTTTACCTTCTCTAAAGCGATATATAAAGAAATTGTTCTTTGTTAACATGACTTTTTGTAAAGTTATTATGTGATTGGAAAGTAAACGAATAACCTAAATAAAAGGTATGACACTTGTTTAAAATTTTATGAATTTGGTGGAAAAAATACTCCAGTTTTGTAAGCAAGCAGGTGTATCTTAATCTGTGAGTGCACTGTATTTGTTGTCTCTATTCCATAAAAAATTTCTTCGGAATTGAAATCTATATTAAAATCGCCTACTAAAACTACCGTAAAATCTTCGCAGGTATTTTCTAACCATACTGTCCCTTTATAATAAATTGTAGCGTTTTGGCACCAAAGTTAGCGATCAATTATCAAAAATTGCAATTTTTGTGCGACTTTTAACATTTTATTAAGGCCCCCCTCCCCTCCACATTATCTGGCAAACACATTTGAAAAGTTCATGTCTACAAAACCTGTCTACAAGATCGCGTACACAGAAACCATAACCAGTGGGGGAAAATTATGTTTGAATGGCTTTTCAGCAAATGAACAAATCAAATTATTTTAAGTGAAAATTTGCACAATGGTATCTGGGTAGGGGGTTATGCCTTGAGCGGCGGACTTTTCAAGGGTTTCTGACGTATTCAGGTTACATCTTGAGAAAACCTTCAAAAACTCCAGACAGTTGCTGGGCGCAAAATTATGTTGCATTGTGTAGATATAATACACTTGCAAAAGATGGGTCAAACAGGGCAAAACTTCCTAAAATTTGTTCAAAATTTTATATTTTAATTCGTGTTTGTTGCTGTCAACTTCACGCATTCCCAAAAAACAATTTCCTTATATATCGGTTTAGAGAAGGTAAACTCCAGTAAATATTTGTTGGGCAAAATTTCTCAAAATTATGTCATTCAGATATCAAAGCCCATACAGGAAATATCTATTTCTTTCAAAGGATAAGCTTTGAATTATAGGTTAGGTGAATTTTTTTTGAATCGTTAAATTTTAGCAAAACAGGTTTAAACTAAATAATGGGTTGGGGAAGCTTATACATAAATATGCGTTTAAAATCGTGTTTTGGGGTGTCAACTTCATACATACAATTGAATCTCGATATCTCGACTTCGTTTGTCTCCATTTTCGATAATCTCCAAGTTTTTTTACAGCCCCATATTGACCTAATGTATAATTTAAGAGAATTTTTTTCTCACCATCTCGAAGATACTAATCTATCATTCCGCTTATCTCGATATTTACAGTTACTTAGAAATTTGCAAGCCGTGTTAACTTGCCGGAAGATGTCTTTAATGCTTTGTATAAAAATAATGATAAGTATAACATGAAATCGAACCTAAAAAATGTAATTGTGACAAAATTATATAGTACCCCAATCCTAAATAAAATTGGTCAATTAATGCTTTGATTCTGTGTATTATCTATTAATTCTTCTGGGGCCGAACACAGCAATACACTTTGGAGGGGCACCAAACGGTGAAAAAGGCCGAATTGTGCACAAAAAGACATCATATTATCATTTTGTTAACAAAATTTTAAATTTCGGAAGAGGCGGGGTGGCGGACCCCCCTGGTCCACCTTGTTACCGTTTTGCCAATGGCTTATGAAAGCCCCTGCATGACAATTCTTCTAACATTATTACTAACGATCAAATTACCCACTTATCATAAGACAAGTAGAAACATTTCGCTTCATATTGATTTGATGATATATTCAGGGGTATATTTTTACCGTGTGTTAAACACGGTAAAAACATGCCCCTGAATAAGATATTATGTGCGATTTTCGATATCTCGATTTTCTGTTATATCGAATATTTTTTTCCGGTCCAGCCGACTTTGAGATATTGAGAGTCGACTGTATATATGTGTGCGTGCGCGTGTGTGTCTCTTATTGTTTCCATTTTTATTCCTATTTTTAAAATTGTATATATAACTATACCTAATGTAAATTAATTCCTAAATTATTTTACTTATAAACAAAGAAAATAAAGGCAGCTTTTTCGTAAATGAAAAATTCTACATGGAATTTGACACTTTAAAAACACGTACAGCTCTCCCGTCCATGTCCGGTGTACGGCTCTGAAACACATATTATGTTTCGATACATACTGTGCATATTAATTATGGTTCACGCCAAATAAATTTTTCTTAAGTTCCAAAAATTGAAGTTACAAAACACTGAAAAGTGGCCTATCTAATAATAAAATAAATAAATAGCTTATGAAAGCCCTGCATGACAAATTTTCTATTTCACTTGAAAGCACAGCAACAAGCGGGGAAAGGGAGGAAGAATCTTTTCCCTAAGCTCGTTTCGTGTGTGGGTGAAAATGGCGGTCTCCCTTTTCGCCTGGTTTATTTGGAACGCAGGAAATAGCTAACCAGCAAGGGGTCACTCCTTTCCCCCTACGTACGCGGCGAAACAACAACTAAACCCTTGCCTAATCCCTACCTGTTCTTCCTAATATGAATGAGGAAAGGGAAAGGCTTAGGAAAAAACATTGGTTAGCTCAAAATTCATTATATATATTTTTGTCACATAGCCCATAAGACAATTGCGCATTATTAGATTCATAAAAGCCTCAAACGGTACATTACAAAAATTTTAAATACTTGTTAATATCGGTGCAGTGGCGGACTCTTTCAAGTACCAAGGAAGGGATGATATGATATAAAATTAATTATTAATAAAAACAATGAATACATTAATCATTTTATAATAACTTGTTTAACAAATGCAATTAACGGAGTAACAACTGAATATTTAATAAAGTTATAATTAACAGTAATAACAATTAATAAACATTAGTATGACAGAGCATTTTACCAGAGTTGGGGCGTTCCTTCATTACAGCTAATTTTAAATCTTAAACCCCTGTTTATTGTGTTCGCTGTCATTATTAAAAATAAGCAAACCAAGAAAACTTACCCCTTCTCTGAAAAGTGTTGCTTCCCAGAATAGGTCTCCCACTCCTGGAAAAAAAAAAAAAAAAAAAACTGGTCACAGAAGGAGATCTTTGTCGGTTGTGTATTTTCAATAATGACAGCAAATAGTGACTCAAAAGCGTGTTAAAACCCATAGCAACTCCACAGATTTTTAAGTTTACTCAAGGAAGGGGGCAGGGAATCGATTGCCACACGCATCACCACTGCTCCCCCCTCTTCATACATATACTCTTGGATCCACCACTGTATAAATGTTCTTATTGGTGAACGGAAGAAACGCCGACCGAAAAAATGCCTCTTTTAATAGTACTCTACCTTTAATAGTTTTATGATGTAACATAGTCGTTACATGTTAATCGATGAGGCAAGGTGCGTAGCCAGAAAATTTTTTCGGGGGTTGTATGAGATATAATTTTGTATTGATAAACTTAATTTCTTATTGACGACAAAAATCTGAAAGCCCTTAATAACTAATTTTGAATGTTTCGCAGGGGAATATATCCTGAAGTCACGCACCCTGGTTACGCTCCTGCTATGACGTAGGAAAGGGGGGGGCTCAAGCCCCCTCCATACCTTTGGAGGATGATAGAAAAATAATCATATATCGGTTCTTTTTCAGTGCCCAAAATCCCTGAAAACATACTGAACCCCCCCTCCCCCCCCCAAACCTACTGAATTGCTACGCTACTGCGCTCGATCGGATTGAGGGAGACCTAGCGTTGAGCTATGGATTATTATTACTGTTTTTCTTTTTAAAAGTGCAAGAGTTTATTCTGATTCATGGTAATTTATCTTCTTAGCTCTCTGTTTTTAGATAATAAATTTTAGAATAAGGAAGATTTATAAGTACATATGTTTATATATAAATATTTTATTTTTGAAAATATTCAATTTAAATATTGGTACTGTTATTTTAAAGATGCCTTTATAAAAATTAAATTATGGTATTAATAAGTCAAAAACAAGTTTTAAAACTCTTTTTAAAATTAAATGTTAGTGTAATTGTAATTTCAGCATTTAAAAACAAATTTTTAAATGCTGAAAATACAAAAACAGGAACACTTTTTAAAGGAAACTGGTTTAAAATGATTTAAAATTCATTTCTTAAAATGTAAAATAATGGCTATATATAACTGTAATTAAAATTAACAGTTAATTAATTTTGTTTGAATAGTTTTAATAATTATATGTTTACTATTTTTGATATTGAAAAGCTTATTGCCCCTGACGGACTTTGATTAAACATGTGTAAGCCTTCTGATGAGAAAGCTTAAACTTTCTACATCACCTCATTAATGCAAGGGAGTACCCAGCAAACACACACCTGCTAGCGGAGTACCTTGCCAGTACCTTTCTGCCTTTACGTCCAGCACTGGCCCGGCACTGCAAAAAGTAACTGAATCGTACCAAAAGTGGTCGCCCGAGAAGTACCTTGCCAGAAGCCTGGGAAGGCAACGGCACTCTACTGGCATACTGCATGTGCCGGCCGTTACTCACTATAAAGGCACTGGCCTGGTATCTTAATAGTGACTGCAATATAATGGCACGGTACCGGATTAGTGCCTATTTACAGTAATGCTGCCATAATTAAAGTAAGATACAGTGGCGGATTTGGGGTAGGGGGTTATTCATCAACCCCCACCCCCACCCCGCAAAAGAAAAACATTCCTTAAGGGTGACATTTTAAAAGATAAAAAACAACATAAATGAAACATAAAAACAGCAAAATCCGTTGGTCAGTCGTTTGCAAATTATGTGCGCCTATCATTAGTGATCATAATTGTGTGCAGTTTCCATAAACTGCATTTTTCTTACAAATCTGCAGTCGCTTAAGAATTTTTTATAAGAGAGGTGGTAACACATATCAGAACCAACATAAAATCATTTATAAACAGTTTAATTTCAATATTTCAAGAGTTAGATATTTTATAAATGAGCTATAGTACTTTTCGGTTAGTGTATATATATATATATATATATATATATTAATGACTGTGTCATTTTATCTCTCACCCCCCCCTCTTTATTGAAAATTTTCCGAAAAATGTGCCCCCCCAAATAGCGACATAATTTTACATATATTTAAATACTACGCAAAAGCTTTCATCTATTGTTACAATATTCCGTAAGCTGTGAATAGGCATCCCATGTATTTATCTATAAATAGGTTACATTTAAGCCAGTACCCAGGGGGGTGGTCCGGACTCTCCTCGAAATTTCAGTTTTTGCAAACAATGTAATAATGATGAAGTCTTTTCGGGGAAAATCCTACCTTTTTCACCGTTTGGAACCTCCCCGAAATTTTTTTCTGGGTACGTCCCTGGTTACAATCATAAAAATTTCAACCTAGGGTGACCAGGCAAAATACACGAAAGATAAGATAAAATGACATACTCGATTAATATCGTCTTAATATGACAATAATGAAATTAAAAAATATGGGGGTTCAGGGGTCCCCCTGACAAGGCTCGAATAACCGAGTTTATATATATACATATATAAATCAAAATTTTAACGGAAGTAATAATAAAAAAAGTTGCACAATTGTTACACACAACATTAGGGTAACATTTTGTTTATTATAAATTTTCTTTAGATCAAAAGATTTTTTGTTAGCTATTCTGAAAAGAAATTCCTATATCTACCTGCTGTATACTACATGACTTAAATTTTACGGAGGAAAATACTTTTATACACTAAAACATACTATGAGAGTATATATATTTAAGAAAGTGAAACTGCAAATTTGCCTGTTATTTTCCCAACTCTTTAACAGAAAATCCAAGGGCTTCGAAATGTATTATGAACCAACAAGATATCATCTTTGAAACAGTGTTGTTTTATATAAATAACTGTTCCAAATGATGACGTCCTGCTAGTCTGAAACTATTTCGACTAAGTCTATAGTCGTCTAAAGCTGTCCGCCACAGAAAAATAAATAACCGGCTGTGATAACACACACACACGACGGCTGAAGTATCCGCATGTTCAGAGGATTGGCACCTCGCAGAAATAAATCACAGCAAAAGAAGCGCATTGATGTCTTTTGTTAACGGGATAGAAACAGCGAAAACAACCAGCAGTAGCAGTCACTTTTTAAAAAAGGTAGTAGTGAAGTGTTCCGCCAATACATAGCACTAAAATGTCCAGAACTTATGTAGAAGGGCGGTCAGTATAAGTTCAGCAGGAATGAAGGATGCCAGCGAGTAAACAGAAGTCAAATACAATCGAAGAATTATCAGGAAGTTGGCGAGAAAGTTAAACTTGGCATATTTTAAAGAACGCTCAAACGAGAGCCAATAATATATTCATTATTAAAGACGCCGAAAAACCGCAGAATATTCCTAGTCAACAGAGAGAATGGGAAGACATAACAAAGCACCGGGCACCATATTATTGAGGATGAACGCAGCCAAAATTACAGTAAACCCGTGTGATAGGAAATTATTTCAGATGTATTTTAACCGATATGAGGCCATGTCGGTATTTGGTAATGAAAGAAATAAAGTGATGTACGGGTATAGAAAGACGTTAAGCATAGATGCATATTAATACTAAAAAGTAGATGTTCTGCATGAGAAACAGATGTTTATTAACAGCTAGGAAAGCTAAAGAAATGCATGGAACAAAAGGCGATAGAATAATTTAAGCATTAAATCCGGATAAATAGGCAGTTAATTGAAATTAAACAAGCGGGAAAAGGCGTAATACAAAATTTTGAAACACAGAGTAGTTAAAAATGGGAAGAGAATTAAAAGTTAAAATGCTTGATTTAAAATGTATTAAATTTAAGAAAGTAAACACAAATGAAAATTATTATTAAATATGTGATCTTCATCACAGGGGTGCCCGAAAGCTAAAAACGCTAATAATAATATGAACGCCTATCAGAGTTTGATTAAGTCAACGTGCGGCCTCGGGCCGACATCTGATACAGGTCCCATTTATTTAAATGAAATAACGAAATTGTATGCTAACACTACGAAATATTTACTGGCCCATTACCTCTAAAAAGTGCTGGCCCGGTACATTTTAAACAGTACCACGCCATTAACTATGCTGTGCATGTTTTACACACATGGGCGCGACAGGCATTTCGCCATTATTGGCAATGTACTGGCGCATATGCATTTTTCAGGCATTGGTATTCCAGTGACTTTAAACTGACAGCAATGTACTGTGCTCCCAGCATACGGCACTTTGCCAGCACGGCGTGTACCTTGCCGTCATTTTGCGGGCAGTAGTGTGTTTGCTGGGTATATTTTACTTATTGGGAATTTGTGTAAGAGGGCTTTTCGCACTGTGGTCACTCCTTTTTGCTTTAAAAAAATATTAAGTTGTGCCGTTTTTTTAATCGCTATAAAATAAATTTTATTTTCTAATAAAAATAATATGTTTAGATTTTAAAGTATTTATGAACTTAAAAATGAGTGAGGATAATAAAATACTTCTTTATTTTAGTTTTTCTTCCCGGTCAGTTTTTAATGACTTACGTAAATTGTGTCGACTTTACGTTTATTCACTTTCACAGTAACATGACATGTTAAACAAAATCTTTAATGATAGTTTATTTATTAAGAATAGAAAATCTTAATTTTTTAGTCTTTTTATTTTTTAAATAAATATTTCGGTTCAGGTGTAAAATTAAATCTGAAAATTATTTTTAGAGATTTGTATCATTTTAAATGTTTCTTAAATATCTTATGCATTTAGTTTATTTGACTACATTTTAAATGCTTCCAGATAAATCATAAAACTACGATTTTGTGGACTAAAATGGCCGCTACTAAAGTAGGTCTACATTTAGTCGGATTTGCTGTGGTGAAAACGAAAATAGGTGGCGGGGGAGATGTACGCTACAAGCACCCTTAATGGGGTGTACGCTATGAGCACGTAAGCTACGACACCCTGAAACCATGGTCAGACAAACATGAAGTAAAACTAAACAAGCATGGGAGAAAAATGAAAAAAATATGAATAATGGAAGTATTAAAAATAGATACGAGTAAAAATTGAATAAAAACTACTTTATGCTTCAGTTTAAATTACTAAGAACTGTTATGAGATTGTATTAATTCATCTCTCGTCTCTGGACACGAATCAGCCGTTAGAAACTTGAGGATGTGTATCATTGTGTGTATTACTTATATATCGATAACAAACATTTCTAAAGACAACATCACATTTCAGAGAGTTGTGAAAAGGTAGTAGGTACATGTTTTTTTAGGTCTTGCTGCTGTAACTGTTTGCAATATTATTAGAGAGGGTGCAGAAAAAGAAATATACCATCCTCATAAAATGAAATTGTTCTCAACGAGTATATAAATCTATACATATTCACCTTGTCTATCTCTTTTTAAAATAAACTATCCTTAAAAAGTCAACTAACTTTATCTGGGTATTTTTAAAGAAATTTTTGCTTAATTATATTTTAAAAACTGTTACTCATCCTCTATGGTATAAAAATTCGGAGGGCGTAGCTGGAGTCGGAGTTATTAGAATGAGTCCTTCCTTCAAAGTCAACTATTAAAATACATTTTTCAGTGAAAGGGGACAAAGAAGAAATGGAAAAAACCCCATGGAAGATTACATAGATATTAGAACCTTTGTAAGTAAAGCATTTTATTTCACCACTTGCAAATTTCACTCCAATACAGCAATTCATCTGAAATTTCAAATAATTCGGTTTGAAGGAAGGAAGGACACATTTTGGTAACCTTCCTACAGTTACGCCTCCGGATGTTTAAAAACTTACACACTGTGATGAAAAAGATTCAAGGTATACATTTTAATGATTGTTTTTATGATAATAAAAGTACTCACAAATGTAGCATTTTGAAAATGTTCTCTTTCATCTGTTTTTGATTGAAAAGGAAAATCTGGCACATGATTTCCCCAAATTATGCATTTGAAAAATGCTTATTGCGGTTCACGTTAAAAAGATGCTAGCATTTTAAATTATTGAAGGAACTATTTTATTTACAGTAATTCCTTCGTACATATTGTAGTGTGTGTAAACAATTATCTTACTCGAGTCTATTTTAATTAGGCAACGCACACAATGTTAGAACAATGTGTATTGGATTTTATACACGTCGTAGAAGAACAGTTGTCTTGTTAATCTAACATTGATCTTGAAGATCTACTTTTTCCCAGCATTTCCTGGGATTGTTTATTATTACTACTACTACTACTATTATTATTATGACATGCTGGATCAGACCTTAAAAAAAGAGGGAAATGTGAACCTTAAATCTCGCATAATACTAGCAACGTTAGAAAAGGCTTCATTTACAAAACGTTAAAAAAACAAGAGTAAAAAAACTTTCGTCTCAAAAATTTAATTAGTAGAAGCAAATTACTTTTAAAATTATTCTTACTTTTACAAAAGATGTTGAACATTTAAAAATTAAACCATAGCAACTAAGAGCATGTTTACTTGCCTTGGAACGGTGTTCATATTGTTTCCGAAAACCTCCAAAGACGATTCCGCCCCGGCGAGTTTTTGCTGCCTTATCTTTAATACACACCCGACTATGTCAATCGGGTTTTTCTTGAAACGTGATATTGAAAAACAATCCTTACACACCGAACCGAACCGAAAAGGGTATTTCTTGGGGCACCTGGCGCCACGCGTTAACCCTTTGCGGACGACCGCCGAGTTTCGCGGAAGTTACACTGGGGACGAAAAGCACCGCTGCGCGAATGACCCTGGAGGACGGGAGATTTTTGACGCTAAGCCTAATCTACATGAAAGACTTAGAATCGCATTGCGCTCCACACTAATTTTACTTCTGCATGATCAGGAACTTTCAAAAGCATTGCATATATATTTTGCTGATAACTATAGGTAATTTTAACATTAGAATTGAAAGATAATGAATAAAAATTAGCACTTACCTTGAAAAAAAAATTATACCTTTCGACAATTACTTTAGAAATTTAATTGAACTTTTATTTTTAAAACGTAATAAAAACTAATAATTTCAAAATAAGATTCAGAAAGACATATATATACAATTAAAAAATGGGATATTTACATATTATTTTAAAAGCATTTTTGTGTGTGATATACTTCAAAGCAAGGATCAATGCATAATCCAACATCGCATTCTCTACATTCATAATAACTCTCCACACGTTTCCTTTTCTCTTTCGTTGTTTGAGAACAAACAACGCACCTCCTTCGTTTGTCTTTTTTCCCAGTTTTAGAACATAATTTAGGAAAATGCCTCCCAGATAAGCGGAATGCAGATAATCCTTTCACCTCGCTTAACTCTAACTTTTTAACACCAAACCCATGAAAATACTATTATAGAACAAATATTCCCCCATCCCTCTGAAAAATAAATAAAAAGTAAAAACACAAGCCGCCGATTACAAAAGAGAGTGGGAGTCTAACGCGACAGCAATCCACTGCACGTGCATTTGTTTACATTACCGAAAAACACTTGTTCACCCTTCTCCCCAAACCAAAACAAAAAAAAAAGAAGTATTTCTGAAGGTCAGTGCTTGGAAAAACCGTTAAAGACCGTTATTGGAAAGTAGCGCCATCTTTTATTCAAAATACAAAACGTTCCATTTAAAAACACGGATACGTGGCAGCCGTCTTCTGCAGAAAATTGACTATCGCCACGTACACGCGTTCGCCGTCCTTTGCGGTAAATTTCAGCTGAACACGCGTACGTGGCGCTCGTCCGGAAAGGGTTAATCCCCAGAGATGTAGTTGAAAAGATGGCGTATGAATATACTTGAAGTTCAAGAGGCCCCATAACATGGCCGGGGCATGAAATTGGTTACGGTTCGTAAAAATCACGAACTGAGATCGTCCTTCGCGAAGCAAGAGCAAAGCCTCGAGCTAGCAGTGGCGTGAAATGGAAAGAGTTGGCAAGAGATGAAAAATAAGAGATGAATGAAGGCCGACCCGCCTTCCCCCCACCCACGTGGGGTGGACTTCACAGCGAGTGGCTCGGCCGCGACCAAACACGTGGAAACAAGCAGCATGCGAAATGAAATAGGTCCATAACCTGGAGTGACTGGCACGAGAAGAAAACAATCCACGATGACACAACGAATACAACTGAAGAAGGGTGCCCAACGTGGCCCTGAAAAGGGTGCCACATCCACAAAGTGGCGGCCAGCCTTAGACCGAAGTAGCCCAGCTACGAAATCTTGACTGCAGCTAAATTCTTTAACGGTAACTCCAACAGTCGAAGGAAAGAAGCCACACCGTTGGTCGTCTGCCACACGCAAACCGCGCCAGCAGAGAAACGAAGAGTCATCACGGGAAGTTGAGTCCTCATACCATGCAGTCCACGAAGCCAATTCGTTGAACAGAATGAGATGGAAAGAAGTACGGCTGGACGACGTAAAATGCTGTAACAGCAGAGTGGCTCTCCGAAGAGGTAGTAGAAGTAGGAAAAGAAAAAAGAAACAAAAAGGTCCTAGTCAATAAGAGAGCTTGAAGCGAAGCGTGTTGCATCCAGGACATAATCAACACCAGCAGTCGACGACGGCGCCCTATGTCGCCCCTGACGGGGTGCCACATCCATAAAGTGGGGGCCAGCCCCAGACCGAAGAAGCCCGGCTACGAAATCTTGACTGCAGCTAAATTCTTTAACGGTAACTCCAACAGCCGAAGGAAAGACGCCACACCATAGGTCAGCTGCCACCTGCGAGCCGGGATCGGCCGCAGCGATGATGAAGTCCAAGATGAAAGAGGCCACTACTCCAAACTGTCCATGGGCCTGGCGATCTTATGCCAATGTGTAAGTGCGAAAAGTCTGATGGGACGACTTGTTGACATCTTGAGTCAGCATGATGATCTTTAAAAACAGTACGATGACAGGATGTAGTAAACTACAGAAGTGACTTGAAGATGTAGAAAAAACTACAGGACGGCTGAGCCCGTAGCATAATCCCGACATCCGAGCACGTGGTGGAGGAACTCAGCCGGCGGCCTACCCCCCAAAGCCCCGCAGCCTTCCGCACCCGTTCCCGTCAGACCGGTTTCTGCCCGTAGCTCCTGAGATCACCGTGACTGCGGCTTACACTCCGCTGGGTCAATCCTTACACACAAAATCGCGAATCTATTTGTTAGGGAATTGCCTCACTTAAAATACTGGTGGCTAGAATTGATGTTATATAATTACTATTACGCGCTTTCATTTTAGTTAGTGTATGTTAAGTACTTAATTAGTCTACCTCTAAATCTCCAGAATATCCCAATGAATTTTTATTTATTTCAAGCGGTATTTCTATTCGTTTCTATGAGAATTTTACGCTTAGCTATGACTGGTAAGTGCAAATATGAAACTAATATTACCATTAGCTTTTCTCTATAAATTTTAAAGCATTTACACCAGTGTAACAATGATCCTTCCCCAATAAAATAAATTATGCATTCTTCTGTATTCCAATTCTAAATGTAATAAAAATTTCACTTGAGATTCACAAAGAAAAAAAGTTGCAGTGTTTCATTGTTATGACAAAGACTATCTTCAGATGAGTTCAATTTTGATAAAAAGTTATTCTTCTACCTCTTATAGAAAGAGGGTCGTAGTCAGAATAGGCGATAAAAGAATATGCATTTTCCCACAGCACCAGTTTCTGAAGTGAATTCCAATGTTTCAGTTGTTCAAGCATTTGCAACTATAACGCACTACATGCCGGCGCCTTAACCCATTTATGCCTAGTGTCCCTATTTTAGGACGGCATTTTCGCTATTAGTCGAAAACGTTATTTATTTTTCCTAGCCTTTATTCATGAGTATTGAGCCTCAACTCTACAAAATATTTTAACATGACCAAGTAGGATGTTGATATTTCGATTTTTATCCATAATGATTTTTAAAAAAACCTTCCCTTGTTCAAGAAGTTGACATCGAAAATTTATCTATTATTTCTGTTTTCAGTAAAAATCGAAGAAAGTCGCAAAAATATCCAGGCACAAATGGGTTAAGAAAAGATTGATCAGATTCGAGGTTGCATCTCCACAAACCTTAAATGTAGATTCCCCTCCTCTCCTAAAACCCATGCACAAACTATGCACTCTTGGAATGTATTGCTTGAACTTTCATTTATAAAAATTTCTTATTTTTCATGTCAATAAAGCACTCTCATTTCATTTAATCTCGAATGTTTATTGCTGATACTCAGGAACATATCAAGAAAAAAAAATTCTTAAGTTGTTCCGAATCGCGAAAAAGGTAGAATTTTTCCAAAAAAAAACTTCATTATAATTTTGTTAACAAAAATCGAAATTTACCTTGCAGTAAGAAGGCGGAACTTTTCCCGCCCAGCTCTCTATAATTATCTTGAGAAAAACGCAAATATGAAAATTTTCAATTGAGATGTATAATATTCGACTTTTTTGTGTGTTTACTTTATAATTTTATGAATGATTTTTTGCATTCTTTCTTTTAAAATTATCATTGAAGTTTAACGAAGTATAAAAATTGGGGGTAGACATACCTTTTACATATTGGCTCCGCCTCTTGTGTTTAAAACGGAAAACAACACAAGAGGGGTAGATGAGTTAATAAGAGTTATAAAGTATCGTTAAAAATAATATCTAAGAGCTTTCGCCAAAAAGACATGATTAAGGGTGTATATCGAAAAAAAAGAACTCTGTTTTTTGTCTTGGTACACAAATTGAAATAAACTAATAGCACCATGGTCTCCAAAAAATTCCAGATGGTTCTTCATAAGCTGCTTTAAACACTGCAATAAGCGAAAATGCTGTGGCGTTTGTGAAATTTTCAGAAAAAATTCTTAAACATGGATCTGAGCTGCAAGATTTTTTGAAGAGTGACACTCTTTCCGAAAATTTCCGATTTGTAAGAATTTTTTCTAAAAGTTTTGAAACTGATACAGATGGATCGTTTATTGCAGTATGTAGTACAGCTTGTAAAGAGACAGTTTCAAAATCTTGAAGTGCCTGGCATAATTAGTTTATTTGTAATTATGTACCAAAATCAAATGAATTTTTCGAACAACAGTGTAACTTTGAAAACGAATTTTATTGCCCAATGCTGATTGGGAATAAAAAAGAATGAATGTGATTAATGATTAACTTTCTTAGGTTTATGCTTATGTGGTCGGCACACTCAGTAAAGCTTTTCTCAGGTGAAACACAATCCTTCTTTGCTGATTTCTTTCCCGATTTTAACGATTCACTAAAGGCAGTTAGAAGCAGGCCCGGATACGCCCACAAGTAAGATGGGAAATTTTCGGGTAGGCGGGTCACTTTCACATGCATGCCGTAAAATATAATGCGTATGTTTGTTCAGAATAAAATATAAGTGGTCTGCCGTTTGTATATATTTCCCGCGCCGGTGTGTCAGTTGCACTCGACCTTGCTCTTTATTTTTTATTATATTAAACACCAACTGCGCTTAGATTTACCGTTCTCTTTACTAAAATAAAACTAAATGAAGGCAGTGGCTGATACAGACATTTTTTCGCGGAGGGGATAATTTTTTAAAACGCTTTAATGATCTAGGCAAAATGTACAATAAAGGAAAATGTTTATCTAAAGTAATGTAAAAATTTTTGGCAGGGGTAATTTACAAAGAAAAAGATAATTTCACTTGAACAAACTGTACAATGTTAGACTTGAGCAGTGTCTTTTGGGTAGGTAAAACGGCTTTTATCCCCTCCCATGGTTCCCACAATGAACGAATGAAGTGAATTTTGCTTCTCAAGTTTTTGCACTAGTTAAAAACAACAAACATATATTTCTATAAAACAAATTATATTTACTAAATGAACAGTCAGAGTATAAGAAAAATATATGTATGAATTATATTTAGTTTTAAAGCAGTGCTTTAAACTGTTACACACGATAATGTTTTGTAAGGGACGTGGCTTCCGCTTCCTTGGAGTAATTCATTCTATTTTTCGTTGCAGAAGTGTATAATTTAACAAAAAGAATGTTATTAAACATATATTTACTGAATACTACATACATTTATAAAGAATTTGCCTTCAAAAAATACATTTTATTAAAAAATTAAGTAAATTACACTTTTTACAATCTCAGAATTGACAAATTGAATAAATTTTTATTACTTTCAGAACTTATGCCAATGTTATTAGAATTATTTCTTTTTTAACAGTATTTCATGTTTATCTTTAAACATAAGACTGGACTATCTGTTATAGCGTTATAATTAAAATCATTGTGGAAAGCATTAAATAAAAAAGCAGCCAAGGTAGTATCCGTCTAGTGGTGTAGCAGTTAGTTAATAATATACCTTAAAAAATTAGGTATTTTATTAATAATGTGAAATTAGGAAAATCCAATACACATTTTTATACTTTAGACTATAGCACCCGAAACGGATATTTGTTTCAATTTCACTGGAAAAAAATGTATAATCAATAATCATTTTCATATCTATGTCAAGGGCCTGATACAGTTTTGGTGGTCTGGTACCCAGCACGCATTTTTGGGGGGATGTAGCATTCATGTGAACCGTGTGAAAGAGTTTTCTCCGAAATTACTCTTAAATACGGTTTATGTCACCTTAAAAAGACCTTCACGTTGGACACTGCCCCCCCTCGACCTGGATCCCTCGTGTAGATACTCGCCCGTAATCCTAAAAATTAAATCAAAATCAGGCCTCTTACGCGGCTGCTGATTTAGAGTTTTGGGCGGTTTTCTTCAGATGAGAAGTGAAATTGCGTTAGAATCCCCTACAAATTCCTCTGCCGAATGCTTCTCTCGTGGAGTTTTGCCCTGATAGCCAAATTTCTGAGAAAGGGAAGGGGCGCTGAAAAGAAAATTTCTGACAAAGGTCTTTGTGAAGTGGCCTTAGAACTGGCAACAAAATTTGTGCCTTTACAGACGGCCAAACTTTTTTTTCACTCTCGTTTCTATAGATTGCAGTTTACCGGGTGCCGGGTGAGGGCGATCACTGATTTCAAGGATATTGACTATGTACCATGCCAGATTTGTAAAGAAATCGGTTAGCATGAAATTCACGGATATACTGAAACTTGAAAATGGATCGCCCATTCACCCTCTTTCTGAGACGTTGGTTTTCCCTGCATCGTGTTCATGGGTGCAATAAAATCACCAAAAAAATTTACGATGTTTCAAGAGCTTGCAATTCGCACAGATAAGTAAAATTCCATTTTTGAGAGCAGGAAATGTCCACTCAAGGACATAAAATGTAAAATTTAAACCTCATATCCCTCCTCGAAAAAAACCTCTTTCTTGGAGCTTGTTGCTTTTGCTGTAGGGGGGAGGGCTTGGATTTTCCCAGGAGGGCTGAGCCGTCCATAGCACCACGGCCCTGCGTGTGCAGTCCATATACCAAAGCTGGTGGCAATCTGCTCACCCGTTTCAGCAACAGTATGTTGTTTATAGGGGAAGTGTAATTACAACCACCTTGCATATGTATACATATGCAAAGACTATGTATACATAGTCCATATGCATAGTGCACATATGCATAGTGTTATGCTGTATCTTGTACTTTGTGCCTCACGTTACCTACTACCCTCTCGGTTGCGTGCTCGTAGCGTACGTGCTCAGAGCGTACACCCCATCAAAGGTGCTCGTAGCGTACATGTGGTGCTCGTAGCGTACATCTTCCCCGCCACCTGTTTTCACGAAGTAATTATTGAAAAGAAGAAATAAAAAGGCAAATCCGGCTAAATATAGATCTGCTTTAGTAGCGGCCATTTTAGTCCACAAAATCGTATATTTCATTACTGATATTTATTTTCAACAAATGAGGTGAACTTTAAATCAAGTCAAGCAAAAAGTCATTGTAAATTTTGTGTTTATTTAAGGAACTGTTTTACGGCCGATTCCCAATTATAATGAAGTGTTTAAAAAAAAAAAAAAAATGTATCTAGCGTTGTATATTTCAGAATTTCTTTTAGCATGTTGCAATATTGGATAGAGCTTCAAATATTAAAAACAGTGCTGGCTATAAAACGTTAAAGTAGAACAAAAGTTATCTCAGACCTCACCCCCCCCTAAAAAATAAAAGAAAAGAAAAAGAAAGGCGCTCTTGCCTAATCCCTGCCTGTTCTTCCTAATATGAATGAGGAGAGGGAAAGGCTTAGGAAAAAACATTGATTAGCTCAAAATTCGTTATATATACATTTTTTCACATAACCCGTAAGACAATTGCGCATTATTAGATTCATGAAAGCCTCAAACGGCACATTACAAAAATTTTAAATACTTGTTAATATCGGTGCAGTGGCGGACTCTTTCAAGTACCACAAGGAAGGGATGATATGATATAATATTAATCATTAATAAAAATAATGAATACATTAATCATTTTATAATAACTTGTTTAACAAATGCAATTAACGGAGTAACAACTGAATAATTAATAAAATAATAATTAGCAGAAATAACAATTAATAAACATTAGTATGACAGAGCATTTTACTAGAGTTGGGCCGTTCCTTCATTACAGCTAATTTTAAATCTTAAACCCATGTTTATTGTGTTCGCTGTCATTATTGAAAATAAGCAAACCAAGAAAACGTGCCCCTTCTCTGACCAGTGTTGCTTCCCAGAATAGGTCTCCCACTCGTGGAAAAAAAAACTGGTCACAGAAGGAGATCTTTGTCCGTTGTGTATTTTCAATGATGACAGCAAATACAGACTCAAAAGCGTGTTAAAATCCATAGTAACTCCACAGATTTTTAAGTTTACTCAAGGAAGGGCGCAAGGAATCGACTGCCACACCCATCACCACTGCTCCCTCCTCTTCATACATATACACTTGGATCCACGATTTTATAAATGTTCTTATTGGTGAACGGAAGAAACGCCGACCGAAAAAATGCCATTTTTAATAGTACTCTACCTTTAATAATTTTATGATGAAACATAGTCGTTACATGTTAATCGATGAGGCAAGGTGCGTAGCCAGAAAATTTTTTCGGGGTTGTATGAGATATAATTTTGTATTGATAAACTTAATTTCTTATTGACGACAAAAATCTGAAAGCTCTTAATAACTAATTTTGAAAGTTTCGCAGGGGGATATATCCTGAAGTCACACACCCTGGTTACGCTCCTTCAATGACGTAGGAAGGGGGGGGCTCAAGCCCCCTCCATACCTTTGGAGGATGATAGAAAAATAAAATAATCATATATCGGTGTCTTTTTCAGTGCCCGAAATCCATGAAAACATACTGAACACCCCCTCCCCCCCCCCAAACCTACTGAATTGCTACGCTACTGCGCTCGATCGGATTGAGGGAGACCTAACGTCGAGCTATGAATTATTATTACTGATTTTCTTTTTCAAAGTGCAAGAGTTTATTCTGATTCATGGTAATTGATCTTGTTAGCTCTCTGTTTTTAAATAATAAATTTTAGAATAAGGAAGATTTATAAGTACATATATTTATATACAGGGTGTCCAGCCTTAATGTGACCCAATAGCTAATTCCCGAACCGTTCGGATTAGATATGCACTTCCAATTTAAAAAATGTTTTAAAAAGTGTAAAGAATGTTTTTACGTGCTTTTCGAACCATAAAACCCATTTACAAAAAAATTACAAAAATTAAATTTTATACGGTCCCCAGGTCCTATCACTTATATTTAGGAAAAGATGCAGTACACAAAAACAAAGTAAACACAAAAAGTTTCATTTTATTACGATAAAAACTGACCAAGTTATGGAACTTTGAAAATCATACATTTCATCCAATTTCTCGGCCAATTTCAAGAAGCTAGTAAGGGACCGTCTCCAAAGTGAAATTAATCGGAACTCTGCCTGGAAACTTTCGATCTTGCACTTCACTCTTATGTAAATCGTTTTTAAATTTAAAAGTACATACATTACGTTAATATTACAATAATTGAGTACTTAAGAAACAAAATTTATTCTGTGTACGTGTAAAACATAGATAAAATAAAATATTTTGGACGAAGAAAACTTTTCAAAAGCAGTTCCAAAAAAATAGACTTATTTGCCTGCGGCTTCAGACTGATTTGCTGCGATACTGATCATGGCGAACGTTAAAAATCTGTTGTGTAGTCGCTTGCAATTGCATACAGCCGTATTCTAATATTACGAATTCTAGTATTGGAGAACGAGATGTATACAACTGGTCTCCAGGCATTAGCTCCTGCGCCAGGACTGGACGATAAGGAAATGCACCGTACGTATGTAATATGTTCCACACCGTCGATTTTGAGTAGGAACAAGCCTTGCTATTATCCTGGACACTACTTTCAGGATGAGCCAGGGCATATCCTAGAACATCCTCAGCGGGTATCCGCAAGCTTGAAGGTGTGGCACGAGACAAGGGAATACGTCTATGACAACTCCCAGTTCTATACAAGCGTTGAACAGCACGGGCAATTGTACAATAAGATAGATGTCTTCGACTGGGAAATTTAATGGCATAAAGTCTTGCCGCTTCTCTCTTATTTCGATTACACTGCCCATACAACAGTATCATTTCGCAGTATTCTTCATTTGTATACATCTCGTTCTCCTGTACTAGAATTCGTAATATTAAAATACGACTGTATGCAATTGCAAGCGACTACGCAACAGATTTTTAACGTTTGCCATGATCAGTACCGCAGCAAATTAGTCTGAAGCCGCAGGCAAATAAGTCTAAGTTTTTGGAACTGCTTTTGAAAAGTTTTCTTTTCATTACGTTAATATACAAAATATTTTATTTTATCTATGTTTTACACGTACACAGAATAAATTTTGTTTCTTAAGTACTCAGATATTGTAATATTAACGTAATGTGTGTACTTTTAAATTTAAAACGATTTACATAAGAGTGACGTGCAAGAGCGAATGTTTCCTGGCAGAGTTCCAATTAATTTCACTTTGGAGACGGTCCCTTACTAGCTTCTTGAAATTGGCCGAGAAAATGGATGAAATGTATGATTTTCAAAGTTCCATAACTTGGTCAGTTTTTATCGTAATAAAATGAAACTTTTTGTGTTTACTTTGTTTTTGTGTACTGCATCTTTTCCTAAATATAAGTGATAGGACCTGGGGACCGTATAAAAATTTAATTTTTGTAATTTTTTTGTAAATGGGTTTTTTGGTTCGAAAAGCACGTAAAAACATTCTTTACCTTTTTTAAAACATTTTTCAAATTGGAAGTGCATATCTAAACCGAATGGTTCGGGAATTAGCTATTGGGTCACATTAAGGCTGGACATCCTGTATAAATATTTTTATTTTTGAAAATATTCAATTTAAACATTGGTACTCTTAATTTAAAGATGCCTTTTTAAAAATTAAATTATGGTATTAATAAGTCAAAAACAACTTTTTAAAAATCTTTTTAAAATTAAATGTTAGTGTTATTGTAATTTCAGCATTTAAAAGCAAATTTTTGAATGCTGAAAAAAAAAACAGCAACACTTTTTTAAAGGAAACTGGTTTAAAATGATTTAAAATTCATTTCTTAAAATAAAAAATATCGGCTAAATATAACTGTAATTAAAATTAACAGTTAATTAGTTTTGTTTGAATAGTTTTAATAATTATATGTTTACTATTTTTGATATTGAAAAGCTTATTGCCCCTCACAGACCTTGATTAAACATCTGTAAGCTTTCTGATGAGAAAGCTTAAACTTTCTACATACCTCATTAATGCAAGGGAGTATATTTTACTTATTGGGAATTTGTGTAAGAGGGCTCTATAAAAAGTAAAAGTTTGTATTTCGCTTCTAAGTGTATAATTTTATGCTAGTAAAATGAGACGGACTCGGGCTCTGTAATTCGCGATTGTGAATTTCTTATGCACGATTATTTTTCCCTTTCGTTTTCATTATCCTGGGAGGGTTAATTATCCCCATTACCTCTCCCCGTAAAACCGCCAATGCCTGTACACTTTTACATTTTCTTCTTTCTTATAGCTTGACTTTAGCCGGGAATGCAGCAAGACGAAGGCATTTATACAGATAGAAAAACTAATAGTTTAAATTTAAATAGGAATATATTTTAAAATGATGCTTTTTTATCATTTTAAGAGGTTTCTAGTATAATACATTATGTACACAGATTGCTTACACACTTTAAACAAGAGAACAACAACGTTAAACGATCAGTATATCCAAAATCCTCATTGCTTTCAATAGGATGACCAGCAACTCAATTTTCTTGCTAAAAAAGGTGGAGTTTTTCCCCATATATTATTGTTTTTGAAACTACGATTTTGTGGACTAAAATGACCGCTACTAAAGTAGGTCTACATTTAGTCGGATTTGCTGTGGTGAAAACGAAAATAGGTGGCGGGGGAGACATACGCTATGAGCACCATATGTACGCTAAAAGCACACTTAGCTATGAGCACGTACGCTACGAGCACGACACCCTACATCCACCCCCCTCCCCTTTTCGCACTGTGGTCACTCCTTTTTGCTTTAAAAAAATCTTAAGTTGTGCTTTTTTTTTTAATCGCTATAAAATAAATTTTATTTTCTAATAAAAATAATATGTTTAGATTTTAAAGTATTTATGAACTTAAAAATGAGTGAGGATTATAAAATACTTCTTTATTTTAGTTTTTCTTCCCGGTCAGTTTTTAATGACTTACGTAAATTGTGTCGACTTCACGTTTATTCACTTTCATATGTTAAACAAAATCTTTTGAAAATCTTAATTTTTTAGTCTTTTTATTTTTTTAATAAATATTTCGGTTCAGGTGTAAAATTAAATCTGAAAATTATTTTTAGAGATTTCTATCATTTTAAATGTTTCTTAAATATTTTATGCATTTAGTTTATTTGACTACATTTTAAATGCTTCCAGATAAATCAGCAAACTTTTTACCATTTTTTGCATTACTCCCCCCTCACACACGCACACGTGACACATACATAAATAAAATTAGACTTTTGTCTCTACATTGCTTGAAATAAAAAAAAAATTGTGATTTCTATCTGTTTTAAGCACTTGGAAATCCAGTACGACCGTAAAAAAAAGTTTGTCATTCTGTCCGTAACGCTTTTTTTGTTCGCACATCACGTAAAAATGGTATCAGCGAGTGAAATGAAATTTGGTGTCATGATAGGAGGTCACTTAACTTAAACTATAGGGGTCGAATTAAAAAAAAATTGATTCGATTTTGAGATTTTGCACAAATTTTCTCAAAATGTGGAAATATTTTTCTATTGCGTATAAATCTCTGAAGCGAATGAAATAAAAATTAGTATCGTCACCTGTAGTCACTTAAACTGTAAGTCAAAGTACTTAAATTTTTTTTAAAGATTCTGAGATGTCGTGAAAACTCTTTACAAGTTTTTTTCCGTTTCCGAAAATTTCAATGGAAGAGAATGAAATTTAGAAAAATATTAGATGTAAGTAATTTAAACTCTAGAAGTTGTTTTAAATATTTCATAGCTTTTGGTATTTTCTGAAAATCGTTTAAATGTTGTTTTTTGTTTCTTTTTAATTTTGAATAAATTTTAAAATTTTAAAACTGTTTATTTTCTTTTTTTTTTTTGATTTAGTGAAAATTTTAATGCAAAAATGTTTTGAGGCATAATGCTAAAATATCGACAGTGAATCAAAACACATTTCGTTACATGTTAGAAATGACCTCTTGACTTGAAAAGCTCATTCAACCAGAATAAAACTTTAATTTTTAAAATAAAAAGAAATTCTCCATTGTCAATTTTATTCATCACTTTGTTACCTCCCAACCTGTAATTCCTTAACAATACACAGAAGCTATAGTTTTGCTTTCTATACTATTGCCAATAAACTAATTCTATTCTTTGTACGCCTATAATACTGACGAAAATTCTGCTTTTTTAAAATTTGCATTACATACTAGCACGTCAACGACGGGCACTTCAGGTAGTAAATAAATAAAGCTTAAAAAGTTTCTTCTGTACTATAGTTTAGTTGTAATTATTTCTACTGGTACAGTGCTGTGTAATATTCTTGAATAAAAGTCACTGCACTGAAAACTGTATAGCAGATAGCTATTAAAACATATAAAATTGGACGACAGAAATGTTTAACAAAAACACTCAAAACAACTGGTGTTTAAAACATAAAATATTTTTTAATGAAAAATGCAACATCATAAAGTTTACTTGAGTATTTGAGTTACTTCAAAAAACCTTTATGATGTCATTTTACATTTTTAAAAAAATTATTTTATAGAAATATATGTCTGAGGCACGCAACCAGAAAATAATTTTGTGGCATTCCCACAAGGTGCTAAGGGAGGTTCCACGTGAAAGCTTGATTATTGGCATCCGATTAGAAAAAAACCACTTTCCGGTAGGGGACCCAAGAATTCCATTCATTATTAAGTTGTATTTCCTATATATAGACTGTTCGTCGTCCTGTATATAGAATGCTTGTGTATTAGACTAACGCCGATACAATTATCTCGATTCTTTCATCATTTTATTTCTCTTTTAAAGCAGCACTGACCAGGTTTCATAAAGTCTGTTACGATGTTTCAAACTCATCTCAATCTCTAATTAGAGAGCAAAATTACTAAAAATGTCACTGCCCAAAATAGAAGACTATTCCCTAAATACAGTAATCAGTCTCTAAATTTAGTGACAAGGCTTCCAAATGGCAACGCTGAAAATTAAATTGTGTACTTTATTATTGAAATGTAAGTGTGAACGTGAAAAAGACTATTCAAACATACATTTTGGTTAATTTCAGAGAAAGGGTAAAATTATCCATCCGATTTATGTTAAAATTAATTTATACATAAGATCCGTCTGGTCTTTTTTCCCTTCCGCTTATGGGCTTCTTATTCCAATTTTAAATTTATGGCTTGTGAACGTAATACATATTTTGCTGTACTCATAACTAACTAAACTACTCTGAACCAATTAACATTATTCTCGGGGCCCTTCCAGAGCAAAGAGATTCATACTCTCTCAAAATGGTTGAGCGAAAAACGCTCAGACTGATTGAATATTTCTTCCTTTTGCGTAACGAAGTTGCTCTTCTCAGTCTGAGCGAAATGTTTTCTTTCGGCGGAGCGAAAAATTCGGAGCGAATAACGCTCCTTTTTGAAAGATTTGTCTTCATTCAGTTTGGGATACTTTTTATCATAAACGGAGCGATTTTTCTGAATTTCGCTCCGTTTTCATTAATATGCTTTCATTCAGTTATGAATGCCTTCCATCATAAAATGGAGCGATTTCCATGGAACGCTCCTTTATGAATATAATCATTTTTCGTTATATATGAGCTTTAAATCGAAATGTGTATATTTTGATTTTCAAAAGTGATTTGTGTGATTTTTAGAAGTTTAATTATAATTTTGTATATTTATTTGTATATATATATAAATATATATATATATATCAAAGCCGTACCCAGGGGGGGGCAGGGAGTGCGCCCCCCCCCCTGAAATTTAAAATTTTGTTAACAAAACTATAATAATAATAAAGCCATTTTGTGAAAAATTTAGCCTTTTTCACCTCTTGGTTCCCCCCCCCCCCCGAAATTTTGATCTGGGTACGGCCCTGATATATATAACTTACCTCCTACAACCGGCCAATTTCTGCTTTTAAGAGATGTGCTTTAAAAATCCTCCAAACTCTGGATACACATTGAATTCTTCTAAAAACGGCCACGATAGCATGAAGTGGGAGGGCATATGCTCCCCTTGCCCAACCTCTTGAAAATCTTATTTGAAGCCTAATATATATTTTTTTTAATTTAAAGGAAATATCCATTATTTACACTTCTATTTTATGTGCCTCCATGGGCACCGGCAGCATAGGGCAAGGGGAGGCAATGCCCCCCCTCCGTGGATTTTTGTATGCAGTGTTTTCCCTTGCTTTTTTGCTCTGTACAGCATGGTAACCATACGTTGAAGTAGTCTTTGCCCCCTCCTTGAGCAGTCTTCCCTCCCCCTTGGAGTAGTCTTTGACCCCCCCCCCTGGGAAATATTCTGCCGGCGCCCATTTGTCCCTCCCCACGAATTTCCGATCACGTTATGCTTACGACAGTAAACTTTTTCTGTTTTCCAAAATGTACTAAGGCAAATTTTAACTCTGGAATTATTGAGCTCTATTAGCAGTCACTATAGACGCTGCGTCGGCAGGGGGCACAAGATGGGGCATGTGCTCCCTCGGGGCCCTTTTCAGAGACTTTTTTATTTGAAACAAAAATAATATTTCTAATGAAATGTATAACTGAATATATACACGCACACGTACACGCACACACACACACACACAAAAAAAAAAAAAAAAAAAAAAAAAACGAGATTCTACATTTTTTTGCGAAAATCTTCTCCAGCTGCAGAATGCGATGATCATTCCAAGGTAGTTGAAATCATCTTTTGACAACATATCAAATGTTCTCTAAAGGATTAACTGCAATAAAATATAAAATAAAATCAAGCACTTAGATTATACTCATAAAGCATTCCTTTTGTACATCATAATTATCATAAAAACACTTTACTTAGCTTACAATTGAACTTTAGGTTAGAATTTGATGCCCAGCCCCCCCAGTAAATAAAATCTGGTTACGCTACCAGGGCGATTAAAGGTGGGGCGGAGGGCGACGCCCCCCGAGAAAAAGAAATTAATGTAAAAGATCCTATTTTACTTCCATAAAATGGATGTATATGTTAATCTTCTAACTAACCGCCCTACCGACAAACTAACCGCCCCACCCAAAAAAACTTGCATTAATCCGCCACTTTACGCTACTGGGGGGGGGGGAGAGCACTGCTCTCAAATGCACCCCATGAGGATTCATTATTCAGAAGCTCCAAGATATTTACTCTACACAGACTTACAGGATATGACAACAAAGCATTTAGGCTTCACGCCAAACGTTAGCTTTATGACATGATTCACAATTCACATGAATAAAAATTTACATGATCTGGATAGGTAAATCTAAAACTAACAGGTTAGAAGTGTATTAAAACATGTAAAGAATATAAAATAAAATCTTACTTGTATTTATAGGCAGGCTTAATATTCGATCCTGGGCGACGAGGCAGCCGATGCAGGCAGCCATTATTGTTTGTTGTTTTTCTTCGGACGGGAGAAGGGAGAAGGCGCGCGCGATTATATATCTGACCAATCAGGGAAGACGAAAACGCTCCTAAAATGAGGAAATCTTTTCAAATTGGTAAGGTCGTAACAAGTGCTCCTTTTCTTTTCTTTTGAAGAAGAAATCGAAAGCTGGTTTTTAATGCTTTTAGTAGGTCGCTCTGCACGGAGCATTTTGCAGTGAAAAATGATAGAAATTGCTTTCTTCCTTTTTTAGAGCATAAAATCGCTCAACGTAATTGAGAAAGTAGTTTCTGACATTTTTCAGTCTTTGTATTGTAGGTAACCTCAAAACGAAGGTAAAAATCACCACATATTGCGCATTCAATGCGGTTTACACTTGAACATTAGATGACATCGACCTTTAAAGAGGAATTAGTGCCATTTTAATTTATTCGTAATGTTCTCTTTAAAAATATACATCTATTCATTCACGAATTTTTAGCATTTGTGATTTTTGGGGCAATCCCCTCAAAAGTATGAAATAGGGGCTTTTCAACGAGAAGGCCCGTCTTGTCATGGGCGCCACTCAACTCAACCTCTCCCCCCCCCCCCTATATTTTTTTTCCCGACTACGTGCCTGGCGAGTGACTATGAAGTCACTTTAGACAACTGTATGCGTGTTTTGTGTTATGTCAAGCCTACACGATGGGCAGCTGCTTAGAGTTGGGGATGTGCCTTGAGTGGAGGACTTATTAAGGGGTTCTAACGCGTATTAACGTTCATCTATCAAGAGAAATCTGCATAAAACCCCAGAGCGTTACATCGACAGCCGCGCTATTGGCCTGAACCCGGGACCTCCACACTTCAGCCATCTACCATGTTCAGTTTAAACCTGTTATTATCAACTTTAAATTGAATTTCCTGACAATGCTTCTTTTTCAGTTTGCGTGCATATCTTTTTCATGGTTGGCTAAAATTTCACTGAAATTAAACTGCTTTTGCACAATATGGGATTTAAATACATAAAACGGCATACTCTCATCTATTTAAGATTAGAATTTTTGTATTTATTTGAATAAACATGAGAAAAAAAGTGATTTTTTAAAATTATTAGTATTTTATTTATTTATTTATCTTTTGTTTTAAAGGAAAGGTTTGTCTCTGCAAAATTACTTTTCGTCATTTTAATCATAGGCGATTTTCCTAAAAGTACAACAATTTTTAAGTTAATGCGTACAACACAATACAATGCAAAAATTTAGAGCAAATATTTTTTATATAATAATGTAGAAAAGAAATAAAAATAATAACGTAGAATTGATTCAAGAGCTGAAAAAGACTAATAAAAGCTTTCTAAAATACTGCAAAAAATTGCGTTTCGAAAATTATTCTAGAGTTATTAAAAATTAAATCTGTAAAATTTACTTAACCCCTCAAAAGTTGCGCTTGCTTTTCACCAAAGTGTAAACTAACAATTACACCAGTATTTACTCGTTTTTAATTTTTTTTGTATGTATGTACACTCTCAAACTTCCGTAAGAAACCTACGGTTCCCTTAAAAAGTGTCCAACTTTCAGAGGTGTAAAACTTAATTTCTAATCAGGGACACACGTTCCGTTCTCCTCAGATAAATGTCCAGCTTAGGGAGATGTCCAAGTTATGGGAGGTGTCCAACTTAGGATATTACACTGTATATAAATAATCAAAGTATTTATTTACCATATTTTTATTCCTATTGTACTAAAAAACATAACTGTTTTAATACCAATGCGGTTTACTTACAACTAATGTTCATTTAAACAGAATAACTCATCATCACTCAGTAAAATGCAGTTGTCTGAAATATATGAAACTGGTGTTTAATATCAGCGGTAAAACATAAATATCGTTTTGACTTTCCGTATGATCAAATTTAACAGAGTTTCACTTATTTTCTATACGAATTCGTAGTTTTTAAAAACAAAAGAAAGGAAATAGAGAATGGGGATTTTTAAAGTACGCTTTGAAGTACAGGTATTTCTTTTTCTCAATAGAGCGTCCCGCAAAAGCCTACAGGCGGTCAGCAGACTGGATCACAGTTGGGCTGGATTCTTAGAAAAAGCATAAGGAATTTCCGAAAGACTGGATACAACGGAATATTTTTTAACTGATCCCTCACCTCCCATGGACACAGAAACACGAGCTTCCTCCAAAATATGGGAAGAAATTTTTTAGACGAAATGGCGTATACATTTTTTCAGTGCTAGTGGAGTTAATTGTTTCGCCTTCCTCAAAACAAAGAAGAAATGTGTCATTGCTCTCACCTTGCATATAATATTATAAACATAGACTTTTACCACTAAGACTCGTTTTGCAAACTTGACACAATCAAATTACCTAAGTGTACTCAACTACCAAAGTCTACTTCAACTGAAAATGTGATAATATTTTCGATTGCAGTGGGCATTTAATCAACTCAGACTGAGACTACCTTAAAATGGTATTTTTCCAACTACCATTTGTCAAAATTGAATAGAAATTTCATTTGATTCAGCTTTGTATTTAGAATCGATTAGAACGCATAAAAATGAATTTTTATGGGTTCATTTCATTTCTAGTAGAAAAAGGAAAGGGATGATGGGTTTTTGTATTTCATAGAAAACTATATATATGAAAGTAAAGCGTTTGTACATTCTCAGAAAAAATATATGATAGATATATTTTGTTTTATTTTAAAATTTTGAAGTCAAGTGTAAATGAATCACTTCCTTAGTATCGTGATAAAAGTTTTATAACTTTGATTGAATATGCATTAACTTTTAAATACGCATACACCATGATGAGTTTTTTTAAAGAAGGAAGGGATGACGAATATTTCGTAACTTTTGAAGTATTAGATTCGAATAATAAGCTTTCTATGTGCAAAAATGAACATATCAAGTCGAAAGCAGTAACGGATTTGGACTAATATCTCCTTCTGAATATTTTCCGTTTCACGCTCTTAAGTTTCTTGAAAACATAGCGACTGATAAACTAGATTTTCTTTTACGGTGTGCATGAATGAAAGCGGCAGGTCCACTATTTCATTTCAAGAAAAGTTTATATTTTTCTATGAAATGTTTCTTTGATAAAATATTCATCTGAATTAAATTGAAAGAAAGTGATTTTGCATTTATCACAGTATGGGGAAACTGTATTAAAAAACCCAAATTGCATTAAAATTCAAATAATACACTGAAGAGAAAAAATAAGAGTAGGAGAAGGTTAATCAAACTAGAAAATTCATTTCTTTTCTGCTGTAGTTCAGTATAATGTGTTTTTTCCCCATATATTCCATTTCTCGCTCTTCCCTAATAAGATTAGTTACATCTTGTTCAGCGAATACAAACATGCAGAATTTGCATTTGTGAAAATCAATTTTTTAAGCATTCTTTTTCTTTGAACGCAGCGTGTGCTTTAATAATTTTCTCGAATTTAAAACCAAGGAGTAAAATCTCGAATTTAAAAAAATAAATCATTTTCGGTGTCTATACTGAAAACTTGAAATTAATGGAAAAATCCCCCGTCTGAGAATGTGATTAAAATACATGGGATGTTTCTGTTAGGTATTAAGAGAAAAAATTCCTATAAAAATCTTTCCTTTCGATCGCTTGCAAAAATGAAAATGTAAAGCAGTGGGAATCGGAATATCTCTTTAAATGTTTCATTTTTTATTTGTTCTCAGTAGCATTTAAAGCAAAGTATTGGTATGTTTAGAATTTCTTAAGGGTAAAAATATGGAAATAGGGCCATAGCGTAGTTAATCAGATTTATGACACCGAAAACATACTTACCAGCTTAGAAAATTTTAGGAATAGCATATATTTCTAGCTTTATATGCTGGACCTCTGCATTCAAATGTGACTTATATTCCTAGATGCATGTATCTATAAATGTTTCAAAATAAGTCCATTAGCGAGGAAAGGCGATTTCATTGTAAAAGAAATAAAGGTTTAATGGTATTTATATAAAAAATTAATGGACTTGAGATCCCCTGAAAAGGAAAAGTGGATGACATTTATATATATGACCTACCATAATGCCATAGGCAGTGTAAATGTACAATAACAGATAGTAAAAACAACGTTTTACAAAACAGGCTTTTATTTAAAACAGAACTCAAAATAATAAGATTCTTGTCTCTTGTAATACCTGAGAACATAATAATGTGTGGGGAAAAATAAAACTGTGGGGCGTCTATATATTATACATGTAAAGTATATACCGTAGTATTTGACCCAGATATAAAGAATTAGTTGAATAAAAGTTTTCAAAATAGCCTTGGGCGCAAGAGTTATAAGCTCCTAAAGTTTCATGCCTGTATCTCCGGTAGATTTGGCTGGGCGTTGATCGTCAGTCAGTCAGTCATTCAGTCAAGACATCTTCCTTTATATATAGAGATTTAAAGAATAAGGCAACGAAACGTTATATCCCATAACGAATTGATACTATATCGTTATCAAATAGTTATGTGAGTTTAACGTTATAAAGTAAAGGGTTTCCATGATTAATCCAATGCATAATGTTCCTGTTCTTACAGTTAATAAGTATAGCACAGAAAGTAATAATGTTATACTAGGGAGCATGGGTGTAGTGGGGCCGGAACGCACCGGAAGACGTTCCGGTACTTTTCTGCGAGCCGGAACGGCGTTCCGGCACTTTCTGCGAGCTGGAACGGCGTTCCGGAATTCAAATGAGATTAATATTATTATTGTTGTAAATCTAAACTTATTTTCTGAAAAAAGAAAAAAATATTCTCGTATAGTCTGCGCTTGCACTAGGAATCTATCTGTTTTCATTCTATGCATACCGTAGTAGTTGAGATCATCACAGTGAACTGATAGCGGAGTCTACTCGACTAGGAATTCAATCCCCAGTCCTGTCCAATTAATTAAAAACCTGAAAGCACATTATTGAAATCAATGGTAAAATTTCAATACTAATTGATGCATCGACCACTCTGAGTAGCAAGACTATTTCCATTACGTATTTAAAATGTGAGATGGACAATCATGTGATTGTGAACCAATTCTCACCTTCTTACATATAACAGTTGAACTTCTGAGATTATAACGGAAAGCTAAAAATACTTATTTCATGATAAATATCTCTGAGAAAATTTTGCCTTATTTGCTAATGATGGATCTGGGGGCCCTGGGATCTTGGACTATTTGTACGGTTGATCTCCTAAGAATCAAGTAAGAGATTCCAGGGCCTGATTACCGAAAAGGCTCGGGAAGCTTGAGCTTCCCCTCGGAATTTAAAGAGGGGGGGGGGATAAAAATGCCCGAAAAACTGCAATAAAAATTCAAAATTTTGTTTATAAATCATCTTTTAATTGTAATGATTTTTTTTAAGTGGAAAGCTATTTTTTAGGTTTTTTAGAAGCTGATACTTCATGTCGTAACATTTCTAAATTCGTTCAGTTTGGAATGTTTTTGCCTGGGACATCTGCTCTAGTTGATTTTTTTTTTTTTTTTTTTTTTCTAATATAGGAACATTTCGTTGGCAGAAAGGGTTAGACTTTCAGTATGTTTAACATCTAAATATCAAAATTAAATCTGAACTTTGTTGTCATGACTTTTATGAAGTCATGAAAACAAACGAAGAGTTTCTGAAAAAAAAATGTCTAATTAAAAATACGTCTAAATAAATAAAGTTTAAAACTCCAGTAAGGTAATGTTTTTAGTTTATTTTTTAAAGTAATTTCAAAAATACTGTATAATCTCGTTGCAATGAACTAAACTAATCAGACTTTTGTCTGTACATTTCTTGGAATTCAAAAATTTTGCGATTTCTATCCGTTTCAAGCACCTGGGAGTCCGGTGCGACCCTCAAAAAAAAGTTTGTCTGTCTGTCATTCTGTCCGAGACGCTTTTTTTTGTTCAAGCATCACGTAAAAACGACTGAAGCGAATGATATGAAATTTGCTGTCATGATAGGTGTTCACTCGACTTCAAACATAGACTTCGAATTTTTAAAAAAAATTTAATGGATTTTGAGATTTTTCGAAAATCCTTTCAAACTGCATAAATTTGTGTTAGCACATCAGGTAATAACTGCAAAGGTTAAGAAGTGATATTTGGTGAAATGATAGGTGGTCACTCACCTTAAACTATAAGTATCTAATTAAAAAAATCGATCAGATTTTGAGATTTTGCGAAAATCTTTTAAAACTGAGTGAATCTTTGTTCGCGCATTACGTAATAACGACTAAAGCGAATGATATGAATTTTGGTCACATGATAGATGATTGCTCAACATAAACTATAGGTGTCCAATATTTTAAACATTTTTATTAGATTTTGAGAGTTTTGTGAAAATTCTCTCAAAATACGTTTACATTTTTTCAAGCACCACGTAATAACGACTAATACAAATGATACGAAATTTGGTGATAGGATAGGTAGTTGCTAATCTTAATTTATAGGCATTGAATTTTAAAAATATTTTGATTACATTTTGAAATTTTGTGAAAATTATTTTAAAATGCTGAAATTTTGTTCCTGCATCACGAAATAAAGACTGCAGGAAATGAAACGAAATTTGGTGACATGATAGGTTGCCACTCAACTTAAATTCTAGGCTACCAATTTTTCAAAAATATTGATTAGATTTTGAGATTTTGCAAAAATTATTTCAATATGCGTAAATATTCGTTCGTGCATTACATAATTACGACTAAAGCGAATGAAATTATATTACTTAGTTACTCTCTAACCTGTAATATTTTAACAATACATAAAAATTCTAACTTCGCTTTCTTTACTTCGGCAACATACTACATCCATTCTGTGTACTCCTACAATGCTGACGAAAGTTCTTGCTTTTTTGGAAATTTGCATTCAGTACTAACCCGGCAACAACGGGTACTTCAGCTAGTTATGAATATTAATGAATAAATATTTTTATCTAAGGAAAATTTAGGATAAACGAATAAAAATATTTATATCAAAGTAAATCATTAGAACTAATTAAATCAATGGAATTTCATTTTAAAGAAGAAAATATTTAAATATTTTTATCGAAGAAAATCATTAAAACTTTACTTTTCCCAAACAAAAAGGGGAGGGGTGGGGACGAAACAAGGCTGAGCTTCCCTTCACTTCAGAGATTAATCGGACTCTGATTCAAGCATCTGCAGCTAGCCTCGAAACGGAAAATCAAACGAGTTTGAAAAGTAAGATGGATTGCCAATTCTCTCCGAATTGTTTCTGCAGTCTCTCTCTGTCAAAGCAAAACTATACAGTTTTTTTAAAATTAGATCAAATCGACCAGTTGAGACCAAAACTGGACAAACAGAACCATGTATTTTCCGAGGTGTACTCAAGCTCATATCATCAAAACAATTTCTGACAGTAAGCTCATGCACGACGTTTTTTAAAAACTTTTTATTCTCTCCGAGTCTTTGAAGAAAAGAAACATCGCCATCGTGTATGCAATTAAAGAAATAAGTCGAACCACTAGATTCTTAGAATTAATGTTGACAATAAAGGGAACACATGTTAAAAGCGGAGGTAGCAATGCAGGAAATGAAGTTTGGAACTGTCCACCTGACCAGTCAGTGGATGTACCAGGGGAGAGGCTAGGGGTGTTTTAGCCTCCCCAATACCTTGTTAGAGGGCAACAATGTGCTTTATTATACACTTTGGATAGTTAAAATGAATTTTTTAAAATAAATTATCCCCTCCCAAAAATATATCCCTTGGTTTAGACTAAAATTTTGCTTTATTGTATATTTTGTTTGAGTCAGCTTTTTCCAAAATTATACACAGCCTTCTATATTCATTACTGACAAAAAAGGCAGAGACGTTTTTATGTCAGGTTGTCTTCTGAACTCCCAATACCCCCCCTCCTTTCCCCACGAAGTCGTGCGTTCCGGGAAAAAAAAAATTTTAGCACTACAACACTGCTAGGGAGTTTGTGCACACCGGTTTCATTCACGGTAACGTTAACTTAAACGTCACAGGACAGTACATCACATGTGCACGTGCAAAGTTTTCGGTATCTGAAATATTTTCGAAGAAGAATTTTTGCATAATTTTTGTCTCCCTTTCTTCCGTAAGCGTTCGTCAGATATTAACAAAGATGGAGAATTGATTTGAAGTATTTGAAATCGCTGCATTAGGAGGTATGACTTCCGAAGAATTTGATGACAGTATTTTATACGAATTATTAATGCCTCCAGAAGATAGTTCCTAAATAATAAGAACCTCATAAATATATATCAATAAATTAAACCCTCTGAGAGCACTGCTTGTAAACAAACCTGGATTTTTAATTCGTCTATAATTATTTAATTAAGAATCTAGGTTTATTTACAAACCTGCATTTTTAATAAAATAATTATTAAAACCTGGATTTTTAATTCATATATAGTTATTTTAAGCTTTTATCTACTGTTTGTATGCCCAAGGAGTAGTGTCCAGTGGTTCTTACTGCATTTGAAATAAAAAAAGTACTAGTTTATGAGGATTTTATTAATTCAAAGAATTAATTTAGTTAAAAGTTGAACCGTATTTTCCTAGCATACAGAAAAAAAACATATAAAAAAATAAACAAATAATAATAATAAATTTCTATTTTAATTATTAATGTGTTTGAATTTTAAAATTATGTTTTAATTTGTTTATAACTATTTTCCAAGGATTTTATTAATTCTATAAATGTATTTAAAAAATTTATACGATATTTTCTAAAAGCAATGCACTGCAAATACGGAAAAAAAAAATAATTCCAAGGGAAAACAAGTTATTTTCCTGCCACCAGATGGCGATACCAAAAGAATTATTGATTAAATTCCAGAACTTGAAATGCAACGAAAATTCAATACATAGAGGCATCCAATACTATTTTCGTCAAGATTTCGGGGTGAAAACGCCTGTAGTGTTAATGAGTTAACTTTTATAGTAAATCTCGCTCCTTTGTAGGCAATATTTATTCACATTATATCAGGAATATTCAATTGCACTCGGTTTTCTGCCATCTTGTTTATGAATGAGGTTTCCCGTAATCAAGCACGCTAAAATCGCTAACCGAACGTTTGATGTTACCTTCCGATTATTCGTACGCTCACGCATGCGCTGTTTGTGTGGAGGTTCGTTTAGATGTTAGCGTTAACATTTCCGTAAGCGCATTGGCTCTGCACGAACGCCTTAATAAATATACATTGAATAACGTTATTCTTCGAGCAGTCCTGGGTCAAGGAATAAAATACTAATTTCCGAAAACATTATTACTTATTATATTTTTATTAACTTTTTAATATTATAACGTTATTTCGTGAAGGACGATTAGAAAGTTACGGTATGAATAACGTTATTCCACCTTGTAAATAACGTTATGATTTGTAACAAATAGCGAATTGGTTATAACGCGCGTTATGTTAAGTTACGGATCACTGATAAATAGATCAGTTATCACTTAGTTTCGAGTAAGAAAAGTTCGGATTTTTGGGAACCATTCTCGATTGCTTGTTGAATGCAATTTTAATTGCTGCATTTTAATATGTAACTTAAGTTAAATAAACTGTTGGGTTTTAATTAAATTGCAGTCGAGTTTTTAGTATCCTCATTTCCGAAATTAAACATGGCCATCATCGAGCCAGAGATGGTTCAATTCTATGGATAAGTGGTACTTGAATTAAATTGTGATTTCCTCGAGCTGTTCCCTTGAGGTTTAGCATGGTGTCATATTTGAAAGTCCTAAATAGAAGACGTGGAGATTTGAAATATCAACTGACCATACTAGTATCTTTTTTGGACAGTTTGAATTTAAACTTGTCTGAATTTAAACTCACACTGTCAGCAGTATGAGCTTCGGCTGATAGAATTCGTAATTCGTTTGAAGAGTTGAAAATAGAATATTATAGTGTCGCTAGCGGCTCTCAAATAAATGAAGTCGAAAGAGATCTCTTAGAAGTTGAGGAAGTGCTGGAAGGGGTAGAGGTACGTCTAGAAGGTTTACTGCTTGATTTGAGAAAACCTCTCTAATATTGTTGCTAGAAGTGAAGCAACTGAAAGTATAAAGGTGAAAAGAGATTCAACTTCCTAAATTTTCCAGGAATCTTGATGATTGGTTTACTTTTAAAATCCAATTTCTACCCGTTATTGATAATCAAAAAGCTCTGAATGAAAACCAGAAATCGTGTTACTTGCAGTAGTCATTAATTATCATGGCGAAACAAGTACAAACTCAGGACGATAGATATCGTCCTTATTTAGTACTTTAAAGGAGCGGTTTGAAAATAGAAGGCTTATTTATTGTAAATGCGCATATTAATGCTTTACTGTCGATTGAAAAAATTTAGAAATTATTCAGCTAAGGATTTGTGCAATTTAATTGACAGTTTGTTTAAGAGTATTAGAGATTGAAAATTATTGAAATTGGAAGCGAAAGATTTAACAAATGCATTGCTAATTAATTTAATGGTGAAAAAATTAGATAGTGTATCGGGAAAAGCGTTTGAAATGCCATTGGCAACGAAAGAAAATCCTTCTTGAACTGAATTCATTGATTTTTGAAGAAGAGATGTTTGTACTTAGAAACTGTGGATGGTCAATCTAATAAGAATTATGGTGCTGTTTATACAAACAAATCTAAGTCATTCTTAATAAGTTCTGGTTCCGAGGATAACAATTGTATATGTTAGAAAAATCACATAATTTATCAAAATGCTTTGGATTTAAGAGCATGCTTTCAAATTTGTTAAAGAGCGGGATCTTGCATTGTATGTTTAAAAAAATCCCACCGAGTGGGTAACTGTAGATTGAAAATAAGTTGCGAATTCTGTAAACATAAGCATAATAGTCTTTTGCATCTTTTGAGTCTTTTTTTTTTTTTCTATTCCCCAAATTACTGACATTTGTTCTGTACAATATATAGATGTTGCGTTATTAAACATGAGAGGAAATATTGTTTTGGCTGACCCATTGTTTTTTAAGCCTTCAAAAAATGATATGCTGTCAGGGGAAGAGGTCTTTTATAGTTTATTGAAAGCAAATAAGTTAGAATTAAATGAAGGCAAATTAATTCTTTTTGATAGTGTATTTGATTTTGTTATAAGCGGTTCTACTAAAATTAGGGATACAAACAACACTTTTTATTGTGATTTCGTATGTGAAAAGGATAACTTAAATGAAACGCAGAAAAGGTTTTGGGAGATGGATATTGCAGAATTACCTCGCGTTCACAATCAGTTAAGAAAGCATTTGAGAAGAGCATTTTGTGAAAACACTACTAGAGATGAATGGGAGATACACAGGCAAAATTCCGTTAACCCCTTCCTTCTCGCTCACGTCAAAATCACGGGCTGAGCTTTTCCCCCCTATTTCTCGTGCCCGTGATATTTCCGGGGTAGAATGTTCAAAAGATATTCGCCTGAAAGATCAAAACATTTCAATTCTTTTGCACAGTAATTTTTTATATCTCATTTTACACAACAGATCACAGTACTAGACTATTTTTAAGTTAATTGGAAAGTTAATTGGATTAGTTTATTTTAAAATAGATGGTAGCAGTACGGTTACTTCTGCCATGCATTTTACACATTTAGCTTCACTCTCTCACCTATGTCCAAAGAACACGTTACAAATATTTATGTATATTATGAAGTAAGTTTTATAAAAATCTCTTTTAGTGTTTAAAAAATATGTTTTTAATTTCCAATGAAAAACATACATTCAGTCACAATAACCCTAAATGTTGGCTATTCCTAGAAATTTAATTTTTTATTTAATGCTAAAAAATGTCTCAAACCTTAAAACGAATACATATATTGTGCGTACATTTATTTTTATAAATTTTCTTGAATAAAAAGAAATACGCACATTTATGACCATCTTCTTGAAAATAATACGACCTTTAAGGGGTTAAGGGAGAATCCGTCTAAGCGGATTCTCGGGACATGATATTTAAAATATTGAATTCGTTGTGTAACAGATTAAGCAGAGATAACGTATATTTGGATTTCTATAGCTTTTTAAGGGAATATTTTGAGTTAGGCCATATGTCAGAAATTACTGACCAGGGTGAATTTCATATTCTTTACCACTTGTCACACCACGGGGTTTATCGTTCTGATAAGTCAACAACTCAGTTAAGTGTTTTTTAACGCATCTGTCTTAACCACTTCGGGATATTCTTTAAACTCCATTCTGTTAAATGGTGGAGTCATTCAGGAGGATTTGTTCGTTCGAGATAATGGTTTGGTTTCGTAGACATGAATGTGCATTTATAGCAGATATAAAACAGGTGTATAGGAATACATTGATCCACCCTGAACAAAGGCAACTTCGAAGAATAGTTTGGAAGGAGTCGGCAAATGCACAGGAAACGAAAGGACTTATAAGTTAAACACAGTTACCTACACTGAAAAAATGTTTTGCTTTATCAGCAAAAATTTTGTTAAATCAACAAAATTTTTCCGCTGAAATAGCGCCAACGAAATTTTTGTTCAATTAACAAAATTATTTTGTTAAAATTATTTGGTTATTTCAGCAAAACATTTTCTTAGTTTAACCAACGAATTTTGTTAAAATAAACAAACGTTTTGTTAACTTAACAAACTCTTTGTTTACACGCTTAAATCTACGTAGTAAAAAAATTAAACAAACGGAGTATATTTTTACTCAATTTTTAACTTCAAACAGCCATTCTCTCGATTGAGTAAAATTTGCTCCATTAATCGACAAAAATCAATGGAGCGAAAAATTCTCAATTTTTGAGCATTATACAACAGCTCCATTTAGGTTAAATAATAATCAAAAAACAGGAGTGTCTGTCCGTTTTTGATTAATGTAACTGTATTATGATTATTATTTAAGCTATAGAATGAGCGTTTTTACAAAATCAGTCCTTTTTTTATTAATATATCTCTTCTCAATTAAGAGTATTATTTTAAGCTAGAAAAAGGGTGTTTTATGAAAATTTGCTGTTTTTGATTAATATATTGAATTATTCGTTCTCTTCATTTTTTTATTATCAGAGCTGTAATCTATGATTATAAGCCCGAGAAAATAAATTTTAAATCAAGGCAAATGCATTACATATATCTTAATACACTATAAAAAAGTATTTTTTTAATAAATAGAATATAGTTTCACTATAGTCTCTCGTTATAAAACGAATTCACAGTACAGTCAGAATACAGAAATGCAATCATGGTTAAACCAGCTGTGAGTTCTAATTAAAGCAGCAACCAAATTTATTTACATGAAAACGGTAAAATAGTACTTAATCACTTGACTGAAGATATCATAACTTCATTTGTTTTACAACAGCGACGAGATTTTTATAATCCAATCGTAACAAACTATGTCCATTAAAACAAGATTTTTACCGAAAGCATCCTCTCCACATTTAGGTTGAATTTATTTCACAACTCTGAATATAAAAAGGATGCATTTGGTATTCGGATATAAAATAAAATTATCACCAGCGAATACATTGAGAAGTAAGCACTCACAGCATAAGGGCTTAGCATTAAGTAAAGTACACCCAGTATCCTCTTTAGAAACTCTTTTAATTCACATTTTGATAACGACATGTTTGTTCTTCGATGCCCGGCGTAGGCCACCATTCCCGCGTTGTTAGTATGTACCGTTATCCGTTGAAGAGCGTTGGTCATGTGATAATAATAGGATATGTTAGCAGGCATCTTTTCGTGGGGGAGAGACAGAATTCTCAAGTAGACAAGGTTTAATTGAAAATAGAGCTATATAGGATCTAGCGAATTGGGAGCATTGAGGCAAATTTAAGGAGTTTACAAATTATTGTCTTTAAGGAGTATTATTCGGAAATTTTTAGCGTAAAAGGATTTAAATCAGCCGATAAGAAATTTAATCAATAAAGGAGTATTAGTTTTAATCAATAGATTTAAGCGTGTAAATGGTTTATTATTAACATCAACCAAATTATTTGTTTGAATGAACATTTTTTTTGTTTGTTTGTTTACTGGTATGTTCATGGATCCTTTAACAAAATTATTTTGTTGATTTTACTATGTTATTTTTTTAACCCATAAACAGTTGGTTGAAAGTTTTGGAGGTAAAACTAATTAACTATCGATTCATCAAAATTTACATTTTTATTTGTGTTCTTTTATACATCTAAATGTTTAATTTTATCAACTTCAACGTCAAGTTATTTTTTCTTCCGCTTAAAACAAACTTATTAGCGCAGTCAGATTATTCAAAATTCATGATGAGTGTGTTTTTCTATTATGTAATCACATTCAAAATAATTAAATGCCAAAATTTGGGTGAATATGTACCACTTACACATTAAAAGAACCAATATGCATCGGTAAAAGAAGCGTTTCTTATGAGAAGTCAAAATAATCGTTAGCCGTAAATTTAGGTAGGTATGCGCACAAATAACCGCTGAATTATTTTAAATGAACGAAATATTGTTAATGCATACTAAATACATTGTTAGATAAATTAAGCAAGGTAAAATACATTGTACAGGCATGAAAGCGCGAAACAGTTAAAAATATTGAACTTTGCTGTGTGTCATACAGAACAAATAAATTATTATGCATTCGACACATTACCTGTAATTCTTTCATATGTATTCATTATTAAATTAACTAATATTCATTATAACACCGCATTCAGTATAACTAAATTGATTAAAATAATTTAAATACTAAATCTCAAATGCTGACGGGTGCAGAGTAAGGGGAATGATTTTCGTTAATCAAATGGGCCAATAATAAATTTTGAATTTGTACTCTTATTTCATTTTCCGCCTTAGGGGAGGCTCTATACGCTCTTTAGGCAACTGGTAACTCGGATGTTAAATAAATTCTTTGAGGTTACATTTTAATTCTACCTATATCATATTTTATTTTTGCGAAAATTTTGACATATTTGGCTAGGAGAGAAGGAAGTTTACTTTAATTGGCTAACTGAAGACCTTGATTTTCTTCTTCAGTGGCTGAAGTAACATTAGTTTCTGCAGATTCATTATAACTCTGAGTAAATTGTATAATATTTAAGAAAGCATCACTCTGTTCATATTGTACAATTTCTTCAGAACAATTATTTTGACAATCATTTTGCTTGTTTTTATGACAATAACCACTGCCTGGAGCGAAATGCAAGGTTTTATCTTTAGAAACATCATATTTAAGT
Source organism: Cheiracanthium punctorium (assembly GCA_038373885.1). Lineage (NCBI taxonomy): Eukaryota > Metazoa > Arthropoda > Arachnida > Araneae > Cheiracanthiidae > Cheiracanthium > Cheiracanthium punctorium. The sequence goes on from JAWZYV010012009.1 coordinate 162,992, forward strand.
GCCATTAGTGATAAACTTGTCCGATTTGAGTAATTTTATTTTTTTATACACTCTATATTTAATTTAAAACACAACAATGGGGTAGAGTAATTAAGATGTAAGGTAAGTTATTATTTACAATATACATCTCTACGGTTTCTGGTAATACCACCAAGTGTGAAATCTACAAGGCATTTTTCTCTTAATTTTAAAATATTAGGTTGTAACGAAAGTTTTCCGCCACTGGAACTATTGTCTGCAGAAACAGTTCGCGTTGGTGTCTAAGCCAATATTTTGTCAAACGATTTTTGTTGTTTGAAAGAAAAAGGACTTGTTTTAGAGCACTGTGTTGTGAAATCTGTAAAACAATATGATTAAGTATAAGGTGTCTGAAATGGAACTATCACGCTACCAGATTGAACCATCATTTACTCTCAGTTCTGTTGCAAAACGTCAGCTACAGAATGATACCGAATCATGTGTACAGCTTAAGGTACAACTGTTGTATCATATGACATTGTGAAGATTTGGTACCGAAAGTTCAAAAACGAGGACTAGGACATTTAAGAAGCAGAGCGCTCTGGCCGGCCTACTGATGCTGATGAAGCCCGCCTACGAGAATTTGTGGAAGAAGATAAAATATTAATCCACTCGAGAGCTAGCTGAAAGAGTTAGACTTTAGTACCATGCCTATTCGTCGCGCAAGGCATCGTATAAACTTGACATATAAGATCAATCGCTCGGTACCGCATGAGCTGACTCAAGAAAATCTGGCGGAAAACTTTCGTTACAACCTGATACCTTGAGTTTGAGCAGCATTGAGTCCTTATTTAACATGTTGAGTTTGAATGCGATATTTCTTAACAAGAATTTTTGTACAAATGGGTATGCTACTTCCGGTATCAATTAAACAAGGAATGGTTACAGTTTCATGTACTTTACTAACTACATTTGAACTTTTTTTATGTTTGGATCCATTTTTTTGTTGCCCGGGAAAAATTAATTCTCAATAGGAGTTATTTATGTTTTCCACTGAGCTACGTGTGTTGTGATTGTCTGAAGTAACTGTCTCTTGGTTGGTACTGTTTGTTTGAACACTATCTATCTGATTTTGAGTGACAGTAGATTTTTAAAAGGACTTTCCTTATGCTAATGAAAAACATTAGTAACATATTTTCAAGGGAGATGGTGGTAAATATTCATGATAATGAACATTTGTATTGGGATTCTGAGCAACAGGCCTAGGGCCCCTGGGTATATATGTAACATTGCGAGGGGCGGTAAGTTGTTGGCAAATTATATGGGTTGGGGTACTTCTAGATCCAGGGCTTTGCTGAGTTTGTTGCATTGGGTTGAGATTCATTATTTGGCCTCAGGGGTCACCACTGGCGAAAGCCCTCAAAGTTTCGTTTGGATTGTGTTGGAGGTTGTTCTTTGTCTACTATCTGCATCTTATTAAGCTTATCTGCCAAGTCCCTCCACTCTGTTGTTGTCTGAGGAGAATTTACCACTACAAGTTGTTTCAAATCTTTGAATCTGTTAATCCGTTTAGTAATAGTTTCGGTTCCAGTTCAAGAGCTCTTCCCACTTGTAATTTTTTTTTTTTTTTTGGTAATATTCTGAAACATTTTCTCCTACTCTGAAAACAGTATTTGAAAAATCAATGAGGGAAAGTTCTCCAGGGGGTGTAAATCCCTCATGGAATAATTGTACTAATTCCTCCCAATGGAGAGCATTTAACTATTACTTACAAATAAAGTAAGTGCCTTTTCCTTAGTGAACCTGCGAATATTTCTAATTTTCCATATATTGTCTAATTTTTCATCATTGCAATAACCCTCAAAATATGCACCCCAATTCTTCCACTTTATTCCTGTTTCGGGGACAAAATGAATTATTTCTGCATCTCTGTCATATTCCCGGGTTTCACCCTTTTCGGGTACTATAGATGAGAGTTCTTTTGAATTCTTCAGCTCCTGAGAAGTCCTACTAATTTTTATTATTTCCGACGAAGGGACTGATCGATTTTCGGTTTTTGCAACCTCTTTAGCACTAACATTTTCCCCGAAGTTTGGAATTTGTCACTTTCGGTTATATTCTCAGCATCCTCTATGTCGCTGTTTACAGTGAAGGTTTCGCTACAAGTCCAAATCCCTTAAATTGGATGGGAGCTTACGTGCTGTTTCCCCTTCTGAATCTGAGGGTTCACTTGAAAAAAGTTAGCAATTCTAATTAATTTAATTTTAACAAAATTATCAATAACATATTTTAGCTTTCAATCAAATTTTTCATCCCTAATGTCAAATTTAAATCCTTCAAATTCCCTTAAATTAGATCTGCTTAGATGTACCAATTTAATTTTAACAAAACAATGTACCGATTTTGCCGACTGAATGGCTAATTTAATTTGGGAAATGTCTACCAAATTCATCTTGACTTATAATTACTATTAAAATTTAAAATTTACTCTCATATAACTTTAAAATTTTCATCACTTAACGGTATTCCCCAACTTATTCCCACCCAGGGTTACCTGGCTCTGGAGTTGTCTCACCCAGCTGTGAAAGCTCGTCTGTGATTGGTCAGAGTAATGATTCCATGAAGGAGTGAACTAGGTTTAATGTTACCGAGATCAAACCCAGCTACCACCACACACACTTCCTTCATGATTTTTAATTTGTTATTATGCTAACTGCGCATTAAAATGTGAAAGTTAATTTAACTTTATTGTAAAAAAAAAGAAAAAACTAATTAAACATTTAATACAAAATTACATCCGTTATTTTTTATAAATAAAATTTTATGTCTGTTATACTCTTTTTAAATTTAGGATTTTTCATATTTTTTTTAACAGACAAATACTAAGCAAAAATGTTTAACCTCTTAACAGATTTTTTTTTTTTCAATCCTTTACACCTAAAAATATTTTTCTCCCGGCTCTTCTTACAAAAAATCAACTGTGCTCTGGCCAAATCACATGTCATCTGTGGAGGAAATCGAGAAAATAAAATAAATAGGAAAGATCAGCATTTACTTATTTATTTTCAACATAAAAAATAATTAAATGAAAAAAATAAGCATTAAATCAGAAAAAAAGAGAGATTCGAAAAAGTAACGTCAAACAAGCAAACCAAGATAAATCCGATAGATGGCGCCTGCAGTCTCTACCGAAAAAAAAAATATGGTCATTCTACAGAGTTTTTGAAGCCATTGTACAAAGATTTCTTGTCACTTTTGACTGCTTTTATAGCTTGCTGGGTGGTTTCCACAGCACTTTCCGTCTCTCAAAGCACAAAATATTCAAGTATTTGCAAATTTCCGAGATTTTTCAAATATATAAAAACAACCCTCGAATCCGTCATGTTTACAAACCCGAGTCCACCCTCCGAAATTGCGGGGTTAGAATTTGTACCTGGAGTCAGGGTCAAATGTTAGGTTAACCCTTGGATTTGGCGTTGTGAATACCATTTTCTCACTAACCCTTGAAGCAGTAGCGCAGCCAGAAATTTTTTTTAGGGGGGGTCCAAATTACTCGGACTCGGAGGGGAGATCAGACCCCCCCCCTAAAATGATCATGTTCATGCATCACAGGACCCCCGCAAATGGCATCCATATAAGTTTTTGTAGGGGGAGGGGGGCTGGTCGTCTCAGACAGGCACTCAGCACACATCTCTTCCCCGGAAGAAATATTTCACGAATTTTACCTTTACAGAAAACATTTGAAATTTTACCCTCAGGCCCCCAGAAAGCGCAGAATCAGTGGGAATACCTATATTCTCCCCCCCCCTGGCGGATTTTGCTCTAGAGAGGCCCAAGGTGCAACTCAATTTTGAGGCCCCCTCCTCAAAAAAAAAAAAAAAAAAAAAAAAAAAAAAAAAAAAAAAAAAAATCACAAACTCCTTTAAATTATTAATAATTATTTTAAAATGTTTTAAGTCCTTCTATATCTAGTTTATGTCTACAAACGAGGGCCTGACTTTCACTATAACACTTTTGTGCCCAGGGCACTTTTCAGATTTTGTGTCCTTTAGCTGGCTCAATTTTTGTGCCCCTGCATATCGTGTTAAACTCAATTTTTTGGCTTATTTCTCCATGTGTGCCCAGGACACGTGCACCAAGTGTAAGTCCGATAGTCAGGGCCTGCTACAAAAGGAGTATTAACATTTTAAAATTTTTATGTTTATAGATTTGTTCATCTTAAAAAACATTCTTTTACCTCAATAATTTTTGTACTACGTTTCACTTTTCATGATTAACACTAAATAAACATCAGCATACCTCTAAGTATAACCCAGCAACTGCAGTTTTATATTGATTACTTTTCACTGTTACTTAATTACGTCGAATTACTTTTTGTGGACCACTGGCATATATCTTGTTTCAGTTGTGAAAATTTTGACTACTTAACAGGTACTTATGAAGGACAGAACAAGGGGAACTTGATCAGAAACATGACTTTGACATCACATAGTTCAGTAGAATTCTTTACTTGGATAAAATGAACCAAAAATTTAACATTCCTTCAAGAACATATATTTATAAATATTTAAATATATTCATAAATTTCCCGTTTGGAACTGCAAAACTAAGAAGTTTAATAGTAAGAGTAAACTTTCTGTTTTGTCTAATTTTGTTTATTCAAAAACTGTCAATAAGTTTAGGACTATTAATAATGAGTAATTAGGTATCAATAATATATATACACACACACACACATTATTCTATATTTTAGATAGAATGAAAAAACTGCAGAATTTAAAAAAGAGAAATTTAAAAAAAAGACAGATAAATTTAAAAAAAAACAATACTTTAAGTAGTTAAAGTACAAAAAGTATTATTGACTTAAAAATAAATTCCACTTTATAATGGGTATGCTCTAAGCTTCGGTCCTAGGTTTATTATTAATGTTTAGCATTTTCATCTGCGACTATAAAATACATGCCGTATTTATATGTAGTGATCATAAATATTTTTTAGTTGAAAACAAAAAATTAAAATTAATCATCATTTGTTTTTTTAAGTTTTTAATTAACTGTGTATGACATTCCAGTTCAAAATTTGTCTATGAATTTTAACCCACTATCATCCGATCGATCTGAAACTTTGCACGCTTGTGAAATTTCGGTGACCCTAAGTATTGCTTTCTTTATTTTTTCAATACTTTTTTTAAACTATCAAATATCTTTCCCCAATCCCCCAAAAAAGTGTTACCGCACATGTATCAGCTCATATCTTTTTAATTATTGGTCGGCAATTTTTTATCATTGCATACTGGGAAAGTTTCGATTCCAAAAAAAAAGATAAAATCGGTTATCCCTAGCTTAAATTTTTAATTTTTAGTGATTTTTCCAAAGAAGACAAATTATTGTTTCCAATTTCTTTTACATCGTGACAACCAACAACAATTATATATTCTAGGTATATTTGAAAATTTCACCGAATACAGAGTGTCCTTTCCTAAATCATTTAAATGAAGAACAGCTGAAAAATATAAAATATTTAATTTTTGACAAATTTTTCAATCTCAAGCTGAGAATAAAGCGGTTCAGGCTTTTCTCTTTTAAAATGAGAAATATTCTTATCAGACTGTACACTTTTTGATTTGGGGGGGGGGCAATCTATAAAGCAGGTGTATTTGAATGTCCTACTGCAATACCAGCTACTGAGCCGCAATCTGATTCAGTGCGGCCCAACCAGTGGCTGAGCGCATAGCACTCTGAACTGGGAGACGGAAAGTGCCTAGTTCAAAACGAGGTCGCGTCCGCCAACCTAACCGTTAGGAATTTTCCATGGTTTCCTCCAAAACTTACGTAAATAGGGGTTAGAATCCCTTAGAAAGACCCCCAAGGGGAGCACCCACACCCATCGGCATAGATCCCACTTGTAGATAATTGGCCGTAATCCCCCAACCCAACCCAACTAATTGATTCCGGATAGGAAAAAGGCATAGGGACCCTCTGCACCTGTATTTTTCTTGAGATAAAATACAGTGAGGAAATTAAAACAATACAAAAAAATCTAGGAATTTTTCTTGGAAATAATGGACAGTTGAGGGACCTAAAATTCCAAGGAATGTTGCATGAAAATACCAGGAACTTTATTGAACAGCTCAGGAAAGATCCACTGAATTGCATATTGTTCAGTAAAGTTCTTGGTATTTTCGTGCAACTTTCCTTGGAATTTAGGGCACCTCAGCTGCCTATTATTTTCAAGGAACACTACTGGAGTTTTTTTAAATTCTAGTCATTTTTAAGTGAACTGCCTGTTTTTTAAGGTCGTGAGACCACTATTCGGTTAAGTGACGGGTTGAACGAAACAGTAAAGTTTTCAAAAGGAAATGTATACTTTCTGTATAGTATTTGTAAGTCTAGCTTATCCTTATTTTCCAAGGAACGTTTCTGGATATTTTTACAGTGAAATACGGAATTAAAGCATCCATTACTTATAAACTAAAAGTATTCGTATTAAAGTATTAGTTTAGATTATGGTCCAATGTTGTGAAGAGGAAAGGGAGTCACGAAAGAAAAGATTGTTCAAAGGCGCTTTCTACTCTAGAAGCAATCCTGAAACTATGAACAAAGTTTATGTCTCTTGAACAGATATTTACATATAGTTTTTTTTCTTTCTGAAAACCGAATTTGGAGGCCCCTTAGAAATATGAGGATCGAGGCGCGCGCCTCATGCGCCTATTGGGAAATCCGCCACTGTCTCCCCCTTTTGGCAAGCCAGCGTATAGCCAGGAGGATATAGGGATTGATATCCCCCGCCCCCGACACTTTTGCATAAATTTAATGTTAGCTGTTAGACTTTTGTCTTGCAGAAATTTCAATTGTTCGGTGTAATGCAAATCAATCAAATAACATTTGCCATTATAAAAATGTATTCTTGTAATAAAATTGGTAGTTATAAGCTTTTATACATTCTTATAAGAAAAACGAAAGAACTAACGGAAAACTGTAAGCCTCTAATCGTTAACGACCGCTTTTCGAGATGGTGGAGTTCTTTGTTTCTTAACACTAAATAAAATACATTCAGGTGTTCTGATTCTAGTCCTATGTTCATATTTATTCTAGTCATTAAAAAATCTCTCTCCCCTTTTTAATAAAGCATAGCTCTAATAAATACACACAAACTCCGCATACCGTGTACTCTTATACAAAATATAGCCAAAGAATAATACTGAAAAGAAAAATTAATAAATCCCGTTCAAATTTTAATTAAATAGAAATTGTAAAATATTATTTATATACAATTATCATACAAACATGAAACATGTCAATTGAAGAAATTCATTATTGAAGAAATTAATTCACAAAATTATACATCAGCTCACATACATAGATCGTAGGTCTATTCAGGGACGTAGAAAGTAGGGGAGCTGGGGGAGCTGTGGCTGAAATATTTCCCTGAAATATTTTAAACGGTCTCAGTACACCTGTGAGAAATTCACCCATGTTTATGGTACATTGTTTACTTCAAACCTGATTTCAGAAATGTAGTCTACTTTTTCTAGGAAATTCACACAATATGCCGCAAAGAGCCAAGAGCCAAAAGAGCAGCTCTCCATATGTATTCGATAGTTGGCGAAATTTTTGTTTTTCGCATAGTTGGTAAAAAATAAAAAATTACTCAGCCTGGACACTCCGACTTGCCTAATTATACAGTCATATTTTGAAAGATTTATTACACGGAACGTTTGAATTCATGTACTAAATAAAGCTCTTTTTTTTTGGGGGGGGGGGAGATAAAGAAGATAAAGGCGATTTAAAACGGGGAGTGTTTTGAAGAGAACTCTTCCCCAGTGGTGTTTAAAAAGGAAGATAATAAACAAGTAGTCTTATGTTTTTCAAGTAGTTTATTCTAGCTATCGCACTTTAAAATAGAATTAATAAAAGAATAACTGTAAATTTAAAAATTATTCTCCATGACAACAATTAAAGACATTATTTAAATAATGGTATCTCTTTCAAAAGTAATATTTTATCACATTATTCACGCAATTTTAATTTTCCTATTAAAATTCTTTAGAACTTTAATGTTTAAAATTTTTTTTACTCAGAAAAAACTGAAATTAATTTTTAAAAAAACTTTTACTTATTAATATATCTGCTGCAGTTACAAAACATGCGTTCACTATTTCAAGTTTTGTAAAAAAATAAATGCAATAGTGGATTCTTCATTTGAAAGGAAGAAAATTTTCAATAGGCTGATTATGAACTTATTGATTCATTATGTATGATTTATTTAAAAAACAATGAAAGAAAAGGAAATAAAAAAATTGTGTGAATCTCGTCTTGTGAGTCGATTCTGTAAATTCTCAAAATCCTTATTTATTATATTACCTCGATCCTCCATTACCTAAGAAATTAATAAAATAAATAAACAGCTCTTCATATATTTTAGCATAATATGTGTTTAAAAAGTAACAATATTTGACACAAACTGGAATTCAAAAAAAGGTAATTTAATGTATTTGTTATCATTGACTACATTGTAGTTGCCAGTAATAATAAGCTTATGATATAGTTTTAAATAATCTTTATAAGTTGGATCATTACATCTTGTATACATTCAAGTACGCTTGTCTATGTTTAGAAAATTCTTGGCTAATTATAAATAAAAACACTTCAACCATCTGCTAGATTATACTTGAAAGATCTTTTTATATTAAGATTTTTACTGATAATAAATTATGAACCACGTCCGTGTGATTCCACCTTCTCTGTTGTGTAAAGTTATTTTGAAATTTAATCAAGTAAAGTTTACCTCTTTGTCAGGACCGTAACCAGAGGGGGGGCTACGGGGGCTGAGCCCTACCTAGAAGTCTCCCCCCCCCCCTAAGATTTTCAAAGATTTTAGTAAATTCACTGATGAATACAAAAGTTTAGTGGAATCACAAAGCGGTTCAAACACAAAACTTACGCTATTCCTTACAGACTGATTTGCTACTCGGGGCAGGAATTCCGTAGGGGTAAGGTAAAACCTTAAAACTGCCGCCGCGCTTATCCCACGTTCCTTGCACTTGAATTTGGCAGTAAATCTCAATGAAAAAATTGTTAATGGAATGAATGGTGAATATTTTAAGATATGGTATCTTGTGAAATAAAAATTCTAGGTGAAGATGTAAAAATTCGAAGAAACTCCCCCCCCCCCCGAACTACTAATACTTATATTTAGTCAGCCCCCCAAACTCGATTCAAAGCCCTACCTAGTATGTCATCTTGGTTACGGCCCTGCTCTTTGTTAATGTAGAGCCCAATATCAAGCTTGGGGATGAGCTTGAGATTCAGCACCCTCAAAGGTTTCTTTCGGTGCAACAGATTTTTCACCGGGTCCGGGCCCGTCCATTCTATCTGCAGTCTTTGATGCTGCACGATCACCATCATCGGCTTTAATATTTCTTCTCGAAGAAAGATTAAAAACATTTCACTTTGGGTTTTCTTTCTTTTTAAACTGGACGAATTCATGATCGTAAGAAACAAAGAACCGAAAACTTAAACTTCTGCTTACAAATTAAAGGCATCCAACTTAAGTGAATTCACTGAACCATTCGAAATTTCGTTATACCACATCTAAGCTCCCAGCAGACCCTCTTTTTTACTGTTTGTTGTGTGTGTGTGTATTCACTATTTGAATACTGTGGCTTGTTTATCTCGAGAAAAAAAGAGTGGTATGCTTGAAGACTACAATATAGGCAATATACACTGCTGGCCATCGTAAATGCAACACCCTGAAGGAAGCATGCAAATAATATGAAATTTACAACATGCATTAGCTGAGGTGAGATATGCAAATGATTAGAATTTCAGCGCAGACGCACATCAAGCGCGCCTGTGGCGCCACCTCAAAGCGCTATTTAGGCTTGGAGATTTCGACGGTTTCAAGTACAGCAATTGTGTTTTTCTTGCTTTTTTTTCAAAAAAACGATAAATTATGCCTCGTAGGAAACAACGATCATCTTTTGATCAAGTATCCGAGTTTGACAGAGGAAGGATAGTGGCATACCGAGATTGTGGGTTATCTTTCAGGGAAATCGGTCGTCGTATTGGACGAAACCAAACAACTGTGATGCGGATATGTGATCGTTGGGTGCAGGAGGGTACGACGGACAGACGTGATCGACCGCATCGACCTCAGTGCACCACGTTACGTGATGACAGGCAGATTGTACGCATGGCAGTGACGGACCGCTCAGTCACATCACGAACCATATCACAGCAGATTCAGTCTGTAACGCATCATCCAGTGTCTGCGCGTACCATTCGACGTCGTTTACAGCAGAATGGTCTGTCCGCAAGACGTCCGTTGCTTTGTCTACCTCTGACGCGGAACCACAGACGTCTCCGCCGCCAATGGTGCGATGAAAGAAGGATGTGGACGACAGAATGGAATGAAATTCTCTTTACTGACGAGTCACGCTTCTGTATGCAACACCACGACGGTCGGATTCGAGTCTGGAGACACCGTGGAGAGAGGATGCTGAACAGCTGCATTATGCACCGTCACACTGGTCCTGCACCGGGTATTATGGTATGGGGCGGTATCGGATATCTCTCTCGCACTCCTCTAGTACGCATTGCCGGTACTTTAACCAGCCAGCGCTACATCTCCGAGGTGTTGGAGCCAGTTGTCCTTTCTTACCTTCAGGGCTTGCCAACAGCCATATTTCAGCAGGATAATGCACGGCCACACGTGGCACGCATTGTCCAAGGGTTCTTCGTCAATCACCAGATTGAATTGCTTCCCTGGCCGGCGCGCTCTCCGGATCTTTCGCCGATAGAAAACATGTGGTCCATGGTTGCTCAACGACTGACCCAGAGTTCATCCCCAGCTGTCACACCAGATCAACTTTCGCAACGTGTGGAAGCTGCTTGGTCTGCTGTACCCCAAGAACACATTCAAAGTCTCTTTGAATCAATGCCGAGGCGTGTGGCAGCTGTGATCTCCAACAACGGCGGCTACTCTGGGTACTGATTTTGGCAGGAACCACGCTTCATAGGATGCTGTAAATTTAATCATTTGTTACTTGGTCAACATGTTATCTACACAATAAATTTTGTTGTGATATCTCTTGTTTTTCTTGGTGTTGCAATTTGGGTGGCCAGCAGTGTATTTTCCTCTTTCCTTCATGACAATTTTGTTATCACTTAATTGTAGCATGAATAGATTCTTTCTGGGGATATTCCGTTCCTTTGCGCTACAAGGGTGCGAATTACTCCCCTTTACATTGTCCAATTCGTCCATCCTAGCCCCACAAATTCCCTATCAGAGACGCGACTGGAGATTTATTGCCTAAGGAGTTTCTATGACGGTGCTTGCTGGAAGCCTTTGATGATTTTATCTTGCGTCCTTCTTTTCAAGCCAACTACGGATACAAAGTTTAAAAAGATTTTTTTAAAGAAAAGACACTTTTTAGAGAATAAATTTGGAAAAGAAAGAAGAGAAAGAGAAAAAATGGGCCCTTTTTAGAGAAAAAAATGGGCGCCTTAAATTGGTGGCCCGTGGGCCCCACTCGCCCTGTAGATAAACGGACCCTGCTCATAGCGTCCCCTTAGCTCATAGGGGGGGTCCGGACCCCCTGGACCCCCCCCTTCGCTGCGCCACTGCCTTGAAGTGGCTCGCTTTCCTTGGTTAAGTCCAGGGTTTAAAGTTTGGAGAATACGGCCCGAGTCGCTGGTCCTCGCAAGTAGTTCCCAAGGGGCAATTTTCGGCTACTGCCCCACCTGCGGGAGCAAGTAGTTGGGCTAATCCATAAATCCATCAGGATGGCAGAGGAAGGTCGGGTCTCGCCGAGCGAATATCCTGTTTGGATATTTACTAATGAATTCGACGTTCTCTTATATAAGTGCAGACCACAGCTGTTTCAATGTTAATCTGAATCTTTATTTCTCATACTTTGTTCGAGAAGGACAGGCGACCTACCAACACACGCTCTCAGAGGCAGCTACTGTGGCGAAACACCCAGCAAATTTATCGCTCCTCACATGATATACCCCCTAGTTCCTAAACCTGTCGTTAGGGCGAAAGAGGAGGGTCAGATAATTGGTTCTTCATCATGATGTCATTTATTTGCGGATTTAGGAATTTATCCCGGGTCTGGATCTCTGCAGGGCGGATGCCGACACTGACCGCAAAAAACTGCAAGATACGCTTATGCTGCATTCTTGTTTCTTAAGTGAGCTCCAAAATCGTCTTTGAAAGTAACATATATGTCTAACATGAAACAAACTTCATAGTGAAAGTACTCCATTTCACGGCGATTAAAGACAGTTTTCAAGATAACTTAAAATTAATTTATATTAAATAGGCAAAGGCTATTTTATTATTACACACACACACACACACACACACACACATATATATATATATAAGTATTTTTCTCTGATAAAATATTCAAAATTAATATGAATGCCAATTTTCATGCTGCCTTAATAAAACGATAAGTTTTGTTTATGAGATTTTATTTTATTTATTTATTTTGAATGGGCTTGAAGCAAAAGATATGTCAGCAGCTCAGAATTGGAGCCACGATCAAAGAAGAAAGTTGAAGCAGATAAAACATAAACAAACATCAAGATTTTCTGAGGTAGAGGTTAGCAACTTTAAAGGAGCCATCAATTTCAATTTTCTTGCCTCAGTTAGTAATGTCGTACGTGCAGTTACTAGAGTCAGTGAAGAAAAAAAAAAGGCGACAAATAATATGTGAGCAGTAGGAAGGAAGATTAGAATGGCTTTTTCTATTTGCAAACTTTAATGAGATGGAGTTTGTTTTGGATTAGTTGATTTGATAGTTCGGGCAATAAATGAGTAAATAAATGAAATAATTAAATCGTCCTGTATAAAACTTCTTTTAGAAATTGATGTGTGGTTTCTGAAAAGATAAGCTTTTTTCCCCCAAATTCCCATTTGTAATATCCATTTTAATAATGGAATTTTTAGAATTAAAATGTAACCATGTATCAAAAGTTATTTTTACTAAAAGCATTTACATTACTTTCTGTTAATGCGTGAGTTCGAGAAGTTCGAGAAGTTCGTAAATGAGTTCGTGATGGGTTAGCCAGTTATCAAGAGTTATGCATATGCATTTTTAGTGAAATCATCAAGTTAATATAAAATCAAAATTAGAGAATAAAACATTTTGTAAAAGGTATGGGGGGGGGGGAAATGCAAATTATTAGAAATGGATTTATTAACCCTCTCGTCACCGAATTATGAAAATCAGAGAAAAAGAATCTGTCTAGCATTTAATGCATCTGAAATACTATTATAAATCATGCAAAAATATTTGTTCTCTAATGCTGCTTTTTCTAATATTAATTTCTGCATTTTCGAAGCATTTTATTATGCTAAAATTAATTTAAAAGGATGCACATAGTAGGTAAAGGTTGAGGAATAAGAAAAAAAACTATACTTACCTTAAAAAGAAAAAAAAACGGTAAAAAAAGCGTAAATATTTTCTTAATTTTTCTCCTGAAACAATGAAGCGAAAACTGTAAAAAATGATCTAAATTGACTAGTACTGCAATCTAGGCACGATTTATGCATCTAGTTAAGAGCCTCATATACTTTCTACATGAATTAATGATATTGATATCACTGAAAGAAAAAATACTAAATTCAATTTTTTTTCTCTCTCTAAATATTGCTATTTGAAGTAGGAGCCTCATATGAGGTTCAGGGTGACGTGAGGGTTAAGGTTATTAGTTTAACGCAGAACAATGTTGAAAGTTTATACTTTATGTTTGTCAGATTAATTTTTTTTTAATTTAACATGATGGACGTCTTAGGAAAGAGAGAAAGAGTCGGGTTCTTTTCACTTCACAATAAGTTCACCCCATGCCGCTCCCAAACAGAAGAGTCTCCTATAATTGGGAAGCTAATTCAATTCGATTTCAATATGATACACGTTACATGCATTTGAGAGGTTTCTGGTTTCAATTTTCAACGATATACTGCGTGATAAATATGCGTAAATCTTCAGTCTCCAGTTGTTCCAATCGTTCAAAATAAAAAACTTTGATTTCTCTAAGATAAATGCTGAAGAAATTACTGGATATTGAGTTAGTGACAAGGCTTGTTCTGTGTGTAGTAGTAGGTGAAGGGAGGCTGTGACTGTGTGTTGCAGATTCATGGGTGGTTGAGCTGTGAGGGAGAGTAAATGTTTTCTAAGAGAAAATTTCTTTCAGAATCATGGGATTTTTCGAATTTTTTTCATTATCATTTTTATTTAGTGAACTTAACAGTATTTTTTTCACTTGTTTAGGGAGTAGTTTTACCGGCATTTTCAGACTATTTTCTTTTAAATACATTATTTTAGGTCAATGTCACTTTAATGAAATAAAGAACATAAATCGATCAGTATTATAGTTACTACCTGCTAATGTGTTTATCCTATCATTGAATATACACCGCTTTTCATCAAAGAATAATTGATCAACTTTATTATGCACCATTGTGTACAACCAATGTTTTTCAAACTGTCGTTCTTATGATCTCTATTTAAACCTAAATCTTTGCATACACATACGCTATTATGTGTAACAAGGTCTAAGAAAAACAGTCAGGACCTACTTATAACACTTGCTTTATCTAGTTTAAATATTTTCCCAAGCTAAAAAATATGAGTTAGCTATTTGATTTGAGATGATTATAAAACACTGATTTTTTAATACTTTAAAAAAATAAAACATTACATAACATCATTAAATGCACATTTGCTAATTGAACTGTAGTAAAATTTATTTTATGCAACATGCAATGTTTTTTGCATACGCATCTAAAATTTCTAATATAAACTAAAGAATTAATGTAAATTGTGAAGAATGATGTGCAGCTAAATGTAGAAAAGGGGTCGCTTGCTTTTTAATTGGCCGTTGTTCGTTGTACAGCATAGTTATACATACCATTCATTTGAAAAAAATGTATTGTTTAATCTCCTATTAATTTAATTTGCATAAGGGACCGTTTTCATATTTAATTCTGCATCAACTTCATTTTTTCAATGGCAACACTTTATTTTGACTTTATTAAACGAAAGAAAACCTTTAAAGTACCCTAAATATAAATTTTCACAAATTTCTTACGATACTTTCTAGAGATATTGCAAATTCTTTTTTGCGCAATTTTAAGGCGTTTTCTGCAAATTGAAAAACTCTTATATAGATTCCGAACTTTTCGCCTTTCAATTATATCGCTCCGGATATTTAAAAGAAAAAAATATTATAAACAAGGACTTTTAAAAATACTGTTTCTACTCTTAAAGATTTTTCTACTGTATCAGGGGTAGAAATTGGAATATTTAGTCAGTGGTCTAAATGGCCCGTGATTCCATATCTTCTTTGATCCGTATACATTTGAAAAAAAAAAAAAAATCAGTCGTCGCAAATGAAAACTTCTTGTCAAGCTTTCTCAAATTTATATTTATGCAGTTAAACAGGCTTTCACACAACACTGAAATTTTTATTGGCAAAAAATAAACATTTATGACCGTTTATTCACATGTTTATACATCTGAAATTCTTTGTAAAAACTTTTTTAAATGTTTTTAAGTCTGTACGGGTATCGCACATTTACTTATGATTTTCTCACAATTTCACATATTTTTGTACGTTTGTACAGATTTTAATGCAATTTTCACTGGGTTAGTATTGAAAATTTTTGATTTTTTAATTTACTTACATTTCGAATTTTGTGCTCGATTTGTGTACACATTTAAAATTTAAAAAGAGAGAGGGAGCGAGCGCACAGGCCGCAAGACTAAGCATCGAATCTGACAGGCCGCAACGTGACACACTTGGTACACACGTACAGGCCCAGTGAGAGGGGGGGGCAGCCGGGTCCCGTCGAACTAGAGGGGGCCCGTGAATTTTTCAAAATGCACTACAAATTTCCTTTCTACATCTTTACTTTTAAAAAATTACTTTAAAAATAACAGCCCAACGCAGTGCCGGTCCTAGCTATTTTTCTAAGTGGTGCAAAATACAAGAATGCGCCCCCTCCCTCACACATGCAGCTAGAAAAAATCAATTAAAGCCTCTGGATTTATTGAACATACTAACAGAATATAAACTGAATGATCTATTTCCAAATGTTTGCATTGCCTTTAGGGTATTTTTTAACCATTCAGCAATGGTAGCATCTGCTGAACGATCATTCAGCAAATTGAAACTCATAAAAATTTCTTAAGATCAACCATGTCTCAAGAACGACTTGTAGACTTAGCAAGACTAAGCATCGAATCTGACATTGCCAGAACTATTAATTTTGATGATGTTATACGAAATTTTGCAGGTAAAAAGGCACGAAAAGCCATTATTAAAATAAAATAACAAATATGCTAATTCTACCCTTTATATATAATTTTAACCTTCAAGCATGAATAAAAAATCGCTAAATATGAAGATTTCCTTACTCATTCTTTTCTTTTAGCATTCTATATAAAAATCACTGAAAGAAAAAAAATTAAATTAATTTTCGAAACTGTGTGTTTAACTATAGCAAAATATGAACTAATGCATTTACAGATAAATAACACACTGTTGGTGATGGTGATTTGCAACACATGTTAGACAGCGAGGGTGGTAAGCCAAAGGAAGATTTTGGAATCTGGTTATAAAAATACCGTAATGATACTTCATTTTTTATATTTTTTATAATACATTATTACAGATTGTAAATACTATTATTAAAATTATAATTTAGGTAAGAATAAAAATGACCCCACAATATTACCTTTTTAATTTTAATAACTACTTTTAAAGTAAAATTGTGCAGAATTTAAAATATATTTTTTGAGACAAAAACAAGTTGGGGAGGGGGGGCCCGGGAACATTTCTGTTCCACCTTATAAAATTTCTCTCGGAGGCCCTGCATACGCACGCTATACATCAGCCATACACATTTTTTCCACGTGTTGGATTTTGTTCGACTTAATTCATAATTATGCACGTGAGTTTATTAATTATCAATAATTATGTACTTACGTTTAAATGAACAGTAATCCTATTTATTTGTAATGAATGATGGGTTTATTATTGAAATTTAAATGCACTGTAGTATAACACTTATAATTTAAATAATATACAAAACATAATTATTACCCCCCTCCACATTACCATATTAACTTTATTGCACAGTAACTATAGGCTATCCAAATAATGTACAGTTTTTAAAATAAATAATCGAATATTATGGCACCTACCCAGCTAGAAAAAGTCTGCACTTTTTCTGCAAAAATATATAGACTACACAATTTGTACATAAAAAGTGGACATGTTTGAATATTTTGAAAGCATACACTTGTGCAAATTATGTGCAGTTTTTATGCATACTAAAACGAAAATTTACGCAGTTTCAAACGATTTTCTAACAAATTTCAAAATCTTATAAAGAAATTTTTAAATCCGACGCCTATAGCTGAAGTTGAGTGGTTGGTCACCTATCATTTCACCAAATTCTATTTCTTTCGCTTTTGTCGTTATTACGTGATATGCGGACGAAAAATTAAAGCAGTTTGAAACAATTTTCAAAAAATCTCAAAATCTAATGAATTTTTTTAAAAATTCGTTGAATGACCGCCTATCATGTGACCAAATTTTATTTCATTCGCTTCTGTCAGTTTTACAC
The DNA here is from genome assembly GCA_038373885.1 of Cheiracanthium punctorium. NCBI lineage: Eukaryota > Metazoa > Arthropoda > Arachnida > Araneae > Cheiracanthiidae > Cheiracanthium > Cheiracanthium punctorium. The sequence goes on from JAWZYV010012009.1 coordinate 180,596, forward strand.
GATGTGCGAATAAGAAAAGCGTCACGGACAGAAGGACAGCGGTTGACAGACGGTTGACAGACATTTCTTTTACGGTATTACTGGGGTCCCAAATACTTAAAACGGATAGAAATCGCAAAATGTTATAATACCAAGTAGTGTACAGTAGTATAAGTCTAATTTTATTTACTTAGATACATAAAAGTTCCTATTCCGAAATTGAAACAACAATTACTTCAAACTTTAGTCATTTCATCCCGAGTCGAACCCATCTGGTGGTTAGAAGGTTCGCCTTTCTCGCCCTGAGTCCATAGCTTGATACCCGTCGCGGAAGCTAGAAGAACGCCGTTTAAAAGTAACTTGCTCTGACGAATGATAACTGATGGCAGCACTAAAATTCAGTGACATCACAAGTCACTTTTTCCTCTATTCATTTTTTCTCCAATATGTATCAGAAGTGACGGTCCAGCAAATTAGGTGCAAATGGAGAGAAACCCCATCCCAAAACTGCCTAAAGAAGTTTTCACTTCAGAGAATGCAAAAAGACTGCTTGCGATATTGAAAAACTTTTTAATTTTGAAATTTTTATTATTTGAAGGTTCTCTTAGGCAGGTGAAATGTTACCAATCTTTTCTCTGCTCTTCTGACTGCAAGCATGAATGCTACTCAGCTATGGTCAAACTTGAAAAATGGTTTCATGATTGAAAATTTATTTGTTTGAATTTCATGGGAAAAACGCAATTACTTTTTTGCCGACCCAATATTACCACTGTGTTTGTTATTTCACTTTCTTCATTTAATATTATCGTCTGCAATGTGCAATATATTTATTAAAATTTGAAGTTGGTTGTTTGGTGTCGTGTCCATGGGGAGATCTATAGATGACCATGAGTATACAGAACACAGCTGGCTTTCTCCTTGATGTTATCGGAGTATAGACTCTTTTCGATGTCAAAGGGGGAGAATCCCCCGAGCTGAGCCAGAGATCTTAAAATGGCAGGGCAGTCAAAAATGTGTTTTGGAGTCAGTGGAATATTATCGCAATTATTGCAGCGACGGTAGATTCTATTGCCATCTCTTTGGATTTTCATGCCTCGATAGTGGCCTGTTCTAAGGCGAGTAATAGTTTTAATGAGGTCCCTATTAGCGTTTATTTCACAAATCTCTGAGTCTCTTTTAATGGTGTTTTCTCTTAGACGGTACCTTGCAATCGCATTCACATCGTCAAGAGTGACTCTGTTGATATTTCCATCATTAAGATTTCTCCCTTCCTTGGCAAGTTGATCTGCCTCCTCATTTCCAGGGATGCCAACGTGCGCAGGCATCCACTGCAGAATTATCTTGTTTAATTTGTCAATTTCATTCAATTGGTGTATGATATCATGGTTTAGCCTTGATTGACCGTTATTTATTGCTTCTAAGGCAGCTTTGGAGTCACAAAAGATGACAAGCCCATTATCTTTATCAGTATTGTTGAGTGAGATGTATTCATGCAATGCATAATTTATTGTTCACTGGTGAAATTTGAAGCAATGGATCCAGTGCCCAATGAATGGTACGTAGTTAAGCCGTTGGGCAATACGAAGTGTACACCCGCTCCTCCTTTTTGAATAGTTTCGTCAGCTGAGCCATCAGTATATGCATGGACAAGGTTACTTTCCGACATTGCATTGATAGTCTGCATACCCCTTTCAAAAATATCTGATGTAAATTCCTTTTTGGAGCATGGAACAATGAGATTGGTGTTGACAGTAGTATTCCTAGGTAAGCACTTACAGACTGTGGGCTCCTCCAGGAAAACAAGGGTGCTGTGCTCGAGACCGATCTCTTGTCTTATGTCGGAATCAAATTGTAAAGTAGATGATCTTTTAAGTCTGGTTTTCTTGCACCAATTTTCAAAGGTTCTTCTTGAAATGTGGTCTGGGTCACGACATCGTATTTTGTTAGTAAAGGTTATGGTTTGGTACTTTCTTCTGTTTTTGAGTGAGGTGAGGCCACATTCTCGTATCACTTTTTCATTGTTTGTACAGGAAACAGTGCCACAGATAATTCTGGCCGCTCTTGCCTGGATGCTTTCTAAGTAGTTGAGTGTTGTGGCAGAAGAATGGGCCCAATTGGGGGTGGCATACTCAAGGTGTCGTCTTACCAGGGCTGTATAGGTGGTCCGAAGAGTTCTGGGGTTTGCTCCCCAGTTGGTGCCACACAAGCTCACTAGGATCTTAGCCTCTTTAGAGCTTTGTTTCCACAGTTCCTGATGTGTTCTCAAAAGCGCAATTCAGGATCAAGTTGTATTCCTAGGTATTTTGGATTAGCTGTTTGTGTAAGGGGGACGCCATCCAGCATGATGATAGGTCTGAATTTATTTCTGTGTTTTCGCTCTGTGGTAAACACTGTGAATTGCGACTTCTGAGGATTAAATTTCTTAAGAGTGAGGGCAGAATTGTCAATATCATTGGAAGTATGCCATATGAAATAAATTAAATTTTACAGTATTTTTATATATAGTAGGGTGGAGCGAAAAACGCCAAGCTGACATTTTCGGATCGCTATAGTGCGGAAGAGTTGCGATTGGTGAATACAAGAAAAAAAAAATTATTCAAATCGGGCTTTTTCTTCCGATCGCGCAAACCGTCTGAAAATTTAAAAAAAAAACTGAAAATTTCCGATTTTTTCTGAATTAAAAAAAATTATTATATAAATTTTTTATCGCTATATGGAAATATATTGACAAATTGTGCTGTTTAATAATAATAATGAAAAATGACTGCGTTTAGGGTATATCTTCCGATGGCGCAAGCTCAATAAAAATAGGGAAAAACTCAACTTTGAGTGATTTTGATGTATTAAGAAACGAATCCTCTGAGGTCAGTTTGCGTTCCAATGTTAACATTTTCATATAAAGTGTGCAACTCTTTGCTTATTTAGATACTTGGTGATATTTAAGCAACCCAGAACTCTCCACGGGGAGGTGGTTGCACTTAAAGTTCCACACTCTTCCCTCCATCCAACCAATGAGAGTGTTTGCATTTACATTACTTAAATCTATAGTTTGTTAATTCATCTGTTTAAGTCTGACTTGTAGACTCGTACTGCGATATTGTGTCAAATTCCTGTTTCACGGATCTTGATTTCAGTGTGGCCCTGATGAATTCATCTCTTGATTGGGAACCACATATTTTGAGCGATGCTTCTGTTACCAATTTAACACACCGCTCGGACAGCTTGCGTGCGGCAGGGAAATTTTTTAACATCCCAGTCTGGAATATCCCCTGATTGTATAAAGGAATGTATTTCTTCATTGGTTATTCTACGAAGAAGAGGTGGAGATAAATTTTTTAACATCCCAGTCTGGAATATCCCCTGATTGTATAAAGGAATGTATTTCTTCATTGGTTATTCTACGAAGAAGAGGTGGAGATGATAATTTTGCTGCATTCCAATCAATTACTTCTGTATAGTCTGCTGCATCAAAGTTTAAAGTAGGTGTGATAAAGTTTCTGATGCATTTATCTTTGAAACAGTCTGCCTGGCTTTTAACACTCCTTTTAGCCCTAGATTTCTTATGTGCCTTCTCTTATTAAAGATCATTGCCATGAGTAGGTTTTCTGGATGAGCAAAGAACGAGTTTTGTTCAATTACACTGAATACCACTTTCTTCAGGTCGTCAGGCAAGTATCGGGATGTTTCTATTCCTCTGTACAGGTGAATAAGCCCGTCTGTAATGTACTTACTGCATTTTATTTCAAACCAAACTGACATGTAACATTTTAAAATGAATGTCACTATAGCTTTTAAGGAATCCGATGGGTTTTCTACTCTCACGTAAAGTCGAAGGACTCTATTTGCACAAGTGAGCCATCTGGCATGTGAAATTGGGCCGGGGTCACTCTTTGATAAGTCATTTGAAAACCTGCCACTTTTGATTGCTTGACATATGTCGAAAAGATATATTTGGTCCTTGCTCAACAGTTCCATATCCACTTCTGGAATTTCACAATCAATTATTTGAAATTTTGTAACTGTGAGCTTTTCACAACCAATAAGACTCTGCCCAATAGCCCACTAAAGGATCTTGGGCCAGTTGTTTCACCATCCAAATGTTAAAAAATATGGCGAAAAGGTAACTCAATAAAATGCAATAAACAAACAGCCCACTGGAGAGGTCGTCCGAGATGTACTTCAATCTGTCTGATAGTACCACCTTTTCATCCAGTATTGGTATTTGTACCATCACAGCGTACCAAATCTAAGTATTCTATTGAAACCCCTTGTTGAGTTACACACGATACTATTGAATCTGCAAAGTCCTTAGCAGATCCCGAGTATGGAGACACATGACCCAAATAAACTGAGCCAGGTTCTTTTATGATAGAATAGTGGTCTTCTTTATTAGTTCGACGATAGTGCTTCGATCCGATTCTTCCTATAACTAAGGTATCATCTTTTCTTCGGTCAAAATATATGCTATGTAGTTCATCTGAATCTATATGACTTTCCTGTAAATATTTTCTAGTACAGCTCCTTTCCCTTCTAATTTTTTGTCGGTCAATGACTTGAGAAGTGTCTGTTTCATTTATTACACAGATACCTTCCAGCACCCTCGATGCTATAGCAGCAGCTGCATGGTCAGATACCCCGTAGCGATCACAATGTAAACATGTAGATTATAACTTCACTCTCATCTGCCATGGGATTTTTTTCTTCTAAGAGCTGCTAGGTTTGTAATGGTCGTCATCAAATTCTACATTTGCATTAAAACGCTGTTGTATTTCATCCAAATCCCCAGGCTCTTTTATTTCACCTTCAACAGGCTTGGAAGTCTGCCTTTTTAATGTACAGTTTCGTCTACCAAATCTAGCACTCAGTTTTTTCGTCTCCTTTTGATCTACACTGCTGGCCACCCAAATTGCAACACCAAGAAAAACAAGAGATATCACAACAAAATTTATTGTGTAGATAACATGTTGACCAAGTAACAAATGATTAAATTTACAGCATTCTATGAAGCGTGGTTCCTGCCAAAATCAGTACCCAGAGTAGCCGCCGTTGTTGGAGATCACAGCTGCCACACGCCTCGGCATTGATTCAAAGAGACTTTGAATGTGTTCTTGGGGTACAGCAGACCAAGCAGCTTCCACACGTTGCCAAAGTTGATCTGGTGTGACAGCTGGGGATGAACTCTGGGTCAGTCGTTGAGCAACCATGGACCACATGTTTTCTATCGGCGAAAGATCCGGAGAGCGCGCCGGCCAGGGAAGCAATTCAATCTGGTGATTGACGAAGAACCCTTGGACAATGCGTGCCACGTGTGGCCGTGCATTATCCTGCTGAAATATGGCTGTTGGCAAGCCCTGAAGGTAAGAAAGGACAACTGGCTCCAACACCTCGGAGATGTAGCGCTGGCTGGTTAAAGTACCGGCAATGCGTACTAGAGGAGTGCGAGAGAGATATCCGATACCGCCCCATACCATAATACCCGGTGCAGGACCAGTGTGACGGTGCATAATGCAGCTGTTCAGCATCCTCTCTCCACGGTGTCTCCAGACTCGAATCCGACCGTCGTGGTGTTGCATACAGAAGCGTGACTCGTCAGTAAAGAGAATTTCATTCCATTCTGTCGTCCACATCCTTCTTTCATCGCACCATTGGCGGCGGAGACGTCTATGGTTCCGCGTCAGAGGTAGACAAAGCAACGGACGTCTTGCGGACAGACCATTCTGCTGTAAACGACGTCGAATGGTACGCGCAGACACTGGATGATGCGTTACAGACTGAATCTGCTGTGATATGGTTCGTGATGTGACTGAGCGGTCCGTCACTGCCATGCGTACAATCTGCCTGTCATTACGTGACGTGGTGCACTGAGGTCGATGCGGTCGATCACGTCTGTCCGTCGTACCCTCCTGCACCCAACGATCACATATCCGCATCACAGTTGTTTGGTTTCGTCCAATACGACGACCGATTTCCCTGAAAGATAACCCACAATCTCGGTATGCCACTATCCTTCCTCTGTCAAACTCGGATACTTGATCAAAAGATGATCGTTGTTTCCTACGAGGCATAATTTATCGTTTTTTTGAAAAAAAAGCAAGAAAAACACAATTGCTGTACTTGAAACCGTCGAAATCTCCAAGCCTTAAATAGCGCTTTGAGGTGGCGCCACAGGCGCGCTTGATGTGCGTCTGCGCTGAAATTCTAATCATTTGCATATCTCACCTCAGCTAATGCATGTTGTAAATTTCATATTATTTGCATGCTTCCTTCAGGGTGTTGCATTTACGATGGCCAGCAGTGTATATTACCGATTTTTCCTATTCCGTACTTTCTCTGGAGATGCACGCTTAAATCTACTGAGTAAAATAATAATCAAACGGAGTATATTTTTACTCTATTTTTGACTTCAAACAGCCATTCTCCCGATTGAGTAAAATTTGCTCCATTAATCAACAAAAATCAAAGGAGCGAAAAATTCTCAATTTTTGAGCATTTACAACAGCTCCATTTAGGCTAAATAATAATCAAAAATCAGGAGTGTCTGTCCGTTTTTGATTAATATAACTGTATTATGATTATTATTTAAGCTATAGAATGACCATTTTTACAAAATCAGTCCTCTTTTAATTAATATATCTGTACTCAATAAGATTATTATTTTAAGCTAGAAAAAGGGTGTTTTATGAAAATTTGCTATTTTTGATTAATGTATTGAATTATTCGTTTTCTTCATTTTTTATTACCAGAGCTGTAATCTATGATTGTAAGCCCGAGAAAATAAATTTTAAATCAAGGCAAACACATTACATATATCTTCATACACTATAAAAAAGTATTTTTTTAATAAATAGAATATAATTTCACCATAGTCTAATAGTAGTTACAGAACGAATTCACAGTACAGTCAGAATACAGAAATGCAATCATGGTTAAATCACCTGTGAGATTTAATTAAATCAGCAACCAAATTTATTTACATGAAAAATGTAAAATAGTACTTACTCACTTCACTTAAGATATCATAACTTCATTTGTACAACAGCGACGACATTTTTATAATCTAGTCGTAAGAAACTATGTCCATTAAAACAAAATTTTTACCGAAAGCATCCTCTCCACATTTAGGTTGAATTTATTTCACAACTCTGAATATGAAAAAGATGTATTTGGCATTCGGATATAACATAAAATTATCACCAGCGAATACATCGAGAAGTAATCACCCACAGCAAAAGGACTTATTATTAAGTAAAGTACAGCTGCGGAAAAAAAAGGCCCACTTGCTCTTTATTTCGCCGTCGTTCGTCGTAGAGTAAAGTTATATATACCATTCGTTTGCAAATAACGCGTACTTTAATTTACTATTAATTTAATTTGCATCAGGGGCCGTCTTCATATTTAATTCTGCATCAACTTCGTTTTTCTCTATGGCAACCTCATATTTTGACGTTATTAAACGAAAGAAATCCTTCAAATTACCCTAAATATAAATTTTCACCAATTTTCTACGATAATTTCCGGAGATATTGCGAATTAATTTTTGCGCGTTTTTAAGGGACTTTCTGCAAATTGAAAAACGCTATTTGTAGGTTCCGAACTTTTCGCATTTCATTAATTTCGCTCGCGAGAGTTAAAAGAAATTAATACTATTTTCAAGGAAAATATTGTTTCAATCCCTCATAAAGTTTTTTGTACTCGGTTAACAAAGCAAATTAACACTTTGCTTCGTTTATCAACAACGCAAAACTTTGTTTATTAACACTTTGCTTTGTTTATCTTTGTATATCAAGGGTAGAAATAGAATATTTAGTCTGTGGTCCAAATGACCCGTGAGTTCATAACTTTCTTGGTTCACACACATGATTTAAGGGGAAAATGCAAAATGACTGCTTACGATTTTGAAAATCTTTGTAATTTTGAAATTGTTATTGAGTATCTCCGTTCATGGTTCTCTTAGACACGTGAAATGTTCGCAGGAGTTAGAGGCTGCTCTCTGCTCTTCTGACTACAAGCTTGAATATTACTAAGCTATGGTCGAACTTGAAGAATGATTTCCTGATAGAAAATTTATTTGTTTGAATTTCATGTAAAAAACGCAATTACTTTTTTGCCGATCCAATATTATCACTGTGTTTGTTATTTCACTTTCTTCATTTAATACAATCGTATGCAATGTGCAATATTCTTAAGATTTTTGGCGGTATTTTAATTTATAGTTAGATGAAAATTTGGTCAGAAAAACGTGATTTTGAATGTTTGATAAAGTATGGAGAAGCCCAAAGACCTAATGTTTCCGAAATTAAAAAAGGTCACATTCACGCCTGGAAAGTTGAGGATGTTAGTTTTTCAGAAATAGGACGTTGTATTAGAAGACATACATCTACTGTATCTAATTCTATAGCTGGAAAATATTTTATTTGGGGGAATATGCTAGCGAACGCAACAATAGACGCTCTATAGAATCCCTATCAAACTGTAAAAACCTCTAATTTATTTGTTTCAAAATTTGATATTTTTAATACTGGTATCTTTAACTGTGTTTTTGCACAAAATAAATCTAATTTACGTTTATTTTATGCAATTTTCAAAAACTTTTCACTTAATAAATTTATATATGGTCCCTTAACTCATGAAAATAACACATTTTATTTAATATAAATTAAACTACTGAACGTAAACATTTCAAATTTTGCATAGCCATGCAATATTAATTTCTGCATCTATTTCCATCGAAATTTGGCTAGGTCGCTATTCATAATTTTTTTGAATATTAATTTAATAATTCATAATTCATATTAATAATTTATTAAAAATCATAATTACATTAAATTTTGTTTGGGTCGTTTAGTTCTAATAGTACGAATAAAAATCAGCTTCTTATTACCAATATTATATGAGATATGAATTGAAGTATGAAAAAATATTTTAACATAGGGGGAGAGGGATTTTGGGTGCTCATCACTCACTCATTTTCTGTCCAAATTTATTAAAAATTGGTGTCCGGGGTTAAAATGAGCTAAATTTTTGAAATATGAAGTGAAATCTAGGGGTTGCTATTGAGAAAAACAAAGTTGGTGCGAATTTTAATATGTAGATGGCCCCTTATGCAATTTTTATGCATAGCAAATTAAAGTGTACGTCAATCGTAAACGATTGGTATCTGTAACTTTGCTGTACGACGAACGACGGCCGAAAAATGTACAAGTGGGCCTTTTTTTTTCCGCAGCTGTACATCCGGTATCCTCTTTAGAAACGCTTTTAATTCATATTTTTAATAACGACATGTTTGTTCTCTGATGCTTGCCGCAAACCACGATTCCCGCGTTGTGACTATGTACTGTTTTCCGTTGAAGAGCGTTTGTCACGTGATAGTAATAGGATATCTTACAGGCATCTTTTCGGGTGGGAGAGGCAGAATTCTCAAATAGAGAAGATTTTAGTGAAAAATGGAGTTAAATAGAAACTAGCGGATTGGGAGCATTGAGGCGAATGGAGGCGATTACAAATTATTGTCTTTAAGGAGTATTTTTCGGAAATTTTTAGCGTAAAAGGAATTTAATCAGCCGATAAGAAATTTAATCAATAAAGGAGTGTTAGTTTTAATCAATAGATTTAAGCGTGTAGATGATTTTATGCTCCACAGTTCTGGGGTCGCTTTACAGCAGCAATCTAAAGTCATCACACATTTGCAGGCGGATATATCAAACAGTTCCGTTCCTTGTTTTTTTAAGTCATCCACCTTTTTTATAAAGTTTGGTTTTTCCTTGTCTCGAATATAAGATTTCTTTAGTTTGCAATACTTATCATAGTAGGCTTTAATTAGCTGAATGATCCTATAATTAGAAACTGTTGGAATTGACGCTTTCTCATAAATATATTTTACTTTTTGTGCCACTGCATGGCTGACAGATGAGAAACTCACTTTAGTGTTATTCAGCTTACTTGCTAATTTAAACCTCTCTTCAAAGCAGCATCGAATCACATCCTCGTGTGTTGGAAGATGTTTCGGCATAAAGTCTCTTGGATGACCGAATATAGTACACTGAAAATATCGTCTACCGATTTTCTTGGACAATTACATATCCGTATCCATATCAGTAGTTAATGAAAATCAAATTATGCAATACATCAAATCTAAAAACAAAAATATGAGGAAGTCGTATACATGCAATACTGTTACTCAAGCGTATCAGCCTGACAACTGATAAGAAATGGCGCACCATGGGGGTGATGTGGGCGGGGAGAGATAGGTAGGAGGCACATGAGGTGATTACTGCGCTGTTTTTGTAACGTGGCTAGCGGGAGTTGGGTAAACTACTAAACCTTTCTGCCCTCAAAATCACTCTAAGTTGAAATTTTCCCTATTTTTATTGATCAGAAGATATTCCCTAAACACAGTCATTTTTCATTATTATTATTAAACAGTACAATCTGTCAATATTTTTACATATAGCGAGAATATATATATATATATACTAACTTTTTTTTAATTAAAAAAAATCAGAAATTCTGAATTTTTTTGAACTTTTAGACAGTTTGCGCGATCGGAAGATAAAGTCCGATTTGAATAATTAATTTTTTTTTGTTTTTCTTGTATTCACCAATCGCAACATTTCCGCACTATAGCGACTTTAAAATATCAATTTGACTTTTTTTCGCTCAACCCTAATATATAATCTGATGAAAAATTATACAAAAAAAATGTGACTTTTAATGTTTGTTGAATATATGATAAAGTTTGGGGAAGTCCGAAGGCCTAATTTTTCAGATATTAAAAAAACTCAAATTCATGCTTGGAATGTTGAGGTTGTTATTTTTTGGACGTTGTATTGGGAGACATTCATCTACTGCATCTAATTCTATACATGGAAAATATTTTATTTTGGGGGAAATAGTAGCGAAACTGAATATCGTCCATTTTTAAAGAAAAACATACAGTTTTACTTAAGCCAGTATTTTCAGTGCCAAGAATGAGGCATCGGCAATCATTATGCGTTCTACAGCGTCCAAACTGACTGATCGGACATACAAACTCATCGTTTACTTTTGACACAAAGGCCAAGGGTGATTCGAAATTTTTCGGAAAAAAAACTTTTTTTTCTTAAATTTTGATCATCGAAATCTTCTTGTGGCAAAAGTGAACCACAAAGTTGTGTATATTAATTAATACATAAGAAGGAGAAGAACTGTAAAACGGTGGGGTTGACTTCTGGCGTGCAGTAATACTTGACATTAAAATATAAAATTGCATGATTTTAAGGTCATTTACTGCTAATGCATGCCCATGCGTGTAGTTTTCTGCTTATGAGTGTCCATGTATGAAATTAGCTAGGAAAGAAGCCTTAAGTATGACAGAAGAAGAGCAATTTAAAGATCTATAGCATCCTCCTGTGTTACTGTCAGATCATTATGCGTAATCCAATATCATGACGACTGTATCTCGGTCAGATGTTACCTTATTTTGCAGTTTGATGTCCAGAGTAAAGATGACTTTGGAATCGAGAGGGCAGCTTTATGAAGACTCACATAATATAGACAAACGCAAACGGAGTTTGCAGAAATTTTTCACTTGCAGACTTTGTAGGTGTTGAGTATGTTGTGTTGTGTTATTAAGGCCAATTATCTGCACGAGGGGCCCAGGTAGCACACATACGTTGGGGCAACATTTGAATGCATACGTTGGGGCAACGTTGAAATGACACGTTAGCTTACGGTTATCCAACGGTTGGCAACTGGTTATTTCTTACGTTGGGCCAACGTATGCTCTAACGTTTTGCCAACATATTTCTAACCGTTGGGCTAACATATGAATACATACGTTGGTCTAACGTATAAATGCATACGTTGGGCTAACGTATTAATGCATACGTTGGGCTAACATATTAATGCATACGTTGGGCTAACGTATTAATGCATACGTTATGTTTACGTATAAATGCATACGTTGGGTTAACGTGTAAATGTATACATTGGGGCATCGTAAAATCTGTATGTTGTCACTCTATTATCCAACTGTTGGAAATTGGTTATTTTTAACATTTAGCTATCATAATTGTTAACCGTTACATTTATAAGTTAGTTTCATATGTTAGGCCAATGCAGAAACCTAATGTTGGATAATTATATTTGACAAATATTTGACAAATTGATGTGCTATTTCATAACATTTCTATAGATATATGAAAAACTGTCAAATTTGAAATTAAAGTTTTTAATTATTTTACTAACAGCAAATGCAGTGACGGATTCAGATAAGTTTTAAGGGACGGCAGATATGTAGAACGAAGCATATTATCAAATAGTCACATTTTATCTTTCATCAAATATGATTCCACCTCAACAGTGGGTTTCTGTGCGCTTAGGAGGAGGGCGAGCGGACACCCCACACCCCCCTAAAAAGTACTTTTGTCGACAAAATCGTCAGTTGCCAAAGGACTGTCAGCAAATTTCAGCCTTAATAACCAATCTGTAAAATGCTCATTGTATAAATTACCAGTTCTGCCGACAGTTTATTATAAGTTATACTATATCATGAACATAGTCTTGTTACGATTTTCATTTTAGTGATTTTTGTGCCAGTAAACAAGTCCCTTTTGTCCCCTCAAGCCAACCTCATTCCAGATCATGTAATGTAGTGTGTGTTTAAGGCAAACAAGCACATTAAGTATCTGCCTGGGGTGGAGGGTGCCTCGGGCGAAGGACATTTAGGGGATTTAATGCGTATTCACGCTCCATCTGGAGGAAACCGCCCAAGAGGCCAGAAAATTGGTGTATATTTTTGAAAGCATATTGGTATATATCGTCAGAAAATTTTGTCTTTACAATCCCCCCTCCGAACATTTTTGCTGAAAAACGGCTCTAGTCCCGTCACTAACAGAAATGTGTTATTTTCAAATAGTAAACGATCTGTCAAGTTACAAACATATATTAATCTGTAGAAAACTAACCTATTTTGCACTATGAGGAACATTAATATTGCAGGAGCAACTTATGAACTGTTAAAAAAAAGGAGGGGGGAGAGATCGGAAGCAGGAAAATATTTAGAAGGTCCTTTCAGAAGCTATCCTTTACAGTTTTAGAGAACCAGGACGGCAGGCAAACCAAAATCATAAAAACTTTTCAAATTAATTAAAAGGAAAAACATATAACGTTAAAGGAAAGAATGCTTATTTTTTGAAATATTATTCACATCCCTCCTTCTCCTTTGACAGTTATTTTTGTAAAGTGTCCCTCAAAACCTCTGAAAATTTACTCTATTGAAACTTTTGTAAGGAGGCTTAATCTCCCTTTTTTTTTAAATATTTATGTGGGGAAATCCAATAGGAGTATAAAGTCACTGGAGAATGTCACAGAAATCATTCTTTACTAAAATATTTATTTATTATTTTTTACATTTATTTCAATTTACGTAATTTTTTAGATTCTTAATTTTTAGTTTGCCCGAATAAAATTGGTTTGGAATACAATGACATTTCGTAGTTCTATTTTTATTTTCAGTTAACTGTAGATATTGACTGCAAAGTAAAAGAAAAAAATATTGCATGCGTAATGCATATGCATTACGCATGCAATATCAACGCATGCAAGTATCAACACACGGGTGCATCTATATTATCTGACTATGAGAGAGATATCAGTACAACAGAATGTATTAGTGATGTTGCTTACACGCTATAGCACATAAAATGAAAAAAGTCGTTGATGGTACGCAAAAAAAAGTTACGACGCGTCCCGCATAATTATCATTGCACAAAATTTTGGAAAAAATAGAGAGAGAGAGAGAACTTTTTTTCCATAGCGCATCCTTTCTCTAATGCAAAAAATAGAATGTCTGAAGAAAAGTTTTAAAAAATTAGTATTGATTTCAGTTCAGGGACCTGAACTCTCAGTCACAGCCTATTACTTAAAGAGTTACTGATATTTTTCATTCAACTAAAATATGCAGAAGAGACTTGTCAAAGCAATAAAAATGTTTTTTCTTCCAGTACTCTCAAAGAGTATTTGATTGCATATAGATTATGTATTTTTATCCATAAAATTTGAGTCCTGTAGCATATAACAGGTGTAGATAAAAAAAATCTCTTCTAAAATAATAAATAAATAACAAAATGAAGTTGGTAAATATAGATATATATATGAACTGTAATGTACTATAACACATTTGTAAAATATTAAAATAACTGAATTCTTAAAACTGTAAAATATTTTATACATACCTTTAACAACAAAACAATTTTGATGCACAAATTTAAATCCTAGTTGTTGATTAACCACTGTCAACCAACAATCTTTCAGAATTGAAGTAGTGTTAGTTTAATAACTACTTCTAAATCTGAAATCTCATTAGTCATTATAATCTTGCAAAATATAAGCACGGCTCAAGTTGATTTTTTTTCAGAATAAACTTATTAGGAGAAAACAATTGTGTCCAATTTTACCTTCTCGACTGTTGTACAACTATGAGCAAATAAAACTTTATTATTAAGCTGTCTAGCATTGTTTAGTAATCCAGAAACGCATCTTTTAATAAGCACTGTGCAATTATTATATATTTATTACCATAGCTGCATAGTAAGTTATTTGTTTACATACTTTAAAGATCGTTAGGCTTATGGACAATCGAACTATAATCAATGCATCAATAATAATAGTTATCGTGATTTAAATTACTTCGAACCTATGCAACGAATAAAATTCACAGAAATATAGCTGAAAAGATAAATATTTGTTTCAGATTTCAACTATCAATCACTTTATAAAAGTGTATCAACACATCATAACAAGCAATGGCGGAAACAGAAGGGACATGAATCTATCGCTTCCCGGTTTCCTGAATGTGTGTCTCTGCGGATGCGCAATCATCGTTGTTAAGCTACGGTTATCCAACACAACATTCAGCCATCGGATGGTCAACGGTTGTTTACCAACGGTTACCCAACACAATAACATTCAGCCATCCGATGGCCAACGGTTGCCCAACACAACATTAAACCATCCGATGGCCAACGGTTATTTACCCACCGTTTGTCATCACAACCTTTAGCCAACAGAATACCGACATTTCCATATGGACATCCAACGTTTGCCCAACGTAACAACCTTGTGCCAACCACGTGCCAACAATAACCCAACGTATGTGTGCTAGGTTGGGGGGGGGGGTCTTTTTAAAGGGTCCTAACCCATATTTACGCTACGTACAGGCGAAAACCACAGAAAACTTCGAACGGTTAGGTCGACGGACGCGCGATGGGACCCGAACCGGGGACCTTCACACTTCGCCCATCTACCATTTCCAGTGACATACCATTGTGCCATGGCGAGGCCTTGTAGATGTTCGGAAAATTATTTGTATATACAGTGTACGTATTAACTGTAAATAAAATTAAATGTTACTAAAAATCCTCAGAGAGATCGCTTCCACTGTGGTGCTACGTCACAACTTTAGCTTTTCTTATTTTAAAGTAATTATTCTTGAGGGACACAGCATTTTATCGCGTAAGATTTTTAAGTAAGTATTTGAGTTCGCATATAGTTTTGCCTTTTTTCTAAGTCTGGCTAGCAGCTCATTACGCATTTTTATTATATTGGCAGTGGTTCAAATACATGCTTACAATATTAATTACGGGTGAAATTTTAAAAGATATTACCGAATTCATTCCCTGAAGCTAAAAGCCAAAAAGTTGGTCTATTTTAAGCAAGTCCGAAATGTTTCTAAAAAAAGATAAAGGCAAAATTTTAAAAGTTAAAATAAAAAGCTTTAATTCAAGTTCTGGAAGAAATTTAAATTTTTAAGGATCAAGATCAAAGTACACATACATTGTTAAATACATCTTGAGTACATTATTAATTAAAAAATTTAAATATACACTAGACAGAACAGGCCAAACAACTAGTGGGCTAATGGCACTGTCTCTGTCGGTCCGAATGAAATAGGCCTAGCTTGATTATCTCCGATCCCCGATCCTGATGAATAAGATAGATCTATTGCATTAACGGAATTCGTTACTTCATTGTGAAAATAACAAAAAAGGGTTAAATAATAAACTGTAAATTTAAATAAAAGGGTAAAAAAATGAACATGTTAACGCGAAAGCATTTACCACGTTGTTCTACGACGATGTAAGCAAGGGAACCGATGACAAACGAACGAAGTTCGATTATTCGACTGCATTCGATTTAGTCGAATCTTCTGTGTCAGTAGTCGCGTGTGTTTACATTTTAGGACTAATTTATAACATTACTTTTAACTATCGTATCGACATACTTTTTGTTTTATTTTAAAACTAATGATTTGCAGATTCACATTTAATAAACAAAAAATGGAAAATCGTTTTGGTGATTCATTTTTGGGGGGGAAATGAAGTCCATTGTCGCTTTCGTTGAACCGAGTACCCAAGCATATGCAGTAGTATAATTTAATACAGAAAGTACGGTTCGACTTTAGAAAAAGTATTTCCAGGAATAATTAATAAAAGGGACAGATAAAGCGAGAATATAGCATCGTGACAATTCTTATAGGTTTTTAATTGTGAAATGCTGCACTAGCAATTTGTGAAAAGCTTTTAATGTTACATTATTTCCTTTTATTTATTCATAAAAAAGCAACTATTCAGTCCGCTTAATTAACTATTAATTTATATCTTTATTAGATTTATATTTATAAAAGATATTGCATTCTATAAATTTTTGTATGGTATACACGATATGAAACAAAAAATAAGTAAATCCTTCTAGTTCGCATTGTTTATTTTTTCAACCTCAAACTATTATGAATGATATAAAATTATACATCCATTAAAATATTTAATGTAGTAATAATATCTTATCCATAAAAAATAGCATAAGTTATGTTAGATAAAAAGCATTGATTAAAATATTATTGCAGAATTACGCCAAAAAACTCAAAATCGTGTATATTTTTTTCTGCAGAATTTTTAAAGCTAAAAATTAACTATTTGCATTTTTTTAAATTGTAATCTTTCTTTAGAATGTCTGTTGACAAATTTTGATAACTGACAACTTTCTGAAGAAAATCTTAAGATAATTTTTAGTGGAGCTGGCCGTGGTGTGGTAGAATGGTTCTTTAATCACTACACAACCCGGGCGGCTCGTCGGCTCAAAACTCTCATATTAAATAAATATTAATCCTAGAGCATTTCTTATTCTTCACGGATGTAATTTCACACTTGAATTATCTGTAAATAGAACCCCTTAAAATGTGTCCCACCCAAGGTACCCTCCTGAGGAAATGCTCGTTGTGCAGACTTACAATATTGCTCAAACACCTTCGTAGGTGCAAATAAATTTTTACAGAAACAAAAGCTCTTCCGGGGGGGGGAGCTTCATTTAATGTATTTATTTGGCATTCTTAAGGGAATTGAACACTAAATTAAAGTCAAGGATTCATCAGGCACAAAAGGGGAAAGTAGGGTCTAAGCAGTGAAGATTACATTATGACAATGTGATGATGCTACCATGGACCGATTGGCAGAGATGGGCCCAAGGCAAAAGCTTTATTGGGGGCCCCTCTTACGAACACTTTCTTATATCCTACAAAGCCGCTTTCATTTTACACCATAGATAAAAGTATGTTATAACAGCGTAAAAATGATAATTGAATCAAGATGCAATAATTCGATGATAATAATAATAATAATAGTAATATTGATATGTAGGACAGTAATATTTCAATTATTTAATTTGATTTTCAAACGTTAGTTTCATTCGAAATTTTTCAAGTAACATGTTCCACAATATTTTTGTATTTATTTTCCTAATATTTATATCAGATCGTTTATTTATAGTGGAAAAGAACTTCACTTCGCTCCACATAGGAAGTTATTTCCTTTTCTATGTTCCAATTGAAAAGCTCTATAATTTTCTCGCGATCAGCATATATCACTGCATAGGCCCCGCGTAAATGATGCGTTTCAGCTGAATAATTACTTGAGATTATACCGTTCAGTTGAAAAAGCTGTGCATATAATGCTACCAGTATGAAATAGTAACAAAGTAATTATTATTACTGTTATTTTTTATGAATTAGTTTCTCTGTCTCTTATTTCAAATTAAAACCAAAATTTACAAATTTTTAAATTTAAATGGTAATTTGGGGGACCGGAGACTTGCCCCGAATGCCTGTCGGAAATCAGTCCCTGGATGCTGTTACATGTATTGAAACCTTAAAATAAACCCTCAGAAGAATTCAAACAATTAAAAATTGCCATAATATTTCAAATAAAATGTTTGAAATATAATGACAATATTTTCTGGTCGCCACCCCAGAAAAATGAAATTAATGTTAAAAATTCTCTTTTACTTCCATAAAATGTATGTATATGTGATGTTCCAGCTAGTCGCGCCCACTTACAAAAATGCATTAAGGGTGTAGTTCGAAAAAAAAAAAATATCCACACGGTCTAAGTACACAAATCAGAATAAGCTAATTGCACCAGGGGCTCGAAAAAAATTAAGGATGATTCTTTTTAAGCTGTATTACATATCGTAACAAATGAAACAAAGGTGCCTTTTATAAAACTTTCGGAAAAAAATTCTTCAACACAGAATTGCACGCCAAAAAAGTTTCGAAAAATGGCAAATCCTGCTAAATTTTCGATTTTTAAGAATTTTTTCTGCAAGTTTCGCTATTGATACAGGTTAATAGTTCATTACAGTGTATAATACAGCTTGTAAAGAGACATTCTGAAAACTTTGAAGTGCAATACATAATTAGTTTATTTGCATTTATGTACCAAAATCATATGGTTTTTTCGAACTACACAGTTAATTCCTTACTGACCCCGCTGCTGCCTTATCATAAATCGCATGATATTTTCCAGTTTTATAAAACTCGAGCGGCATTCTAGCGGCCCTTTTAAAAGCAAGGATTCACATGCCGCAGTGTAAAAACGCGAGCGAAAACTTAACTGACGATCTCTGAAAATGAGGTGGCCGACTGAGCAGCAGGGGAAAGCAAGATTGTGCGATCCTATCCTACCCCCTACACAGGGTTACAATGAAATCAACGAAGTAAATACTCGCCAATACCAAAGTCTGGCATGCTAAGGAAGCTTTACTTATGTGATTTTTTTCACACTTAATTTCTTAATCTTTTTGATTATTCCATTCAAGTAACGCAAACATGCAATTATTTTTAAATGATAAACTTTATTTCCGCTCTAGCAGTTGAAAAGTATCTCAGTTTTTTTTCTAAGCTAGACTTGCGGAATGAGCTATTTGATAGCAGCGGTATAACACTGCTGTTAGTTGTTTGTTTGAGATTGGCTGAGTTTGGATATGGTATGACAGTATGGGGTAAACCAAAGAAAGTCTTCAGTTTTCCGTTTTTCAGATTAAAAAGTAAATAGGGTGTTGAAAAGGTAAATTTAGGAATACTTCTGCGTCTGCTGCTGCAAGGTTTTAAAGAGAGAAATATAAATATTTTTCTCTAAGACTAATTGGATTTAGACATTAGTTAAGTGAATAATTAAGTTCTCCGACACTGTCTTAATCTTTTTAGTAAAGCACTTTTTCTTGTTCAACTAGTTAAAAACCAGCTATAACAACAAGTGAAATATTTATTTAACTGTTGCATTAAAAAAATATTTTCTTTTTCTTTGTAAGGTACATGAGGTTAAACAATTTATTTATTTATTTATTTATTGTACATTGTGCTAGCTAATGTTCTTGCTCTGGATGACTTTCTATTATATTTTTAATTATTTCATATGTTGAACCATTTATAAATTTAATTATATACTTTTATGACTACATATCCCATTACTTATAAGCATATTACGCTTCATTATTTAACAAAAAAGACACATCTGAAAATATGTAGGATTTGTTTTTTGAGCAAATAAATATCAAAATTTTATTGAAAACTTTTCTACTGGCTAGTAATGCTTAAAAAAGTGTTGTATATTCTTTAAATTAAATAACTGTTCATTCTGTAACAGAAGGTATATTTTTTCTACACGAGTTAGGTTATAACTTGATATAAATATTTGGGTGCAGTGGTATAAAATGTGAGATGTTTACCATTAGCATATACTACATATTTTCTCATAAGAAATCCAATTCTTTATTTCAATGTTAAAAAAACTTTATTCCTCTATTATATCAGTTTACATTTAAATATGATAAACATCATTTAAATATGTTTAATAGCATGTACTTACTTTCATGGTTTCTAAAAAATTAAAACTGTACATAGATATAATATTTATTACTTTCACAACAAATGTTAGAAACAAATATTTGGTTAGTTACGAATTAATTTTAAGATTATTTGTAAATTCAATAAGGCGGAGTTTTTTTTTTTTTTTCGTTGCCGATACCATACCATTTACGGAGTGTTGTCAGTTTAAGGCTGGCATATAGCCGGGCCGATATCGTTATCGTTATAGCCGACACCACTCCAAAGCCACGTCCTTAAGGACCAATTCATCCACGAGTTCGTCCACGAGCGGACACTATTTCAACGTAAACAGTGCCTCCTGAGCGATGTCGCTCCGGCATGTGCTGCGTCGGCATACGGGTGTCGAGGCTAAAGTTATCCGATGGGGCTGTGTTTGCTGGGTTGCCCGATTTTTAAACATGCTGGCTCTTAAGCGCGAGCTTGACACTTATTTACGACCCAAATGTCATTAAAATATACGAGCACATTAATGTACTCATTTTTAAGTAGCTTTCATTAACAGTGTACCTGTCAAGGGTTCAGTTGTTTGTTAGTAAACATGGGGCAGCCTAATAGGAGCTCTAATGCAGGGTTTCTCAAACTTGTGCTCCGCAAAGATAGCACGAACTCTGAAAAAGAAGGCCGCGTTAACTTAAATCAGAATTCACTTCCCAGATTTACAGAAAGAGCTCCGTCAAAATTCAAAGAAAATTAAAGTGCTTCATCTGACAAAAGGTTTGAGAAACGCTGCTTTATTTCATCCTCTCCTCTTGACCCACTGATAATCTAGCTCACACCCATCATTCTAAAGACGCAAATGTGAAGATTCTCCTTCTGTGACTCGCACTGAACCAGTTATTGAGAATTACTTATTTTAAAATGACTTAATCTGTTTACTGTACGGAGATTTGACACATGTATGTTGCTTTCCAGTGTCTCATTCAGCACCTGGACAAGAGGGACCTGTTATATATGGCCACCTACCCTGGTATCAAGTAGGAGATGTAGTAGATATAAACTGCTCATCAGCGAGATCGCCTATTCCAGCCCACATACGATGGTTCGTCAATGACATGGAAGTAAGTAGAAATTGTTCCTCTGCTGAGTAGAATTAAAGTTCTAATTTCAAAAGAAAGAATATACTCTGTGCAGAAAGAGATAATTTGGACATTATCAAAGCAAAGGGAATTCGTTTTGAAAAAAAAAAAAAGAAAAAAAAAAAGAAAGAACGACAACAATATTTCTAAACATAAATGAAGTTGAATAATAGATTCGTCATAATGTCACATTTCTCGTCAAATGAATCGAAGCTTGAATTTTCGAATCATCTCTAGACAACAGACCGCCAGCCTTTCTTCAGGCACCCAGTCACTACTCCTTATTCTTCAATCATGACGAGAATATCACTTTATAACAGTAACGTCTTTTTTAAATTATGATCAAATTTAGAGGTATGTTCAGAACAAAATTTAACCCATTTGGACCTCTGGTACTTTTCTTTCACCCTTTAACTTTTGTACCAAGCGTTTGGATATAAACTAATTTTAAATACTTTGTTAATTTTAAACACTTTGTATGTTTAGATTATATTTGTTGAAATTGGCACATATAACTCCTACGCAACGTAGGGGAATGTGCCCAAGTTCGGAAAAATGTACTAAATCTTTCACACCAGTAAACTAAACGAGATTTTTAATGGGGTACCTACCCCTCTAATCCTTTGATAAGTATACAAGACTTTAGCGATTTTGTCGTTTTTTCTTTCCTCACTTATACACTTACTTTTTATTTCCATCTCCCTCTCAGCGTATTTCTGCTGTTGCAAACATTTGGGAAGAAGGCAAACTAAATAAATGCACACTTCACAGAACAAAATTTTCACCATTCTGGCCAGTGGAATTTTTCTTTACGTCCTTTTGAAAATTAATAATTTTAAAAACTTAGTATATTAAGATTACACTATTAATGTGTAATTAAAGATAAGGGAAAAGGTTAGTTACTTACAGATCGTCACTGTAGTTCATATTTAGCTAAGTAGAGGTAAATTAAATCTTTAAAGGCAGTACTGAGATAACCCATACGGGACATACATAATTCATTCAAGAATCCAGTACAAATTTTGTATGACACTTCCAACTTTAATAGAAGTCCCTTCTAAAATGCCTCTAGAGATATTAACAAAGTGACTGTATATCCTCGCTAGCAGGCACTCCTTATTTCTATTCTGACTGAGACTCATTAATTGGTGTAGGGGCTTTACGAGTTTCTCATTTTCGATGGGGGCTGAGACATATTTATTATATCCAGGGTATAAATTGTTTCAATCTCTTTGCTTTAAAGATCTCATGCGCAATTGATTTAAGGACGAAGAGAGCAGTTTTACTATTTTATTCATTTGGGGCCTGAAAAATTTTTTCATCAGGCTGTACTCTGATATCTTCATATAGAGTGAATCCAATGTTAAAATTTTGAAGTCCCCCAAGGCCCCCAGTATATTTTTTGAAAGCATTACCGTTTTCAAGAAAAATTTAACACAGTAATCAAAAATATATATCTTTTCATAATATGAAACTACTATGTTGAAACTACAACTCAATGCCAATAGTTCTCAGGTGCGAAGTCAGAACCAGTTCTACCTATGCTTCGAAATTGCATAAATTAGCGCTAAGGACCATGTTTGGGGCCCCATATCGAGGGGACCCGGAATTTTATTTTTTCTGTATCACGTCAGAGCCAAGATTTAAAGCATTCTTTAAAACTGTATTTTTTATGAAATTGGGGATATTTGGGGGAAGGGGGGTTATTTGGGGGCTCTGCCTATTTTCAAATGCATTTCCAGTTTTAGATGTTAATATTCAAGGTATATTATCAGTTTTTAAAAAAAAATCTCTGAAGCATCTCAGAGCAAATCACAGTCGAGAAAGTAAAATGGCAAAAAGGGCCCTAAATTCGTCACTCCTCTTGGGTACTTTGACCCCCCATAACTCCAAAACTAAAAGAGCTAAATCAAAAATATATCAGATGTGTTCTTTCCTGTGGTAAGGCAACACAACAAAAAAAAATTCATGAGATTCTGAGATGGTGATTGAAACTTTCGTCTTTTTTTTACCTGATTTGCTCTTGCGATGCTTCTTAAAATGACTCGAAGGTAGAGGCCGCAAAGCTGGGGGCTTTCAAAAATATTTAACATGGGATTCACTTTATGAAGATATATAACTGCACTGTTCAAAAATTTAAATAAAGTTTAATAAAATTTGAATAAATTTGAGTGGCGAATGTAGACAGTTACGACAATGTTTACGAATTATTTTGAGTGTTCCTGTAAATTATGCTGCATGCACGAATTTTAGCCTGTGTTATTCAAGAATAGTGTAGCTTTCAGTGAAAAGATCTTTAGAATCAATTCAATAGTCACAGAGATGTCCATATTGCGTCATGTGCTTGAATTTTTGAGTGTCCCTGTAAAAGAACTAGTTATGCTGCATGCTGAAAGGTAGCCCATATTACTCAGGAATAGTGTAGCTTTCTATCAGTGAAAAAATATTTCGAATCGGTTCAGTAGTTAGAAAGATCCCATACAGCGTAATGTAATTCTTATGAGTGCCCCCTGTAAAATAACTATTTGTGATATATGGAGGATATATTTGAGATATATGAAGAATGCATTAATTTTCAATATTGCCAATGTCGATTAAACTTCTAAAAGTAACGCCGAAATGCCCCCATGCGTGCCAGTGGAATGTCCCAAATAGGGAGGTACTTTTTGGGATATTTCTTGGAAACAGTTGTACCTTCAACAAATGTTTTTTCATAATATCAAACTACTATGTTGATACTACATCTCCATGTCAATAGTTCTCATGTGGGAAGTCGGTTTCAGCTGTACCAATGCCTCGAAATTGCGTAAATTAGCGCTAAGGGCCATGTTTGGGGCCCCGTACCGGGGGTCCCTGGGGGGCCTTTAAAAATTTTTAACATTGGATTCACTTTATATGAAGATATATAAGTGCACTGTGCAAAAAAACTTTCTGTATCACGTCAGAGCGAATACTTTAAGCATTCTTAAAACTGTATTTTGTATGAAATTGGGGGTATTTTGGGGATCCCTAATTTGGGGCTCAGACAATTTTCGAATGAATTTTCAATTTGAGACGTTAATATACAAGGTATATTATAGGATAAAATGAAAAAATTCTCTGAAGCACCTCTGAGCCAGTCGCAGTCGAGACAATAATGTGGCAAAAATGGCTCTAAATTAATTCGACGTTGCTCCTCTGGGGTACTTTGATCCCCCCCATAACTCCAAAACTAAAAGAGATAAATCAAAAATATTTCAAATTTGTTGTTTCCTTAGGTAAGTCAACACAATAAAAGAAAATCATGAAATTCTGAGATGGTGATGGGAACTTTGATGGAGGCCCGAGATTTGCTTTTGAAACGGCTCTTAATTCTATTTTATTCCGCAATAGAGACATATCGGAGTATGTTTATCACCAGTGAGAAACCAAAAAAAGAATGAGGTGGGTGTAGAAAAAATCATTCTTTAAGAGAAAGCTAATTAGGAGCTCAAAGTGTTAATTTGACATTACTTTAGATAAAATATCCTTTTATTTCAATAATCTAATGATAATTTCGCAATGTGCTTTTCTTTTTAGGCTAAACTAGAAGATTTGATTAAATACCCTACTTTACGCTACCCAGATGGAACAGAAGTGTCCAAATTGGGCTTACGCATGCGAGTAAAACACTATCACTTCAAAAGTGATGAACTGCGTATCAAATGTACGACGACATTGTACAAAATGCTAACAATGAGAGCAGAGAAAGTGCTTTATAGGTAAGTAAGCTTAACATTATTTAATAACACGACATTTTTTTATTTTTCGACCTGTTTTATGTTTATTCTTATCGGGAGACTCCTTTTATAGGTGAGTCATTCTAACATTATTTATAGTTTAATTTTTTTTTTTTTTTTTTTACAATGGTCTATTTAAGTTTGCGGGAAAGGCGATATTGGTGAGTAAACCTAACACTATATATCGATCAAATATAAATTTTTATCTAATGGGCTGCTAATGTTTATGCTTCTTGGCTTAGAGAACACTTTTTAGAGGTAAGTAAGCCAGAACTTATTAATCCGCAAAAAAATGTTTTATGATCTTACGTGCACTTTTTAAATATATTTTGTTCAATCTGTATAGCTTTAAAATGTTGAATTTTGACAGGATACAGCGTAAATAACCTAAAACATGTTCTTTAACGTATTCTATTTCATTTGATGGGTAAGTATTTATTTTAATTCTGATATTGGTTTTCAATCTGGCTTATTCGAATGCATACATTGAATGCAAATCTAAACGTAATCTAAGTTACAAAAAGCTTTAAATTAAATTTTAAGGTACTGAAGTGGCAAATTTTTCATTACACAGTAAAAAAGAATTCGTAAAATCACAGCATAAAGACTGTAAATGTTACATTAATGAACCATTTTTCTTCTTTACGGTAAAACTACCGTAATTTTGCAGTATTTGATCCTTAAAAATACGGTATATGTGCCGCTTCTATTCTAAACGGCATTTATAACGTAAAATAACGGATTTCTTGTTAAATTGTGGAAGATACACAGTTAATTTACGCCAATGTTCCTATGCACATGTGCAGTATTTGGAATATATAAGAGAGTAGCATGACAGGATTTTCTTTAGTGGAGATGGTTTCAAGTCCCCCTCCACTTCCCTAAAAGAAGAATGTTATAGATATTAAAATAATTATCCATTTCTAAATATTTAAATAGTTATCGAAATAATTATCCATTGTAGGAAAAAAAAATACTACTGCTTAATGCCTGAAAGAATATGTTGCTTAAAATATTTTGCCAGCGTGTAAACAACTTCAAAGATTGGAATATTAAACTAATAGACTGAAATACTACGTCAAGAAATTCAGTTCAATCTAACAATAATTTTCAAAATATTACACTATGTTAAATTTTGGGGGCTGGATGGTTTAATTATCTGAATAGATAAAGCCCATGATCTCTATATGGTTAAAAAAAAATTATGCGTTCTGAAATATCAAAGAATTATTAAAATCTTACCTGAAATTTTCTTGTATATAAGTATCACTAAATCCTGAAATTTTGTTCACTCAAATAATAAATAAATTTTTGTAGATATGTCTTTATTTACTTTTATGTATTATATTCATTGCACATACAGTTTATAATTAACACATCCTAAGTAACACTTTACGATTAACAATTTCAGATAATTACATTCAAAATCGGGTAACCTACAAATATGCATATTAACATACAATTTATTTCAAACCGTATTTTTACGTATAAAAGTATTTATCTAGAAATTTTCAAAATAATTAAATCCCATCTTTACAGGTATTTTCCCCAACATTAATGAAACTAACACGTTATGCAAAAAAAAAAAAAAAAAAAAAAAAAAAAAAATACACTACACATATAAAAGGAATGGAGAATGAATTTTCTTCAACGTTAAAAACTATTTTGCATACTTCATTATTTTACAGCTATTAAATTATAAATTTTTCAAAATAAGATAATTTTCAGTTAAATGTTAATACTGCACTATTCGTAAAGAGGACATCAATATGCATACATATATGTATATATATAAGTATTTTATATGACCAAAAATAATAAAAAATTCATACCGTCGTTGATGGTAAAATGAAGTGACATGTGATTAAACCCAGCTGCAGCAGTTATTTTAATTTTCGAAGATGTTCGTAAGTTCAATATCGATTTCTATGTTTCACTAAGTTCAAGACATAGCGTCTTTCATGTTTCACATATCACACTCTGTTGATGGTAGTTGGTGCGCCTTTAATGTTTCATAAAGTCTGCGATATTTATGGAAGTTTCCAGTTACGCACATTAGAATGTTTGATGACTGCTGAATCATCTCCGTTGAACGGTCTATGACGCGACACAATAGAATGGATTAATACTCTACAGATAGACTTATTTATTGTAGAGCAGAAGAGCGCCATCGTCTACTTCATATCAAGGAAAGAATATTTTTCTATTGACTTCTTATTCATAGATCGATAAATTCTTCGTTGAATCGCACTGTGATGTGATACTCGAGATAGGGCTCATCTTCGTTTTTCACTGGAACACCGCAGTCTAATATAGGGAGTCCACATTCTTTTAGATTTCTCCTTTAAAAATCGTATTTATTTAAACATCATTACGGTAAAACACTGTTCGTAGACAGTCATACAATTTTCATCTGATTTTCAATTTCTTCTCAAATCTTCACTAATCTCAGCAGGGACAGAAAAAATGCAGAGTCCAGAGCACCGGTCGATCTCCGGGAATGGGACTGCGTCTCAAACCTTTCGATCTTCGGAGAGCCCTTGACTTCAGTTTTCAAAATTCCAACTGCCAAAACCGTTATTGAAGTTGTGTAGCTTCATTTCGTCAATTTCGCAAATTCTTTTGTTTTTGGCTCGACCTAATAGTATTCTAGGAACATTTACATTTTTAGCCAATGGAACTAAAACAAATATATGTCCTCCCTGATCCTTGCAAACCTTAAAATTTATGAGTTCTTTGACTGTGTCTGGCACTGAGATCATCTCACTTGTGCTGTTTAGAGTAACCAAATACCCCCTTTACTTGCAGTGTGGTCTCGCGGTGAAAATTTGTGGGGTACATTTTTTTTCTGAAAATTCCAAGTCTGTGCGGTCTTGTGTCAATGAACTCTGGATGATCGGGAGCTTTGGAAAAAATTGTATTTTATAAGTTTTAATACTTTAATTGATCTTGAATGCTATGCATATAGTTATGAGGTTTTAAATTGCACTTTTACCATAGTGGGATGGAAAAAGCCAGAGTTGTGTCTTCGCATCTCAGATAACACCAAGACATCGGAAGGTCATACAGAAGATGTCATTGATAGTGTTGCAGAATACTCTGCTTGTTTCCGGGGTTCGTCGTTCTAAAGTCCAGTTGGTGTAGAACTTGGTAGAACAATCAGCTGTACAAAAATCACAAGCACAATTAAACAGGAATGTGCTTTAAACAGTTCGCTTAGATTAGAAGCTCTCACAAAGGCTGTAATTCTCACACAAAATAAAACACTTCCACAGGTAAAATTCAGTGGAAATATACGAGGAATAACACTAACAATCCTTCAAGACTCAACAGTGAAGAATTTACACACAGCACTTTAAAAACAGCTTCGAAATCAAGCGTGAAACACCGCTTCTATAATAGAGCGTACTCACACTGAGAGAGCTCTTCACACACTGGGCGTTCAACTCGCACTCCACAATCGGGGCAGCTCGCGCTTCTATATATACCGAAGCAGAAGCTGCGAGCAGCTTCCAGAAAATCTATTTCACGAAGATTCCACATAAAGCGAGAATATTGATTACGTCATAGAAGAGAAATGTTAGGCTATTATATGTTTTTAATGCAGCAAAAGCAGCTTTACAGGCCCCATAGAGAAAAACGCGCCAAATGACCAAAAAGTCGCCAAGCTTGGCGACTTTTGCGAAATATCGCCAAATTTGGCGCCAAAAATAAGTCCCCAAAAGTGAAGAGATCCAAGCTCTAGGACCAATATTTCTCGAGTTTTCTAGAAACCCCATATATTTGATTGGGAAACCGAAACCTCCGTATCACCGGTTCTAATTGGCCGATTTTGATGCAAGAAAAAGCAAAATTTATCTAATTGAGGCGTAGAATACGAATTTTAAACCATTTTAAGCCCCAGAGCAGCGGGTTGCCCCGAAAATTCGTAACATTAGGATACTCTGATATCCTGTGGAGATTCCAAAATCATCAAAAAATGTGTTTAAGACGTCCGATACTAGTCTGAATGTCACTTCTATACAGATCCACAGGACATCCCCAAGAGAACTTAATTGGACAGCTGGAGGATAATCACAGGATACTCAAATCCTTTACATGTCCTGTGGCCATTCTATAGACCATTATAGCACATTTTTACATCCTTTATTCGACATACGGCCATCCTTTTCTCATCTTGTGGACATTTTTAAAAATGGTTAACATATGAACTAGCGTTGTTGTCGCCCTTATTATTCTTCTTATTATAAGATTATTAAATAAGAATGTCTCAAATATTATGAGGTTATAAAATAAGAAGGTTTTTCTTTTTTCTAAACTAACGTGTCATACCTCGTGTTTCTCGTCACGATTACAATGGAAGATACGCAATTTTAAATAAATGCTATATAAATTTAATGTTTATCATTTAAAAACAATCTGCAATGCGACTCAAACTAAAAATATATATAATAGTGAGACTTACCTGTATTCTTTGATTAAAATATCTATAAAAGATATCGAAACGACAGTGCGCTATAGTCAGCGTCGAAGGAAAAAATGGCGGAAGTGGCCGGCCGGCTTATCTTCAATCGGACTCATCAAGAAGGAGTGCGCATGCTTTGGAAGCCGTCTTATTTAGGATGTCCACAAACGTCCCACTGTAAAACACTGTTCGTAGACAGTGTTACAATTTTCGTCTGATTTTCAATTTCTTCTCGAATCTTCGCTAATCTCAGCGGGGACAGAACAAGTGCACAGTAGGGTGGAGCGAAAAAAATCAAATTGATATTTTCGAGTCGCTATAGTGCGGAAATGTTGCGATTGGTGAATACAAGAAAAACAAACAAACAAGCAAAATTATTCAAATCGGACTTTATCTTCCGATCGCGAAAACTGTCTAAAAGTTCAAAAAAATTAAAAATTTCTGATTTTTTTTTTATTAAAAAAAAGTTATTATATATATTTTTTATCGCTATATGTAAAAATATTGACAGATTGTACTGCTTAATAATAATAATGAAAAATGACTGTGTTTAGGGAATATCTTCCGATCCCGCAAGCTCAATAGGGAAAATTTCAACTTTGAGGGATTTTTTGAGGGCAGAAAGGTTTAGTAGTTCACCCAACTCCCGCTAGCCACGTTACAAAAACAGCGCAGTGATCACCGCACGTGCCTCCTTCCTATCTCTCCCCGCCCACATCACCCCCATGGTGCGCCATTTCTTATCAGTTGTCAGGCTGTTACGCTTGAGTAACAGCATTGCATGTATACGACTTCATCATATTTCTGTTTTTGGATTTGATGTATTGTATAATTTGATTTTCATTAACTACTGATATGGATTCGGATATGTCATTGTCCAAGAAAATCGGTAGACGATATTTTCAGTGTCCTATATTCGGTCATCCAAGAGACTTTATGCCGAACATTCTTCCAACACACGAGGATGTGATTCGATGCTGCTTTGAAGAGAGGTTTAAATTAGCAAGTAAGCTGAATAACACTAAAATATGTTTCTCATCTGTCAGCCATGCAGTGGCACAAAAAGTAAAATATATTTATGAGAAAGCGTCAATTCCAACAGTTTCTAATTATAGGATCATTCAGCTAATTAAAGCCTACTATGATAAGTATTGCCTACTAAGATAAGTATTCTTATCAGTTGTCAGGCTGTTAAGCTTGAGCAGTGATGTGGGGTGGGTAAATACCCACTGGGTAGGTAAATATGTTTTGGGTATTTACCCAAGGCCTGGGTAAATACCCAAAAACTGGTATTTTCAACTTAGAATGGAATAACTGCTCTTAACAACATTTATGATTAATACCAATTAGATTTCTATTATTGTTCCTTTTTTTTAATACAAAGTTTTTAATTTTAATTTGACTTCATTATGAGTATTTTTGTAGTGGTTTTTTTAAAATTATTATTAAGTGTTTGATTATTTGGCATAAACTACTTTATCAGTCATGCCGCATTTTTTTTCACTAACTTTAATAATGAAGGATGTTTTTATGGTAGTCCTTAAATTGTTTTGTGCAAGTGACAGCTTTGGCAATATTTTCAATGTGTTACATTGATTAATATACCTCATAGCTTATTTTAAGTTTACTATTATATCCCAGAGTTTATTTTATGTTTATTATTTTTTAAACTGTGATAGTTTATTATATTAGGTTGTAACGAAAGTTTTCCGCCACTGCAAGTATTGCCCGCACAAGCAGTTCGCGTTGGTGTCTGCTAATATTTTGCGAAACGATTTTTGTTATTTGAAAGAAAAAGACTTGTTTTACAGCACTGTGTTGTGAAATCCGTAAAGCAATATCGTTATGATTAAGTATAAGGTGTCTGAAATGGAACTATCACGCTACCAGATTGAACCATCATTTACTCTCTGTTCTGTTGCAAAAAGTCAGCTACAGGATGACACCGAATGATGTGTACAGCTTAAGGCACTAGTGTAGTATCATATGACACTGTGAAGATTTGGTACCGAAAGTTCAAAAAAGAGGACTGGGACATTAATGAAGCAGAGCGCTTTTGCCGGCCTAATGATGCAGATGAGACCCGATTACGACAATCTGTGGAAGACTATAAAATATTCATCCACTCGAGAGTTAGCTAAAAGAGTTAGACTTTAGTGCCATGTCCATTAGTCGCGTTAAGCATCGCATTAAATTGGCATATAAGGTCAATAGCTGGGTACCGCGTGAGCTGACTCAAGCAAATCTGGCGGAAAACTTTCGTTACAACCTGATAGTTTGTTATTGAAGAGGAGAGGGGATTATATGCATCTTATGATTGATTTAATGATCACTAAAATAAAAATTACATGCAAATAGTTACAAAACTAGTTATAAGTAATAGATTTAAAAACTTATTTTTTACGGTAAATTTAAACTTTATGAATATTTCAGATTGATGAACAAAATATTTCTTTTAAAAAATCATTAATACCATTTTTTTATAATAAAATTTTCCTTTAACGAATTTTTCAGAATTACAAATTTGATTTTCGGTCTCCATAGATTCAGATTCGTAATTCAGATTTTACTGTCTGTATATATTTAGGGCGAGATTCAAGCGAGTTCGAATCGAACGTTTTTCAGTCCCCAGTTCCCAGTTCAGTCCCCAGAATGCTTCCAATGAACAAACCTATCGCGCTGTCACGTGATCAAAACGCGATTGTTTTGTTTCAGTTGAATACAAAACATTGATATATTTCGAAGTTTCCCCTCTTCGATGCGGAAAACGTTCGAATTGTGTTTCACTTGAATCTCGCCCTTAGTACAGTTGAATTTCTCTCATTTTTTACAAATTGTTAAATACACTGCTCCTTGTTATTATTCCTTTTGCTAATTTGTTTCCAACAGTTATATTTATAGGCTATATTTAATCAAGTATTTTATTCAACATGTATCTGTAGAGGGGGTGAAGATTATACACCTCCTTACGTTGTGCGCTAGAAGTGCTTACTTTAAAATAAGTCGTGAAATAGCAGTTCAACAACTAACTTATTTATTGATCAAAAATAAAATGAATAAGCTTTAAGGATAACAAATAACATAACATAACAAAATTATCAGTCGCGAGCTATAGAACATAATGCTACCACTTTAGCAGCTTCACTCACAGCTGGTGTTTATATACTTGCCAACCATCCACTCCGGAGAGACTGGTGAAGGTCAATATGCATCTTCGTGAATTCGCAGGACTTTCCGCTCTGGGTGTGTTCGCAAACTGACTCACTGTTTGTCAGCTCGCAAACTGTTGGTTCGTAAACCGACGAAATCAACGCCACATATCATATAGCTTCTTTTCATAATTATATTTTTTGAAGTTTTATCAAATTAAAATGTTGTAAAGGGTTTCTAAGTTTCTTCTTTTTTTCTTTTTACTTTCTACTTAATATACAAGGGGCATTCAAAAAGTGAGTTACACTTGTTCCTACATGGATGGCAACAATGCGAAACAAGACCGAAGCTTGTGCAGACTATAGTTTAGTTCCATGGCTTCCAAAGGTAGCAATTTCATTCGGATAGCATGGTGTGTGACGAAGTTCACATATTTTTCGCGTCTTAAAATAATGTTCCTATGTTTCGTCTTTCTAAATCAAAATTACGTATTCCGTATTAATCTCTCTCCACTTTGTTTTTTCGGCTCGATAAAATATTCTTTCCTTTTGCGCGACTCTATGTCTGTGATTTTTTCGGTGTTTCCCTTCTAAATTAATTTCGCTTTAGCATATGCTGTGTTAGTTCTTAGCGCCTCCCGGTCTCCGTCGGTGTTTTCTCACAGGGTTGTAGCCTTTCGTATTGGCATCGCCAAATTCTGGCACTTCTGTATTGGCATCAATCATTTAAATCCGTTTGTTTCAAATTTTTATATTGTTTACGCCTACCGGACGGTGGTTGTCACGTGGGGCAGTGGCTTATGAGTGCTCATATTTTACTCGCCAACCTGTAGAGAGCTGGCAGTTTTGTAGGAAGATTTGACAAGACTTCTCGATTGCTCTCCGTCAGAGGAGGTTGTGTTCATTTTTTTATGGAACTCCGGCATGCCTTGTGGCCGGAACAATTAGATATGTTCCTGGTGTTTTTTTTTAATGAAGCAATGTGCGGTGCGTAATTGAACTTGTTTCTTTAATAACTGTTTTGTGAAGTTACCTACAATAAAGTGCAGCTTTTTGTGTATTCCAGTTGTCCGTCAGTTTTTCTCAAATACCTTTTGTACACTATACGTCATGTGAGCGGCCGAGGGAACATTTCTCTTAATCGTCCTCCGACAACTCCCTCATATAAACTTGGTGCGTCATGACCAGCTCGTTTCCACGAGTAGTTGTTTCCGGCACATCACCGGCTGTCGGAGTTTCCTTTTGCCCAAGTATGAATGTGCAAAAAAAAAAAAAAAAAACTGTTCTTACTTAAGCAAAACAAATTTTCTGTGGACTCTCCCGTCTCCATGTCATCGGAATTTTGATTACCCGGCGGTGTGCGACCGAAAAGAATTTGCTGTTCCTCGTTCTGATACCTGTGCCTACTAGCCAGCGGTGTGTATGACGCTCAGGAAATCGAAAGTCATAGACTAGTATTGTTCTCCGTGTCTACATTTTCCGTAGTGACCGTTCCGGTGTTACGATGCTCTTCTCGTTTCGCCTCGCGCTTCTGGTTTCGCCGCCCTGTGTTTTTCCGCTACCAGGGTTTGTTGTCCGCTACCAGGGTACCTATGTTTCCTGTATTTCGCCGATACTTCTGAGTCAACTCTAGCGGAAACCGTGAGACGAGTGTGGTGTTCAGAATTATGTGTGTTTTTATAATGGATTCGGAACTTTTATGTGTGTCACAAGGATAGATGTTTTGATTTTCATTCATAAGAGGATAATTTTTGCGTTTTGTGTGTTTTATGTCATTTTTGTAGGTAAGTCATTATTTTTATTATTGTAGAATGTCTAAAATTTCTGATTTTTCTGTTAATATTCCATCATTTGATGGTAATGCCGTAGAATTAAAACATTTCTTTGGTATATTGGAAGACTTAGCATCTTTAAACAAATGGTCAGAAGAAAAAACTATTTTGTATTTCAAGACTAAACTAATTGGTCCAGCATTACAGTTTTTTATTGAAAATGAGGTTGTAAATAAAGCGAGAGATTTTGATGTAATTAAATTAGAATTTGAAAAATATTTTTGTAACAATGAAATTCTAGCTCCAGTAACCGAGCTTAATAATTTGAAATTTGAAGATTTTAACTCTGTAACTGCTTTTGTTCATCGATTAAATGTTTTGGTTTCTAAGGTATATAAAATTAAAGATTCTCAAGCTCTTGATGATATTAAATATGTTAAATTGATGTCGGCTTTGCCATCTAACATTAGAGTTAAAATTTTGGAGGATAACATAACTGACTATTCTAAAGCTGTTGTGCGTGCCCAGCAATTACAAAATATTGCACAATCTGAATCACTTGTTTTGGCTAATCAACAAAAAGCCCCAGTGTTTGCTATTTCTGAAAAAATTGAAGAATTAGCTTCAAAAATTAATGATTTGACTTTTAAAAATTCTACTTCTGATTCTGCTGACACCAATCGTAATGCTTCTGCTTCTGCTTCTGAGCAACGGAATTTTTTCAGACAACGTAGACCTCATAATACACAGTTTAAAAACAGAAATACAGTTTTTCAAAATTATGACAGAAATAGAGGTCAAAGTAGTATTATCTGCCAATTGTGCTCCGGCAGACATCATTCTGCACGCCAGTGTAGAAAATTTAAAGTTTTGCACAATACTCCACAAAATAATAATTTTGGTCGTCGACCCAATTTCCGAAATTCAGGAAGAAATTTTTCTAATGACTGTAATTTAAACTAATTTCGAGGTGTGATTTGACTGGTGGGAACACATCTCGTTCTTTCATACATACACCAGACAATTTCCCAATTTTGTCTAAAAATTTACCAAAAGTGTCTAATGAGCGTAGAGTTCGTTCTTGTTCGACTCAGACTATTGTACCTGTTACCATTGCTGAATCTAAATATGTACAGACTGATAATATTTTTGAAGATGAAAAACGAAATGAATATTTTATTGCAAATGTGAACAATGATTGTAATTTATTACCAATAATTGAAGTGATGGTGAATAAACAAAAACTTAAATTCTTGATTGATACTGGTAGTTCTATTTCTTTGCTTACAAGGGATGTTTTTAATGAAATTAAATCTAAAATCAATTACAAACACCTGGCTTCTTCAGTCACTATATCTACAATTAATTCAAAAATAAAATTCTCTGCTTGTATTAAATTAACCTTTAAAATTAAATCAATGTTTTTTCACCACTGCTTCTATATTGTTGACATTCCAGTTAATGAACATTTTGATGGTATTTTGGGTTTTCCTTTTTTAAGAGAAAACAATATTTCAATTGATATGAAAAGTTCTTGTCTTATGGTTAATGATTTAAAGGTATATTTTCTAAATAATAAAGACTCTAGCAATATGCATGTGTGTGCAACTGATAATAATGAAAAAGGTCCTAATTCAATTAAAGTAAATGACAATTCTGTTTGTCTATGTCAAAAGGTCATTTTAGAGCCGGATGAGCATATTTATGCTCAGGTTTGTTGTGATAATAAGTCTAGCACTGAATATTTTCTTTTTTCACCAAATGATGCTGAAAATTACATTTCTTATGAGGCTTGTTATTTAAATGAACACTTTAATCAAAACAAAAATGGTAACAAGTGCTCTCAAAAATTTTCTATATTTATTCATAATGTATCTGAACAGAAAATTCATTTAAATAAGAATACCAAGATTGGTAATATTTATGATATTGATGAAGTTAAAGAAAGAGACCTAACCGATGATTCTGAGAATTTTCAAATGTGTAATTTAATACAGCCTTCATCAGAAGTGCTTAATAAAAGAAAACAGCAATTAACTTCATCTGATTTTGACTTAGCACATTTGGAATGTAATGAACAAAGTGAATTAAGTAGTTTATTACTAAGCAATTTCGCTGCTTTTTCAAAAGATATGTCTACTTTAGGACACACTGACAGAGTTATTCCTGTGTTGAACTTTACTAATGATTTTCCAATAAAAACATTGCCATTTCCAATTCCTCAGGCTCTTCAAAGTGAAGCTAAAGAGCAAATAGACCAATTACTGAATGCAGGTATAATTGAACGTAACTGTTCTGAATGGGCATGTCCTGTAATTTTAGTAAAGAAAAAGCCTGACTCTTCTGGCAAACAAAAGTAT
The DNA here is from genome assembly GCA_038373885.1 of Cheiracanthium punctorium. Classification (NCBI taxonomy): domain Eukaryota; kingdom Metazoa; phylum Arthropoda; class Arachnida; order Araneae; family Cheiracanthiidae; genus Cheiracanthium; species Cheiracanthium punctorium. Next base: position 217,352 of record JAWZYV010012009.1, read on the forward strand.
AGGTTAGCCCTTGATTTGCGTATGTTAAATTCTGTCATACAAGGTTCATCATATCCTTTACCTAAAATTCAGACAATTATTGCTAATCTATCAACATATAAATTTTTCACCAGTTTAGATTTACAACAGGCTTATCATCAAATAGATTTACCAAAAGATTTACAAGATAAATTAACTTTCACTTCTCAGTTTGGCTCATTTAAATATAAAAGAATGGTTTTCGGTTTGAAATCCGCTGCCTCAACTTTTCAGGCTCTTATGGATCTTTTACTAGACGAGGTTAACTCAGATGGAATTTTCGCATATCAGGATGATCTTATTATAGGATCACATTCTTTTGAAGACACTGTACATAAACTTGAAAAAGTTTTAAAAGTTTTATGTAAATATAATTTGACACTTGCTCCTACTAAATGTTCTTTTCATAAAACATCAACAAACTATTTGGGTTTTCATATTGAAAATCATTTTATCAAGCCTATTCAATGTAACATTGAAAAAGTTGTTTCTTTTCCAACTCCTACAACAAAAAAACAATTAAAACGCTTTATTGGTTTGGCAACTTTTTACAAACACTTAATTCCTGCATTTTCTGAGTTATCTCAACCTTTGATTCAATTAACTACTCCTAAAGCTAAATTTGTTTGGACTTCTACACATGAACAAAATTTTCAAAAGATGCAACAAATATTTTTCTCTGAACCTATGGTAAGACTTCCTGACTGGAATAAGACTTTTTATTTAAATACTGATGCTTCCAACATTTCTATAAGTGCTTGTCTTTTACAAATGTATGATAATAAATTACTTCCAGTTGCTTATTTTTCCAAATCGTTAAATAAAGCTGAGCAAAAGTATCCTGCTCTTAAGTTGGAACTAATGGCTATATATAAATCTGTTAATGCCTTTAAATATTATTTGTATAATAGACATTTTATAATTCTTTCTGATAGTGCTCCTTTGAAAAAATATAAAAAGACTACCAACCCAGCTGACATAATCACAAGGTGGTTACTTGAGTTGTCAGAATATTCATTTAGTTTTCAGCACATTGCTGGATCTAAAAATGTACTTGCTGACTATTTATCTAGGGAGAACTTTGAAAATAATACTGAAACTCTTGACAGTAATCCTCAGTTAATTTATGATAAAGGTGTTATACCAATTGTTGATAATGTTCCTAAAAATAATGAATATGTGAACTTTTTAGTTACAAAAAACTCAAATAGTACTGATCCACTGTTGGAAATTTCAAATGAAACTTTTTTCAGAGAGCAAAATGCTGATCCTGAGTTGTCTGTCATTTATAATGAAATTTTAAGTAAGGGTTCCTCTGCAACTCATCCTGCCTTTTTTATTCATCCAGAAACTATGTTATTGATGTGTGAAAAGTATAATGTTCATAATCAAACTTATCATCATGTAATTGTTGTTCCACATTCGTTAAAAGCAAAAGCTTTAACAATTTCTCATCTGTCACATTATGGTTTAAAAAAGACTTACGAATTTCTAACAAGGAAGTATTTTTGGAAAGGTATTTATACTGATACTGTCAATTTTGTTGCCTCTTGTACTGTATGTTTACAGGTGAAACATCATCCTACTCGACCTGCTCCTTTACAACAAACATACACACCAACTTATCCAGGACATACTATTGCTATTGACCTTGTTGGTCCTTTCAGTAATGGTCGTACTGTTCTAACAATCACTGATCATTTCTCTCGCCATATGGAGCTTGTGCCTCTTACTTCTACGTCTGCTAATGTAATAGTCGAGGCTCTTTTTAAATATTTTACAACTTTTGGCCGTCCTGCAGTGATTTTGTCAGATTTAGGGCCACAGTTTGTTGCCTCAATTTATAATCATTTTCATGACAAACTTGGTATAAAAATTAATCATTCTTCGGCTGGTCATCCACAATGTAATTCCATTGCTGAACGCATAAATACTTCCATTAAATACGCTGTAAATTCTTTATTACTTGATGGCCACAACTTCGAACATGCAATTTTAATTCACAAATCTTTGTATAATGGTTCAACACATTCAACTACTGGTTTTACACCCAATTTATTACATTTTGGCAGAGAATTATCACTTATTTTTGACACATTTAACTTTGAGACAACTCCGCCAAATCTTAATGACATACACACTTATAAATTAATGCAAGAATTAGACTCCATTTATAAGAAAGCTTATCAAAACATTATTTCTTCACAAACGATTCGCTTTCAGAGACACTCACAACATGCTAGGCTCAGAGATTTAAATGTAAATGACATTGTTTATAAAAAGTCTTTGGATAAATTTAAACCTAAATTCACAGGTCCTTATGTGATCACTGAAAAACACTCACCTGTTTCTTTCTCTATTAGACGTTTGCAAGCTCCCCATCTCGAACCTCAGAGAGTACATATTGATAGATTAATTTTAGCTCCTCCACGTTCTGAATATCTTTCTTTACATAGTAATAATCACTACCATAATGGTGTTACAGATAATTTTAATCTACCTACAACTTCACATAATCAGTATAATTTAAGACCTAGAAAGTAGATGCATGTTTTCGTTTTAGTAATGGCGTGTTTGTGAAGGTACCCACAGACACTTCCTTGCTTTGTACACTGTTGTATAATATCTTGTTTGTATCTGGCTGGTCCAGTATTTTTAAAGATGTACACTTCAGTATACTGTATGATATGTATCTCTTTTTCATTAAACTTAGTTAATCAAGTTGTTGTTAATATTAAAAAAAAAAGAGGAACAATAGTTTTCTTAGGTGAGCTTACGGTTGTCGGTAATCATTTCTTTTCTACACAATTTAATGGGTTTTTCTAACCTGCACCTTCTTTACACACACAAACATACATTTTTCTTTTGTGTTTACCATTTTTTTGCAAATATTGTTTATGTTCATGTTTCGTCTGTTTGAAAGTTTCCTGTTTTTGGTCACAAAAATCTTAATTTGTTTTGAAGCTCATGTTTAAAAAAAAAAAAAAAAATATTTATATATGTTTTGATATTTTTATTCATTGAAAGTTTTTATTATGTTTTTCACGAAGTAAATTGTGTTTGATATTAAAAAAAATATATTAATAAATAAATAAACAAACTTTAAGAAAAAAGAGAGTTTGTTTTGAAAGTTGATAGCAATACCTGTACTGCAACTAAATTGCATTGGACACATTTCAGGTATTTGATTGCAATCATTTTGACTTGATTTATTTAAATTATGTCATGACTTTTATTAGAATCTTCTTTGACATTCATTTAATTAGAAGCTTCATCTTTGAACTTTATTTTAAAATTTAAACCTGATTAAGTGCACTAAGTATATTTGAGATTTGTTAATAATATTGAGAAACTTTCATTTCTTATTTTGCATGGATGTTGATAATGCAAAGGACTTTGAAAGTAAATGTTTTTGCACGTGCAAAGTTATCTGCAATGTTATCTGCAATGTTATCTGCAATGTTATCTGCAAAGTTATCTGCAAAGTTATCTGCAATGTTTTCTGCAAAGTTGTTTTTATAAAGAGATCTCACATTTATGACGTCATATGTACATATATTATTTTGAATATTCAAGGTTATTTTTCTTTAGTTTTTGCACATGTGTAATTTTGATATGTAATGGATAATTGAATCGATTTATATTGTTTTTATTTGTAGCAGAATAATGTTGATATTTCTGCAAATGGTATTTTGTGATGTATTTTATAATTTGTTATGTTATTTGGTATTGTATTTTTGTGATGAGCCCTCATAAGCGCTGCATGTTAGGCTTTCTGTTTAATTCAAGGGTTAAAGTTCTTTGTTTAAAAAAAAAAATTTCTGGCGTCAAATTTTTTTGTTAGGCTGTGGAGAGATATATGTGACGAAGTTCACATATTTTTCGCGTCTTAAAATAATGTTCCTATGTTTCGTCTTTCTAAATCAAAATTACGTATTCCGTATTAATCTCTCTCCACTTTGTTTTTTCGGCTCGATAAAATATTCTTTCCTTTTGCGCGACTCTATGTCTGTGATTTTTTCGGTGTTTCCCTTCTAAATTAATTTCGCTTTAGCATATGCTGTGTTAGTTCTTAGCGCCTCCCGGTCTCCGTCGGTGTTTTCTCACAGGGTTGTAGCCTTTCGTATTGGCATCGCCAAATTCTGGCACTTCTGTATTGGCATCAATCATTTAAATCCGTTTGTTTCAAATTTTTATATTGTTTACGCCTACCGGACGGTGGTTGTCACGTGGGGCAGTGGCTTATGAGTGCTCATATTTTACTCGCCAACCTGTAGAGAGCTGGCAGTTTTGTAGGAAGATTTGACAAGACTTCTCGATTGCTCTCCGTCAGAGGAGGTTGTGTTCATTTTTTTATGGAACTCCGGCATGCCTTGTGGCCGGAACAATTAGATATGTTCCTGGTGTTTTTTTTTAATGAAGCAATGTGCGGTGCGTAATTGAACTTGTTTCTTTAATAACTGTTTTGTGAAGTTACCTACAATAAAGTGCAGCTTTTTGTGTATTCCAGTTGTCCGTCAGTTTTTCTCAAATACCTTTTGTACACTATACGTCATGTGAGCGGCCGAGGGAACGTTTCTCTTAATCGTCCTCCGACAACTCCCTCAGATGGTGCATAGTACGAGAAGGAAATGGCAAGTGGTCTTGCATTGTCCTCTTGCATGACAATGCAAGACCTCACAAGGCACGCTCAACCAGGGACATATCTACACACTTGGGGGCCCAGGGCACAGATACTTTTCGGGGGCCCCTGCGCAAAAATATTTCTTAATAAAATTAAATTAAAACCTATTATTATTCCTAAGTTAACCGTATGTAAACATTTACAAATCAGTAAAAATGTCACGACAAATACCCCTTTTATGAATTTTTCAGTTTTGAAATGTTTTTATGGGTATTTGCAGTCGTCATACACCTTAGAAACGATAAGAGGAGGAGCATGCTGAGGTGTTCTATCGAATTTGCGTAAAAAATGGATAATTTTTAACATTACAAGTTGCATTAAATTAAAACTTTTGAATATTTGTGATTAAATGAAGCAAGTAATCAGAAATTTTACTCTTGAGAGATAATTTTAGTAATTCTTATAATTACATAAAAAGAATTTTTGGGACCCCTAGAAATCGGGGCCCCAGGGCACGTGCCCCAAATGTCCCGCCGTAAATCAGTCCCTGCGCTCAACACAGGATTTGGTACGTAGGTTTGGATAGGAGGTCTGGCAGCATCCAGCGTACAGTCCTGACCTGCAGCCCTGCGACTTTCACCTGTTCAGGAAACTCAAAGAGCATTTGGGTGGAAGACAATTTTATAACGAGGGCCAAGGTCAAACAGCTGTTCTAAGCTGGCTCCGGGACCAAGGAGCGAAATTCTATCGTCAAGGCATCGAATGATGGGTGGAATGTTCTGACAAATGTCTGCAGCGACTGGGAGATTATGTAGAGAAATAGTGTGCTGTATGTGTGTCATATTGTATTGTAGCGTACTCCTCAAAAAAGTGTTTTTTTGACCTACATTGTTCGAGCATAACTTACTTTTTGAATGCCCCTTGTATATACACTCTATAACAAAAAAGTCGACGCACCAAGAAACAATCATCCGATTGCTTTGAAATTTCGTATGCATGAATGTTTTGAACAGATGTGCAAATGATTCAAATTTGGTGTCCAATGAATGAATAGTTTGTACTCTAGCGCATCGGAACTGCGCATCCAGCAGACGTATATAAGGAGCAGTTCTTCAAAGGTTGTTAAAACCCTCGGTTTGATTGCGATTCAGATGACCTTTCAACAACTTAAAAAATACCTCGCTGCAGGATTCGTGCTCATTACGAGCAACTGTCAGAGTTTGACAGAGGTCGTATCATTGGATTGAAAGAGGCCGGTTGGACTAATCGGAGAATCGCTCGTCATTTGAGTCGAAGCGATGCGACGATTCGAAGATGCTGGCAAGGATGGGTGGAAAATGGCCGATTGCAGCGTCAGGATGGTAGCGGTCGACCTAGGGCTACAACAGATCGTGAGGACAGAGTGATGGTTTGATCAGCTGTCACAGCGCCTTCTTCATCTCTATCAACCATCAGACGTTCAACCCAAACACCAGTGTCCATCCTGACCATTCCCAGACGGTTGAGAGAGCGAAATCTACGCTCGCGCCGACCGTTACGCCACCTGCCACTCACGCCTGCACACTGCCGAGCCAGATTACAGTGGTGCAGGGCTCGATCAGGTTGCAATGATGCCGACTGGGGACGTATAGTCTTTAGCGACGAATCCCGTTTCCAACTGTGTCCTGACGATCATCGAAGGCGTGTTCGGGACGCAAAGGGCAGAGGGGGATCCTGCTTTCACTATTGCACGCCACACTGGCCCTCAACAAGGCATTATGGTCTGGGGTGTCATTTCCTTTGATAGCCGGACCCCTTTGGTCCTCATTAGAGGTACACTTACTGCACAGCGTTACGTGGACGACATCCTAAGACCTGTTTTGCTACCGTTCCTTTTGCAGTGCCCTGGGCTGGTTTTTCAGCAGGACAATGCAAGACTACATACGGCTCGTGTTGCTCTAAACTGTCTGCAAGCTTGTCAAACTCTTCCTTGGCCTGCCAGATCGCCAGATCTCTCTCCCATCGAGTATGTCTGGGATATGATGGGAAGGCGATTGCATCTGGCACGGACTGTTGATGACCTCGTTCGACAATTGGAGCGAATTTGGCAGGAAATACCGCAGGAGACCAACCGGGAGCTTTATCGGTCTATGCCACGCCGTGTGGCAGCTTGTATCCAGGCTAGCGGCGGGTCAACATCTTATTGAACTTGTGACTGTAACTCTGAAATAAATTATTCAATTGTTCTGAAATTTTAATCATTTACTATTCTGTACATTGTCTTCCTATCCACCAATTTTCGTCTCAATCGGACACCTCCTTCTTGGTGCGTCGATTTATTTGTTATAGAATGTATATATATGTGTGTGTGTGTGTGTGTGTGAGTATCCTTACCCACGAATACAAGCTATTTTTTAAACAATAGTGTTAATTCAAAAATAAATACCCAGGTAAATACCCGGGTATTTACCCTTAAAAATAAATACCCGGGTATTTTACATCACTGCGCTTGAGTAACAGCATTGAATATATACGACTTCATCATATTTTTGTTTTTGGATTTGATGTATTTTATAATTTGATTTTCATTAACTACTGATATGGATACGGATATCTCATCGTCCAAGAAAATCACTAGACAATATTTTCAGTGTCCTATATTTGGTCATCCAAGCGACTTTAAGCCGAAAATTCTTCCAACACACGAGGGTGTGATTCGATGCTGCTTTGAAGAGAGGTTTAAATTAGCAAGTAATCTGAATCACACTAAAGTGAGCTTCTCATCTGTCAGCCATGTAATGGCACAAAAAGTAAAATATATTTATGAGAAAGCGTCAATTCCTACAGTTTCTAATTATAGGATCATTCAGCTAATTAAAGCCTACTATGATAAGTATTGCAAACTAATGAAATCTTATATTCGAGACAAGGAAAAACCAAACTTTATAAAAAGGTTGATGACTTAAAAAAACAAGGAATGGAACTGTTTGATATATCCGCCTGCAAATGTGTGATGATTTTAGATTGCTGCTGTAAAGCGACCCCAGAACTGTGGAGCATAAATTCATCTACCTACAGAGAAAGTACGGAATAGGAAAAATCGGCAATATACACTGCCCAAAACAATTAAAGGATATTTTAAGTTTTATATAAAATAAAGATATAAGCGAAATTTTTTTTGCCGGAAATGGAAGAAGAGAATCACAAATGCAAATTTTTCTGATTTTCAAACTGTGGAGTATGCTAATTTTGAGTTCGACGTCAAAAACGTCGCTTCAGCGGCAACGAATGAAATTGGACTTTCAACTGAATAAAAGACAATTAAGACAAGGATGATCGGCATTCAGTGACTGCTTTGTTTCGATGAGTACGATGTCTCAGCGAAGTCATTTAATCGATTCAGAAGCTTGGAGAGTTGTCGGTAGGTTAGAAGGGGGCCAAACTCAAGCCGAAGTAGCGCAAGCCATTGGAATGTCACAAAGTGTGATTTCCAGGATCTGGAACCGGTTTTGGCGACTGGAAGTGCAGGCCGAAGACCAGGGCAACGTCGTAGACGGGCAACAACGCCCAATGAAGATCGTTATTTAGTGTTAACGGCTCGGAGACACCGGAATATGAACACATCTCTTCTCCAACAACACCTTCGCTCGGCTACTGGCACCACGGTTTCAACTCAGACTGGCCGAAACCGGCTCCATGGTGTAGGTCTGTATGCTCGCCGACCGATGGTATGTGCTAGACTAACATCAAGGCATCGTCGCGACCGCAGGGAGTGGGCAACAGAGCATGTGAACTGGAGGAGAAATGAATGGAGCAATGTTCTTTTTTCTGACGAGTCCCGTTTTTCATTCATCCTGATAATAGGCGTATTTTCATCTGAAGGGACCGTGGCAGTAGGAATAATCCTGCGTTCGTGCACGAAAGTGTCAGCTTTGGCGGTGGGAGAGTGTTGGTGTATGGTGGCATCTCCATTCACGGGCGCACAGACCTCTGCATCATTCGAGATGGACCTCTGACTGGTCGCCGATATAGGGATGAGATCCTCAGACCTATTGTAGACCCTTACGCTGCAGCAATCGGAGATGACCTCATTTTAATGGACGATAACTGCAGGCCACATCGTGCTAACCTGGTGGAGGATTTCCTTTCCCAGGAAGGAATCGTACGAATGGAATAGCCAGCGTGTTCAACAGACATGAATCCAATAGAGCACGTTTGGGACGCTCTAGGAAGACGAGTTGCTGGCCGCCAACTACCCCCACAAACTCTCCAAGAACTGGAAAGAGCTCTTCTGGAAGAGTGGGACAGAATACCCCAACTCGTGCTTAATAGCCTCATTGACTCCATGCCTCAAAGGTGTTCACCGTTGCTGGCCGTCCGTGGAAACCACGCCCCCTACTGAAAATGATTTCCTTTGAAGAAAACACCTTTTGTTATTCTTTTTTTTTTATGCACAAATTGTGTTTTTTCCTTTTCTACACAAATGCGCAATAAAATGCATTTTTTTCTGCCAAACATGTGTAATTTATTCTCATATAACCTACTACGTCTGTCGACCATGTATCAATCAGCTAAAAAGTTTCCCAGCCACAAGATCCACCTAAAACCGCAATATCCTTTAATTGTTTTGAGCAGTGTAGATCAAAAGGAGACGAAAACATTGAGTGCTAGATTTGGTCCTATACATTAACTATACATTAAAAAGGCAGCCTTCCAAGCCTGTTGAAGGTGAAATAAAAGAGCCTGGGGATTTGGATGAAATACAACAGAGTTTTAATGCCAATGTAGAATTTGATGATGGCCATTACAAACCTAACAGCTCTAAGAAGAAAAAATTCCCGTGGCAGATGAGAGTGAAGTTACAATCTACATCTTTACATCGTGATCGCTACGAGGTATCTGACCCTGCTATAGCATCGAGTGTGCTGGAAAGTATCGGTGTACTAACTGAAACAGACACTTCTCAAGTCATTGACCGACACAAAATTAGAAGGGAAAGGAGCTGTACTAGAAAATATTTACAGGAACGTCATATAGATTCAGATAACTACATAGGATATATTTTGACGGAAGAAAAGATGATACCTTATTTATAGGAAGAATCGGATCGAAGCACTATCGTCAAACTAATAAAGAAGACCACTATTCTATCATAAAAGAACCTGGCTCAGTTTATTTGGGTCATGTGTCTCCATACTCGCGATCTGCTAAGGACATTGCAGCTTCAATAGTATCGTGTCTTACTCAACAAGGGGTTTCACTAGAATACATAGATTTGGTACGCTGTGATGGTACAAATACCAATACTGGATGAAAAGGTGGTACTATCAGACAGCTGGAAGTACATCTCGGACGACCACTCCAGTGGGCTGTTTGTTTGTTGCATTTTATTGGGCTACCTTTTCGCCATCTTTTTTAACATTTGGATGGTGAAACAACTGGCTCAAGATCCTTTAGTGGGTTATTGGGCAGAGTCTTACTGGTTGTGAAAAGCTCACAGTTACAAAATTTCAAATAATTGATTGTGAAATTCCAGAAGTGGATAGGCAACTGTTCAGTAAGGACCAAATATATCTTTTCGACATAAGTCAAGCAATAAAAAGTGGCAAGTTTCCAAATGACTTATCAAAGAGAAACCCCGGCCCAATTTCACATGCCAGATGGCTCGCTTGTGCCAATAGAGTCCTTCGACTTTACGTGAGCGTATAAAACCCATCGGATTCCTTGAAAGCTATAGTGACATTCATTTAAAAATGTTACATGCCAGTTTGGTTTGAAATAAAATGCAGTAAGTACATTTCAGGCGGGCCTATTCACTTGTACAGAACAATAGAAACATGTCGATGCTTGCCTGACGACCTAAAGAAAGTGGTATTCAGTATAATTGAACGAAACTCGTTTTTCCTCATTCAGAAAACCTACTCATGGCAATGATCTTTGATAAGAGAAGGCACATAAGAGAGCTAAGGCTAAAAAGAGTGTTAAAACAGACAGGCAGACTGTTTCAAAAGGTAAATGCATCAGAAACTTTATCACACGTACTTTAAACTTCGATGCGGCAGACTATACAGAAGTAATTGATTGGAATACAGCAAAATTATCATCTCCAGCTCTTCTTCGGAGAATAACCAATGAAGAAATACATTACTTTATACAATCAGGGGATATTCCAGACTGGTATGTTAAAAAAATTCCCTGCCACACGCAAGCTGTCGAGCGGTGTGTTAAATTGGTAATGGAAGCATCACTCAAGATATGTGGGTCCCAATCAAGAGATGGAGTCATCAGGGCCACACTGAAATCAAGATCCGTGATACAGGAATTTGACGCAAAATCGCAGTACAAAGTTGAGTCTAAAAGTTAGACTAAAAATGATGAAATAACAAACTATAGATTTAAGTAATGTAAATGCAAACACTCTCATTGGTTGGATGGAGGGAAGAGTGTGGGTGGAACTTTAAGTGCAACCACCTACCCGTGGAGAGTTCTGGGTTGCTTAAATATCATCAAGTATCTAAATAAGCAAAGAGTTGCACACTTTATATGAAAATTTTAACAGCACACTTTATATGAAAATTTTAAAACATTTTTCATTATTATTATTATTTAACAGTACAATCTGTCAATATATTTCCATATAGCGATAAAAATATATATATAATACATTTTTTTTAATCCAGAAAAAATCGGAAATTTTCAGTTTTTTTTAATTTTTAGCTTCCTCGAACGGAAGATAAAGTCCGATTTGAATAATTTTTTTTTTGTTTTTCTTGTATTCACCAATCGCAACTTTTCCGCACTATAGCGATCCGAAAATGTCAAGTTAATGTTTTTCGCTCCACCTTAGTGCACAGTCCAGAGCACCGGTCGATCTCTGGGAATGAGGCTGCGTCTCAGAAACCTTTCGATCTTCGGAGAGCCCTTGACTTCAGTTTTCAAAATTCCAACTGCCAAAACCGTTATGGAAGTTGTGTAGCTTGACTTCGCCACTTTGGCTAATTCTTTTGTTTTTGGCTCAATCTAATAGTATTCTAGGAACACTTACATTTTTAGCCAGTGGAGATGAAACAAATATATGACGTCCCTGATCCTTGCAAACCTTAAAATTTATGATTTCTTTGTCTGTTGTTATGATTGACTGTGTCTGGTGAAAGATCATCATACATTGTGATCTTTGACCAGACACAGAAAGAAAGAAAAAAAAAAAGAAAAAAAAGAAAAAGAAAGAAAAAAAAAACGAAACTTTCCGTTATCTTTAAACTGTATGCCAATATATAGACTCCTTGTGTCATTGAGATAGATCATCATACATGTGCTGTTTAGAGTACCCCCCCCCCCTCTACTTGCAATTTGGTCTCGCGGTGAAAATCTGTAGGGTACATTTTTTTCTGAAAATTCAAGTCTTTGCGGTCTTGTGTCAATGAACTGCGGGAAATCGGGAGCTTTGGAGAAAAATTGTATTTTTTAAGTTTTAATACTTTAATTGATCCTGAATGCTCTGCATATACTTATGAGGTATCAAATTGCACCTTTACCAAAGTGGGATGGAAAAAAGCCAGAGTTGTTATAACTTCGCATAACACACTGATACTAATCTTTATCATCAAACGTAAATTGAAATCATGAGTTAAGTTCAGGAATATATTTATAATAGAAAATAGTTGCATGTAGAGAAAGTATTCAGTTACAGGATATTTTTGAAAAAATACCATGTATCTCAAAAGTAAACAATATACATGGCCTAAAATAATGAAATAGAGCGAGCTGATTTTAGATAATCATGAAAGTAATTAATATATTTATTTTTCTGTCAAAATTATTTACAAAGATCGAGAGTTTGCCAAGTATTAAAAATTTTCAATTAGAAAGAGGAAGAGACGAATGGCGAACGGAAGATAGTGAGGAAAACCTTTGTTCTTCGAAATATTGCTATCAAAATAAATAACTCCGAAAAAAAATTCGATCGTATTATCGCCGTCCTTATCTCTTACAAAATTATTTATTTTATAAAAAAAAGAAAAAACGAAACTTTCCGTTATCTTTAAACTGTATGCCAACATATAAATGTTAATTAATTAATTTCTTTATAATTAATATTCCGATATTCAAATTTATAGACTCCTTGTGCAAGTAGCTGCTTGAATAAGTGAAAGTGTAAAATGCCGCTTAACCCTTTGAGGCGCAACCATTTCCCAATGCTGAAAAAAGGGCAGCTGTTGCCATCGCTTGACTTATCTACCAGCAAGATGGCGGACGATCGAAACGTTCATCGCTTGCTACAGATCTAGAGACCCTTTTTGGACGACAGCTGGCTGTGCTGGCTGCGCGCACAGCCAGCTGCGTCAGCGTCAAAAAAGGGTCTCTAGATCTAGGCTAGAAAGGGTCTGTGGCACGCGATGAACGTTTCGTTCGTCCGCCATCTTGCTGGTAGTTAAGTCGAGCGATGGCAACGTCTGCCCTTTTTTCAGCATTGGGCAATCTATCCAGTTGATCTCGCATTCTTCCATTTTTCAGCAGATGTCAGTGCTGTTAAAAATAATCGTGACAATTTTTTTTACGGGAAATGACGTGCTAAAAGGTAAAGGATTCTCGTGGAGCTATGTCACCCGCAACTATTTTAATAGAAATCAAATCAATTCTTCGTGACTGGCAACAGTCAAAACGTAGAGTTTGGTGTTCCCAGAGCGGGATCACTGCGCGTTAAAGGGATAAGAGATGTCGACTTGAGGAGCTTCAATGTCGGTAAAATAAACATCTTAAAAAATTCTAATGTTCCACACAGCATTACGCAAAATATGTAGTTTCCGGGAAAACAGAATATTAGATGAAAAATGCGAAAATAAGAGGTAGAATTTCGTTACATTTCCACGAAGAGTGTCAAACATTGCTCAGGACTTGTAAACTCCTATGTCATTCTTATATAGTATCAAGGAAAATGAAATGGACATTAACTTCAGTTGGTACGTTAGTGGTAGCACGGACGCTTATCATTAGACTGATTTAACTTCAATCGCCATCGCACCGATAAATGATAAGAAACTGAACACTGGTAGATGGTTGAAGTGTGCAGGTCTAAGGTTCTGACCTACCACCCGGGTGTTATCAAACTATCTAGAGTTTAAGGCGGTTTTCTCCAGATATTGCGTGAATACGCGTTAGAACCCCCTTAAAAAGCCTTCCTCACAAGGCACCTCTTCCGTAGGCAGATACCCTTCGAGTAGGTTTGCCTTACGAGGCATATACATATAGAAAAGTCATTAGCTACAGAATTTCTATTTCATCGTAAAGTTTATTCATAGTGGGATACTGAAAATTTATAGATGAGTTGAAGTGTGCAGGTCTAAGGTTCTGGCCTACAACGTGACTGTTGATCTAACTGTCTGGAGTTTGGGGCGTTTTGCTCCAGACGTAACGTGAATATACGCGAGAATCCTTAAAAAGTGCCCCGCCCAAGGCATTTACCCTTAAGCAGATAGTCCTCTTGTAGCTTTGCCTTAACCATAACAAACCAAACTCAATATTCATCATCAATACCTAGTAAGAACGATTATGGCTGCCTAGCATAGATTGTTGGGTTATCTAATTTTTTCTATTTTTTTTATCATTAGTAAATAAAAATATGGTGCATGTCTTCATCTGCCAGAGGGAGCTAAAAATAGAGTTCTGTCTTTTATCTGATAGGAAATAAAAGGGAATAGGCAAGAGAAGATAAACAGCAGAACAGGAAATCTGAAATTTATACGCAGGTTTGTTTATAAATCACGCTGGTTGAGACCAAGTATTTTAAACACAGATGGGGTTTTTTGCCAATGTGGTTAAACTATTTCTTTCAAACCACATATGGGCCACTAGTTAGGGAGAAAAAAAGAGCACAAATCGGAAAAAAAATTGTTGTGAAAGGTTTTGTTGTTTTAGTAGCTTCAGTTATATCCCAAAATTACTATCCTAGGTTTTCCCCCTCCGCCGAGGTGAGCCTCGACTCCTGCGTTGAAAAATGTGACCGAAAATGGGGTGTTTTAGTGGTTTTCTAAAATGTTTTGAAATTGGCTCAAAAATGAGCAGATATACTGTTTAAGAGTTGTAGAGCATTCAATTCTGCTTAAAATGAGTACCCATTTACTATAGTTTACTCCTCTTGCAATCGAAGGAACACCTATCAATATCCTTTGTATACAGGAAATCCAAGACGCTGCTGGCAGAAGCCTGTCTTTGACCACCTACGAAAAGTCCCGTCTGCACAGGAAAGAGAAACAGTAATAAATTGCCTCTATCACTCTGTCCATATGGAATAAATGTCAATGAGATTTGGATTTTTTAATAGGGCCGATGATACCCCTTAATTTGCCACTATAAAAGAAATTCAGTAATTTTTGAGTTTTTTTTAAAAGATAACTTTTTTTTTAGATGTGTAAATACAGAGATACGGATCTTTAAGTTAGAGCTGAATTTCGGAACACATCTTATCTTAGACTTTCAGATATATTCATAATGCTTTCTGCAAACACCATGTCCAATAAAGCCCGCTGCCACCCCAATAATTTCCGAATGGCAAGATCTATAGTCATAAAAGTTGGGTCTAGATGTAGTAAAGTTGCTACGAACAACTTAGCAATTGAATTTCCCCCATCCCCCGTATTTCGTACCTTTTTTTTAAGATAAAAAAAAGTAACTTCAGATTTAGCTACCAAATGCCGCTGGAAGCAGTTTTCTTGTTTAACGTAAGGCAGTTTACTATCTAGGCTCCACTTTTATAACTAGCTCTAGCCGTTTAGAAAGTAGCCGTTTAGAGTGACAACAGACTTTAGCGGACAGACTGTATCGATATATTTAACAACAATGAAATTTTCCAGAACAAGTACCATGAGAAACAAAATAATTAAATGATAGCAGTAAATTATATTTTAAAATTAATTTCTTTAGCAACAATTTAAGATTAATCAATATCGGATGGAAAAAGATACCTTGGAATATTAATACATTCAATTATATGTCTGTTTGCAATTTTAAAAGTCCACGTAAATATATCGTGACGATTTAAACATATCATTGGATATATGCGAATATTCAAAACCTTTTTACTTGCTAAAAAGAGTCTTTTACTCTGCTAATTCCATAACAGCTAGGCTTAAAAAATATTAATTCACTATCGAAAATGGCACAGTTCCTCTATTAATAAAAAGAGACATTTTGTTTAACAGTTGCAATATAATGACCCCTACTAGAAAAATGTATTAAAAATTGCTAATATTACCGCCTAATTTAGCCTTTTCTTTCAGAATTAGAATTAATTTGAATTCAAGAAATTACATTTTAAAGGAAATAATATTTTAATTGAAAGATTAATAATGCTTAGTTTCATCAATGACAGTTTTACTCGTCCCTAAAGAGATTTTAGCGTTTTTCAGACACTAACTAGCATTCATTCTAAACGTTAATACATTCTGTTGTAAATTTACATTCTTATCTAATGTTGGTGATAGCCCTCTCTATCCGGATAGAATTGCAATTAAATCCTTTTAAACTCGGGTAAAAAGCGAAACTGTGAAGGTTTCAAATATAGATAAAGTATTTCCAATGATTTTTAAACTAATTCTTGTAATTCTTTCTTGATGACACTTTCACTTATAAACTTGCTGTATAACAAAAATGTGTTCACACACTCGTCGATTTTATTGACGGAGTAAACTACGATACTTTTGTTTGTTAGAGAAATCGATTTATTTAATTGCTCGATTTAGTTATTTAAGTATCAAACTTTGTACGGTTATGTATACAGTTTATTTACTGTAATTGTGATTCTACAATAGAACGATTGTTTAAAGTTCAAGCTTTAACCACTTGCAATTGTTGTTGCTCCCGTGTCCATGGATAGCACTATCCTCGGAAATAGGTCCCATTGCCCGCGAGTCGGATTTCTGCTTGTTGGTCCTTAATTTTGAACCAATTCCAGATGAGGGACCACCCACCACCTGAAATCGGCAGTCTCAGAGCCACGACAGATTATACGTGCACCAGCTCCCCTTACTGTACACAGTCCCACCCTTTATATTCAGTAGTCCAGCCGAGAGAGGAGTTCGCCCTCCCAAACATTGGCCATACCGGATGCTGCTTCATTATCCGTGTTCTTACGGTAACGGATTCTAGCAACCAGACCACTGCGGAACCTTCTAGTTTTTTATTTTCATTTGACTAATTCCTCTCTTTTATTTGACCAAGTGAGTCTTTTAAAGTAAATTACCTTTTATTTTTTAAACCGTTTTGCTTTTAAAGAGAAAATTTATTGGTAGATTTCAAGTGAAATTATTTTTGTATTTTACTATTTTCATTCAAATGTACGTTTACGTCGAAATTTTAAATTTTATAATTTTTATATAATTATTTGTTAACTGATGTCGAAGAAGTTTTAATAAGATAAAGTACTTCTCGAAGGAGTTTTAATAGCATAAAGTCCATACATTTTTAATTTTCAACAGAAAGATTACGCCTTTTAATATTAAGTTTAGGTCCATAACCCCTCCCCATACACACACCCCTAAAGGAAGTCTGTATACTCCACTGTCTAACCCATAAGAGAGTCCAAATCCATGTGACTCATATTCCATAAGGAGAAAGTGATAGAGGCGATCTCGTAATGTTCCTCTTTACTGCGGAGACGGAGACTTTTCGTAGGTGGTCGAAGACCGGCATCTGTCAGCAGCGTTTTGGATTTCCGACCTCGGTATAGGGGCAAAACCTAGGACAGTTCTATTGGGACATAAATGAAGCTCTTTAAACTTTTGCCCACAATTTTTTCCACCTAAAACTACCAAATTACTATATGGACATATTATTAATTTTCCTTAGATGATGATTTACTTCAAAATATTTCTAAAATTTAAAATGTTTCAAGTTGCAGATAGGGTTTATCAAGAAAGAAAAAAAGGTTTGTAACTTACGAGAGTTCAACGCTCTCTGTTTTGTAGCAGGTTATACAAACTACTTCTAATAATAGCTCTATATTAATATGTGAAGTTCAGGTTTTAGAAGCTTTTTATTAAAATGAAATTTGTCACCGTGTCTTGGTGTCACCCTAAAAAACTAACCCTTTTTTTCTTAAACATTTAACCTTGCCAGTTCAAATCGAATACCATCCAGTGGACAGGCCGTGAACCTCTCGCACAAGGAAATGTTAACCCATTTGTGCCTGGATATTTTTGCGACTTTCTTCGATTTTTACTGATAACAGAAATAATAGATAAATTTCTGACGTCAACTTCTTGAACAAGGGATGATTTCTTTTAAAATCATTATGCATAAAAATCGAAATATCAACATCCTACTTGGTCATGTTAAAATATTTTGTAGAGTTGAGGCTCGATGCTCATGAATAAAGGCTAGGAAAAATAAATAACGTTTTCGACTAATAGCGAAAATGCCGTCCCAAAAAAGGGACGCTAGGCATAAATGGGTTAAAGTAAGACTAGACATTTAAGCTTCTGCTGACATCTCAAAACCGAAGCTACGTAAATAATCTATTCAAAATAGTACTTATTTTCAAATGTCTTGTCAAAAAACGATTTTCATGGATTTAATAGGTGCTTCTGTATGGAAAAATTATAAAACATTAATTAACGCTTGGATATACCAGTTTTTCGAAAATCACTTTGTTCCACAATTATTATAAAGAAACTTATTTGTCATGAAAGCCGGGTTCTCTTAAATCGGTGGTTCAACTAAAATTTTCTCACTCAATAAAATTTCTCTTGGATACATAGTTTATTATGAACATTAACTTTATACAATATATACAAACATAGGATTTAATTACGTTACACACAGCCATTTCTAATACGTAACATCTCAGGAAGGCTGCTCAAAACACTCTCAGTCATTCACTCTCTTGCACTCGCGCAAATAACGCGGCGACGCAGCGCCCTCTGCAGCATTCGCTCATAGTTTCTCCACATACTCCCCTCTTAATTGTGTGTACTCTTGGTGAAAGAGTACACACAATTACACTAATTTTTATCTTTCTTTTTCCACGTGAATGAAAAGTAACACTTTATGAGCAAACATAATTAAATGAAACTAAATAAAAAACACCAAATTCTAGACATAAATGCAAGAAAATTTAAATATCTCAAATCTCAAATATTAATAATGAATTACTTAAAGGACTTTAAAGTACAAATTAAAAGTTCTAAAAATTCCAATGTTCTGTTCAAAGTTAGAAAGAAACAAAATTATCAAAATTTAAATTTCAAAAGGATACAGCAGCTGGACTGCTCTTCTCAACTGTCCCTTGGGTGTGCGAACAATACAAGCTCGCACTTGGCCATCTCTTCCTGAGAACACTTCTTCAATCACTCCCATATCCCAGAGGAGCTTGGATTTCTTAGGTCCTTCCACAAGTACAATGTCCCCGGATTTAAGATTTGGTTTCGATGAAGCACTTGTAAAGTTATGAGCACTCGGCAGCTGTAAAAGCTAGTGGTCCACAACTGCTTCAACAGTCTGGACTGGTATAGCTTTCGTGTAGTTAAGGTTTCTCTATCAGCAGTTTTACTGAAGACTTCTAGGAAATGTTCCGGGAGGTCGTTGTCGCGTCCTGGGAGTAAAAACTGGGAAGGTCTGAGAGGCCGTGGCTCACCTAACTCACTCGATTCGTACGTAATAGGTCGATTGTTTATGACACATTCTATCTCCGTCATTATAGTTGTGAGCTCTTCCAAAGTTATTAGAGCTTTGCCCAATATTTTTCGAGAGGGTCTTTGATGTTCTTCATCAAGCGTTCCCAAAAGCCTCCCCACCACGGCGAACGTTCCGGAATGAATTTCCACGTGAGGCCCTTAGATGTTACGAATTCTTGAACGCTTGGATCGACGCGAATCTTCTTAAATCCTTTCATGACCTCACATGTACTGCGGAAATTTTTCGCATTGTCGGAATAGAGTACTTTGCAACCACCTCTTCTTGATAAAAAAACGCCGAAGGGCGAATATAAAGTTTTTTGCTGACATATCCGATACTATTTCAATGTGCACCGCACGCGTGACTGCACACGTAAATAAGGCTATATACACTTTCTTAAATTTCTTATCTTCTGACTTAAGAGGTATAGCTCCTGTAAAATCAGTGCCTACAACTGCAAACGGAGGACTCTCGACAACACGATCTTTTGGCAGTTGACCCGTGATCTGTTGAGCAGGTTTGAGTGCATATTTTGTACATATAATGCATGTATTGATAACTCTCTTAATTATTTGTCTACCTTTTGCCATCCAGAAGTTATTTCTGACTCTGGCTAATGTTGCCGTAACTCCCGAATGAAAGGAATTTTCATGTTCACTTATTATTACTAAATCAGTAAACTTAGATTTGGGTAAGATCGCCGGATGTTTCTCATTGTGAAACAATTCCGCGTGCTCTAAACGACCTTTAACACGCAAGATTCCTTTCTCGTCTAAATACGGTACTAGACTGTATAGTTTCGATTGAGTGGATACTGGTTGTTTTCGTTTAATAAGTGAATATCGGAGCAGTAATTATCCATCTGCGCTTTTCGAATCCAATATTCTTCAGTTCCTTTGACTTCTGCAGCAGTCAGCGGTCCACTCTCGCACGTCTTTTCTCTTAACTTGGCAACAAATCGCCTCACCCAAGCAGTGACTCTAAGCAATTTCCCTAAACTGCTGAATTTACTCTCATCTGAGATTACTTCTGTCTGTGGAACAATTGCATGAACGGAAGTAGTTAGCCTTTCTAGTTTTTGTTCGTCAGTTATTCTTTCAAATTTTTGTCGTGGCCACTGATCCTCACTATCTCTTAACCAAATTGGGCCGTACCACCAAACCCTATCGCTGAACAATTTATGTGAACTTTCACCACGTGTTAACTTATCTGCTGTATTATCTAACCCTGGGCAAAATTTCCATCTGTCAGGCGATGTACAGTCCTGAATTTCTATCACTCGGTTCGACACAAATTGCTTCCACTCTCGCGTCGAACCCTTTTATCCAACACAAACAAATTTCTGAATCTGTCCACAAAAACACTCTGTCTACCAACCCGTAAAACACCTTTGACATATACTTCCATAACCTTGCAACAATTAAAGCTACCATCAACTCTAACTTAGGGAGGGAAAGTTTCTTCAACGGCGCTATTCTACTCTTGGACATTATAAATGACGTACTGACTTCTCCTCTCAGATTAACAAACCTAAAATAGGCCACCGCTCCATATGCAACAATAGACGAGTCGCTGAAAATAGGAACCTCAACCGAGTCCCTTTCTCCCACCATCTTCGAAAAATAGCATCTTTCTATTTTCATTTCACCTAATACCTCTATCTCCGCGCACCCCTTTTTCCACTTCGACTTTAAATCTTCCGACAATTCGGAATCCCAATCTAAACCTCTCTCCCAGATTTCCTGCATAAGCCTCTTAATTCGCACAACAAACGGTGAAAGAAATCCGACTGGGTCGAACACCTTAGCTGCAGTACTCAAAACTGACCTCTTATATTTTCTAAAAATCTGAAACTTTCCAACAACGACGTAACATCTACCCTCAACATATCCTCTTCTAAATTCCAAACTAACCCCAACACTTTTAACTTATTATCTTTCTCCAAACTATTTTCTTCACATAGCTTCCACAAATCACGCAACTGTTTAGAATTCGTGTGTAACTTCCTTAAGTTAAAACTCGCATTACTCAAAATAGATACCGCTTCTGAAGATAAATTGAACGCTGATTCGACATCATCTGCGCCATGACACAAATCGGCAGCATACAAGGAACGATTAAGCATTTCAAAACAATCTTTATTCGTTTCCGAATACTTTCCTATATGACATTTAATCGTGGCACTCAACAAGAATGGCGAACAGTTACACCCAAATACTACACGATTCATTTGCATAACCCTATAGTCCTCGGTATTGTCATCGGGATACCACAAAATGTTCAGATACTTTTTATCTTCTTCTGCTATTCCAATCATTAAAAATGCTTTCTCAATATCACCACAAAACCCAATCTTAAATTTCCGAAATCCAAGAATGATATCTAGTACATTAGGATTTAAATTCGGCCCTTGGTCCAAACAATCATTTAACGACAAATTCCACTTTTTACAACTACTGCAATTAAACACCATACGGACTTGAGTACTTAGTTTATCTTTGCGTACAACTGCTCGAAAAGGCATAAAATAACCCTCTCTAATTTCACAACACTCCCGTATAATATCATGTTCCTTCTGGTATCTAATTACTTCCATTAACTGCTCTTTCACGAAGGTATTCTCTTTTAACTCTCTCCGCACTTTATTAAATTGCCCTTATGCTAGATCAAAATGGTCATTTAAATCCCTTGGATCGCTCTTCCATATCAATCTTGTATCATACCTATTATCGACAAGTTTCAAATTCTCTTCAAATCGCTCATGATCTGCCTATGTTTATCACTTTTTTCAGATTCACAAACTAAACCAAAACTCTCTATTTCCCACAAAGTACGAATCTTTCCAGATAAATCCTCTTCACTATCGCGACTACTTTGTATGAACAACCTTGCTGAAGCATTTCCTCCTGATCGCGCATTACTTTCATCTCTTTCTTCAAATCTACCGCTCAAAGTCCACCCAAACACTGACTCATATAACATCAAGGATTTATTTATACGATGCGTTCTCCCAGTCAACACGACATTCAAGAAATCATTGCCTACCAACAGATGTATTTTCCCTTCTCTAGCCCCAGTGTCCGAAAATTGGAAACCCTCTCTTTGCAGAGACTGAATTATGTCTATTGGAGGGGGGGGGGGAGATCCAAGTCGCGCAAATTTCTGGGGTTTGCAGTGCTTCAAGGGTCAATAAGTCACCGCTACAGCTTCTCAAAGTTATTTGCTTCCTTTTTAGCTCTGAAACCGAAGGATTCGGAGATGCAAAAGTGAAGATCTTTAGTTTTTCTTTTCCTACGGTTTTTAGCTTAGCCCTTTCAGCAATGGTTTCACAAATATAAGATCTCTCGGATCCAGAGTCGCAAATAATTCTGACATCAAATGAAAGATTATTATTTATAATTTGGGCTCTTAGGGTTTGATAGTACATTTTTTGTGTTGGGATATCAGTTGCTGAACTTTCAGGGAAAAGTGAACTGACGTTGGTCTCCGGTATTTTTGATTCGTCTTCACTCTTGCTAGCGTCAGTATCACAGAGACATTCCAGATGCGATTGTGAGTTACACAAATTACATTTAACCCATTTCGCTTTGCAGAATGGTTTTTTGTGCCCTTTTTTTAAACATCTTTTACACTTCAATTGATCATATAAGGCTTTATGCCGTTCAGCAAGTGACAAGTTACACTTTTTCGATTCGTGATCTAGGGAACAGAAATCACAGACTTTTTTTCTATTACAGTGTTTAAAGTTGACGCAGAAAATATTCTTTTGTTTGCGTAATTTTTTTAATATTTATCAAAACGTTTCTCTTCGTTTCTGGAAAAATTTGGCTGGTTAAAACAAAATGTCTTTTCTCGCGCTTCAATTTCTTTCTTTATACATGATAATAAATTCCCTACCGTTGCTTCATCATCGGAGTTTTGCCGATTAAAAGCCAATACCAAATCATTTGGGATACACTTGTATAAAATGGGTAATAATAAATTACCATAAGAATTGATGTCAACCTTTAACGTTTCAAGACATCGTATTTGAATAGTGATTTCATCATATAATTTTCTTAAAGCGGATACATCACTAGATTTTCGCACTGGTTCTAAGGAAAGTAACGCATTCACACATATAAGTACTAATCAATAAATCAGCTTTTCCAAAACGATCCGTTAATATATCAAAAGCTTTATTATAATTGTCAGCTGTAAGAGGCAATCCACTTATAGCAGTTAATGCTGAATCAGTAAGTAAACTTTTAAAGTAATTAAATTTTTCCACGTCACTAAGATTACTATTAACGTGGATAGCCGCGGTGAATTGTGGCCAGAATTCTTGGAATTTCGAGATGTCCCATTAAATTTCTCTAAATTAATAAGGGGAAGTCCTGTGTTGCAATCAATTGTTTTGATTTCATTAGTAACTACTGCAACTGGATTTATTTCGTTTCTACTCTCTTTCCCAGAATTGCTGAGATATCTGTTAACCCATTTATGCCTAGCGTCCCTTTTTTGGGACGGCATTTTCGCTATTAGTCGAAAACGTTATTTATTTTTCCTAGCCTTTATTCATGAGCATCGAGCATCAACTCTACAAAATATTTTAACATGACCAAGTAGGATGTTGATATTTCGATTTTTATGCATAATGATTTTAAAAGAAATCATCCCTTGTTCAAGAAGTTGACGTCAGAAATTTATCTATTATTTCTGTTATCAGTAAAAATCGAAGAAAGTCGCAAAAATATCCAGGCACAAATGGGTTAACTCGTACCTTACATTTAATAATAGAATCACCATATTCTAAACAACGTTCCATTTCGGCTTCAATTTCTGCATCTGGGATTTGATAAATAATAATATCATCTAAATTTTTTAATTCTCTTCTCTCTCAATCAATATAGAAAGCGACTCTTGCAAACTTTTTTTGTCGGGGGTTGTGCTCCCTAATTCCTCGTCAATTTTTTTCATTAATTTTGTGATAATTGTCCTTAGTGGACCTCGCACATTTCTATTTTTCACTAATGATTCTGGTTTACTCATTTTGCTAATAAATAAAGTCACTGAGTAAATAAAAAGTCTACTCACCCCGCTTCAACTGCATGAGGTTATCCAATTAAAATAGTAAACAAACCTTCGCGACCTAATGCACCAAAAACACTATGACAAAGAAACTTATTTGTCATGAAAGCCGGGTTCTCTTAAATCGGTGGTTCAACTAAAATTTTCTCACTCAGTAAAATTTCTCTTGGATGTATAGTTTATTATGAACATTAACTTTATACAATATATACAAACATAGGATTTAATTACGTTACACACAGCCATCTCTAATACGTAACCTCTCGGTAAGGCTGCTCAAAACACTCTCAGTCATTCACTCTCTTGCACTCGCGCAGATAACGCGGCGACGCAGCGCCCTCTGCAACATTCTCTCATAATTTCTCCACAACAATCTTTAGCTCTACGGCAGGTTTTCATCCGTATGCTGCTTTCATCCATTGTCTGAAACTCCGCTTCAGACAATCATAAATTATTTCACGCTTAGCAGATGTCTAATGTAGTATAGTTTCTCTAAATGTTAAGTTTGTGCAGTCTCACTTTTACATAGATAATCAGAAAAGTTAACCTTTTAATAGTCATAATGCAGTTTTCTCACTATAGGGTAGATGCACCTGTAATTAACACTTTGGCAGATATCTTACTATAATAAGCTTTAATTAAAAGATGTTATCAAATGTTGCTATCTAGTAACAATTTAGATATTTGTCTTCCAATTTATGCAGTTTTGTTTTACCTCCAGAGGGCTCTAGGTATCAGAAATTGAGATTTTAAAATCAGTGCTTAAAAAAAGTTTGATTCTCGGCAGGTGGCTGAATCCTCAAACTAAGATTAGTTCATTATCAACGTGCTTCTATCTCAAGCTCATTTCTTTTTAGAAGCCAATATATACTAATTGTATGAGATAATAGTATAAAATAAGCCTGTACATTTTATTTTTAATAATTTTTTTTGGAGTGATAACTTCTTTAGGCACGTTGGCCTTTTTTAGGATGGGGGGGAAGCACTGAATTCGCGTGACCGTCACGCTCAGATAATTAAAGGGGAAAAGTGGATTGTGAAGTCATAGCTACATTGTCTCTTGCCTGTTTAGACTTCTTTGAATTCTAGTGCTGCCATCTGTTGTCATACGTAAAATCTTCAAGTTACTTTTAAACTGCGTCCTTCTAGCTACCGCGACCGGTATCGAACTGTGGACGCAAGGCGAAGTAGGCGAGCTTTCTAACTACCAGACGGGTTCGACTCGGCATGAAATGATTTAAGTTTGAAGTGATTGTTATTTCAATTTCGGAATGGGAACTTATGTATCAAAATAAATAAAATAATACTTTGCCTGTACACTGCTTGGTATTAAAACATTTTGTGATTTTTATCCGTTTTAAGCATCTAGGACTCCAGTACGAACGTCCAAAAAAAAAGAACAAAGTTCGTCTGTCTGTCGTTTTGTCAGTCACGCTTTTTTAATTCCCTCATTATGGAAAACTGACTCAAGCGAATGAAATAAAATTTGGTAAGATGATAGGTGGTGTGATGGTGATCATATATTTAATAATAATTTTCATAAGTGTACTTTCGTAAATTTGATATATTTTAAATCATGCATTTATCTTTAAATTCTCTTCTCCTTTTTAACTACACCGTCTTTCAAAATTTTGTATTACTTTTTTTTTTGTACATGTTTAATTTCAATTGATTGCTTATTTATCCGGATTTCGTTTATTCTATCGCCCTTTGTTCCATGTCAATAATAAAACCGTTACATTTCTCTAGCTTTCCTAGCTGCTAAAAAACATCTGTTTCGCATGCAGAACATTTACATTTTATTTATATGCATCTATGCTTAACGTCTTTCTACACACGTACATACTTTATTTCCTTTCATTACCAAATATGGACATGGCCTCACTTCAGTTAAAATACAGCTGAAATAATTTTCTATCACAAGGGTTTACTGTAATTTTGGCTGTCTTTATCCTCAATAATTTGGTGCCCAGCGCTTTGTTATGTCTTGTCTTTCTCTCTGTTGACTAGGAATATTCTACGGTTTTTCGGCGTCTGTAATAATGAATATATTATGGGCTCCCGTTTGGGCGTTCTTTTAATGACTTTCTATATTTCTGTCAAGTTGTGCGTATTCCAAAAATTCAATTAGTATTTGCAAATCTAAAATATTAAATTTCTCTCTTGCATGAATACTTTTTCTGGAAGGTGTACGTACCTCAACAACATCAACACGATTAACCGAAAGAAAAGCCCAGAAAAGCGAATTTAGTTAAAAGAGAAGTGCTATGCAATTTGCGTTAAAGAAGCTATAATAAAGTAAATATAATAAAAATAAGAAAATTTATATTGAGAAAGTAGAGTTGAAGCCAAAGCCAAATGTTTGAAGTAATTTAACATAAATTGTATCCAGTATTTTATAATCTAATCTGAATATTTTTACCTTTTATTGTATTTTATGTGATGTTTTATAAGTCAATGTGTTTATTAAAATGTATAGTATGTAAGATGTTATGCTATATACAAACAAATGTATTCTTTTTATAGCGTTATACAAGAAATAGTTTTGGTGATATTTTGTGTGTGAGGACTTTGAAAAAACTGTGTCATTTTTGGAACTTTAACAACAGCATCTGCACAAATTGAACTGTGTTCAAAGACAACAGTCAATTGTTATGGAAAAAGTTTAAAATATTTGTGCTCATATATTATTATTTTTCAACTACTTATTTTAGCGTACTTACAATAATTAGTCCAGGTAATTTGCAAGGGATATTTAACTTTGATTGAAATTTATTACATCGTGCAATATGACTTGAATTTCTTTTTCTCAAAAAAAAAATGAAAATTAAGGCTTTTTTCCAAATTTTTCTCGCTCTTCTGAGTGAGTCTGCTCTCCAATTCAGGCATTGGTGGTCAGCCTCTTCTCGGACGGAGGGAATATTCTGTAACATAATAAATCAGAATCCCTCTAAAATCCCAAATTTCTAGAACTACGTAGTTTTAATTCAATTGGAACAAAGGAATTCGCTTTCAAAAACTGCAATTACAGTCCCTTGCCATTCCTTTGTAATTTTATAGACGGACCGCGCGTCCAGTCAGTCTGGCGTCTTAAAAGACATAACAAACGTTGAAAATCCGCTGCCCAGATTTTGGGATCTGCCAATAATTGCAACGTGCATGGGTCATGTAACACGACCTCAAAAGTTAATAAAAGGGGCTGATGCAACCCAGAAGCGACTTTTTTGAGAGACCGCAACTGCCAAGGAAAGAGGTATCGAATCACCAAATAAAATAATGTAATCACAGTTCGGCTCATTCTTCCACAGACAGCTATAGCGGCCCATGGATTTTCACAGCTCGCTCCAGCGTTTGCCGGCCACGATGCCGCAGTAATGGCTCTAAGCCAGAGTCTTGAGTCGCCTCGCCTGATACCCAGCGCCGAGAATGGGTCTCAAGCAACCTCGCCTCCTACGGCGCACTACAGCAAATCTTCCCATAGTCGTTTAATGCTACATATATATGCATATGGTGATTCGAAATTAGTTTTGCAAACTTTTAAGAGGGGTAGGATACACAGTCTTCCACAGACAGCCATAGCGGCCCAAGGATTTTCACAGCTCGCTCCAGCGTTTGCGGGCACGATGCCGCAATAATGGCTCTAAGCCTGAGTCTCGAGTCGCCTCGCCTGATGCCCAGCGCCGAGAATGGGTCTCAAGCAACCTCGCCTCCTACGGCGCACTACAGCAATCTTCCCATAGTCGTTTAATGCTACATATATATGCATATGGTGATTCGAAATTAGTTTTGCAAACTTTTAGGAGGGGTAGGATACACAAAAACGATTCAGAATCGAAAGACAATGCGAGGTCGGAACCCTCGTCTTCATGTTCCTGTTCATCACTTTCGTGAAGAAGTGTTCAAGTAATAGTAAACTTTGAGGCCGTGGTTTTTAAAAACTAATCCATGTTTCACCTATTTCACTTGATAAAAATTTGTTAATTCAGAGGGTGCATTCGTAAACGACAAACTCGTTCCACGAGTTTTCGTAAGAAAACTGGAATGCGTGTGTTTAGTGCTGTTGGCGGTTATCAGTTTCTTTTGACTTTACGAACAACTTCAGTTTATTTAGTTTCGTCGTCTAGGAGACTTGTTTGTTTACAATTCACGAATGCATTAATTTTACTGAGGAGAGTTTTTAGTATATACTCAATATAAATTAAATTTTAAAAGAAAGAATGGCTACAGTTGAAGTGCACAAATCAAAATTTAGAAATTTCAACTTCAATTTTTGAAAAGTATTCAGCAAGAGAAGTTCAAATTTCACTAATAACGGTTTAAATCAACTTCAAACTCAACACTAAAATATGCATATTTGAATTTACTAAAATGAAAAAACAAAGAAAATGATTACTTTTGAAAAATTACGTTCCTTCGTAGCAGTTTCTAACGTATTGCATGAATTTCCTCCTCCAAAAAAAAGCATTTGCAGCTTCAGCGAACATATAATACTTTTCATAACATCCCAGACAGCACATAAGCTTAAATCAAGCTTGACATTTCTTTGAATTTGACGTATTAATACAAGCTTCACAGTTCAATTCATTTTATGCTTGCAGCAAGCTTGGAGAAGTCATTTGAACTGTCAAGCTTGAATACAACTTGATTACTGCTTGATTTGGAAAGCCACATCCACATAACAAATAATTTATCATCAGTCATAAATGTACTTAACCATAGAATTTAAAAAAAAAGATTCTGTATCTCCAAATATGGAAATTCTTCAAAATAAAATACAATTATACTACGAAATTGATTTCAAAATCAGTCGTTTGTCTCGATTTTGGCCAGTCTCGCGACACTCATGTTGTGCCCAACATGAGTGTCGCGATATTGAAAGTTTTAAAACGTGTGCTGCTTTTGAGCTTATATTATGCTTATTTCCCTATTAGTACAGTCTATAAATCGCACATAACATTATTTTAATTTTGATTCATCCCATAGAAAAATAAAAGAAAGAAATCGGCATCGGGCACTGATCGATCTCGCCAGAAAACGGCGTGACAACCATGACAGTCACTTCAAACTTTAGTCGTGGAAGCGCGAGGCAGATTGGCGGAACGGATAGGACGCTGGCCTCCCAACAATAAGGTCCCGAGTTCTATCGCGGACGCTTGATGGAAACAGATTAAATTAGCTTGAAATTTCAGCATAGAGGGGAAAATGCGTGGAAAAATAAAATATGTGGGGCGAGTTCGCCGACGGGCGCCCGTGTATTTAGGAATTCTTTTGGGGGAAAATTTTTTAAGCTTGATATTAAGCTTCCTATGTCAAGCTTGATTCAAGCTTGCTACGTCAAGCTTAATGCAAGCTGGGCAAGTGTAAACTTAAACACTTGATTCAAGCTTGCATTAAGCTTACACGCTTGAAATTTTCAAGCTTAATTCAAGTTTTTGACTTGATAAATCAAGCTTGCTGCAAGTTTGATGCAAGTTTGCTGTGCTGTCTGGGAACAGACGCCATTTGTAAACGAAAACAACGTGCAGCAAGTAATCTTCTCAACAAACTCAATCAACCCAATCTCAGTTTACTTCGTTTGAAACTAATCGCATTCAATTTTGTATACGAACGCTCTAGTTTTTAAACTGAATGCACTCGGTTTTCTTTACGAACACCTTAGGTAGAAACTCGTTGCACAAGTGCAACTCGTTTGGCGTTTACGATTGCGACCAGAATTTTTTCTTGCATTACATGTCGGAAATTGTCGGAAGGAAGCCCATTGTTTATGAAACTTGGTTAAGAAATTAGACAAACACTTGAACACTTCTTCTAAAGTGATTATTAACAGGTACATGAAGACGACGTTTCCGACCCCGCACTGCTATGTGATTCTGAACCGCCTTGATGTATCCTACACTTCCTAAAAGTTTGTGAAACTAATTTCGAATCACCCTGTATATATAAAGATGTAAACATTTCTAAAATAAACTGTAATTCAGTGAAATTATTCTGTTCCTCCTAAAAAGTGAAAGTATATTCCTGCCAACTCTTTTCAATATGGCACATGCTATACTGCATATCAATAACATATAAAAATTTCGTTTAAAAAACTACATATTTATGGCGGTTTTACATTGCTGGGGATGGACGCGAGAAGAAAAATAGGCGTCTCGAGTCTCGCAAAACAGACGAAAAGCTTTGTCTCGTCTCGCAAAATCCCTACATCGTAATGTTAATAATGTTTGTCTCGTCTGGCAAAAAAAAAATGTAAGTTTCTGTCTCGTCTCGCGAAGAGTCGTCTCGCGTCTATCCCTAAGCATAGCAGTTTCCATACACAAACCAAAGTCGTAAACAATCTGATTGAAACAGTTTTTTAGTAAAATTTTCTTTTACGTTTTACTTTCTACAAAAGAACAATAAAAAAACACTTTTTCTGTATATCTGATAATTTGTTCTAAAAAACAAACGAAGAGAGAAAAATATTTCTTTTTCGTCTAACCCTTAGATGTTTATTCTCCAGGGAAAATTGTGTAAACAAAACAAACGTACATATATACGTTCTTAATGCCAAGCCACCTTTCTTAAAATTACGTAAAAGTGATTTTTTTTCTTTTATTCCCTCTTTTATTTTCAGTCCATTATATTTTCCCTATGCGTTCGTAGCCTTTACGCAAATTTATCACTGCCTACCTAAAGCTACCCAAAAAGACGTTTTGACAGTTAATTGTAGAAAGAGCCATTTTGTTTCAACTGATTTTGTTCATTATTCGTGTGAAAATTCGTCTCCAGAGTGGAAATGATATGATGTTGATTGCTTTTTAGAGTGCTTTGCAAAAGTTGCCATTAGCCATTATGCCAGATTAATTAAAGTAGTATGTATCAAGCCAAAAATTTTCTCGAGTTATACTTCTAAATTACCCCGTTACAATATTTATTTCATAGCATCAAATAAACATAAAAAGAGAAAAGGAACACTACTAATTATATGTTTTTGAAATGAATGTTTATAAATGAATGTATTAAATGAATTGTTTACTATTATTGTTTATAAATATATTATTAAATATTATTAAAAATATTAAATTAAATATTATTAAAAATTAAATTCTGCACTTTTAAACTTCTTAATATTTCAATCATATTGTTTCTAAAAAACTTTTTGGGGTAAAATTCCTTTAAAGTGCGAAATTTTTCAGGTACACTTCAGTAAAAGGTTTGAAAGGGTCATTTATAAACTACCTATCAAGAACGAAAAGGAAAGCTGTTTTAACAATAGTTCTGTAACGGACTAAATGATTTTATTTATTAGAACTAGCATGCTAAGTTGGAAAATGTAAGAATAAAAAATGATCTCAATAAGACTGACAAAGGGTGATACTTTTAAACAATCTTCATACAAAAGTAAAGCTGTTTTCACTATACAACATATTCAGGCTGTTCTTTTCGTAAGCCTAAGGAGTTGTTTTGGAGTGTAACCCATAAAGCGTGTACCTGGTAAAGTCCTCTGTCATCCCATCAACTTCAAAACAGCGAGAGATGTAGTCATAAAAGTGGGATTTAAGTATAGTTCCTTCATTTTGTAGCTATGCGCTACAAAATGAAGGAATGTCTTAATGCATCAGACTTTGATAGCTCATTATAAAGCTGATTTTTTCCAGAGGTGAAAAAACATAAACAAGGGTGGACCATCAAAGACGACTGCTAACATAGGCTAGGCCTGAAACTAACTAGATATGCGAGAGTTAATGTAGACAACTTGCGAAGGTTTTCTGTGAATAAATCTCATTAATAGCTAAATCCAGCTACTTCTTTATTCTGTATATATTTATTTTATGTATTTACTTGTTTATTTGAAAAGCGTTCTTCCACAGAACACTCTTCAAGAAATCTTTTTAATTAAACATTTAAATGCAGCTTCATTCTCTTCCCTTTGTGTTTGTGCGTTTGGAAAGCCTGCAGATGATATTCAAGGTGCTTCAAAAATATCTGTCACAGCTCAAAAGTATGGTAGGGGAACCAAGACGATTCAGAATTTCACGGTAATACAGGGTCAAAAACGTCGTCTTCATTTACCTGCAAATAATAATATCGCAAGAGCTATTAAAATAAAACATTAGTTTTCTTTACATGTAAAGCTTTATTACAAACGATTTTAGTATCAGATAACTGCAGAAGAATCTCATACCGCACATCGAAAACAATTCGTAAGTAATATAAATCATTTAAAAAACAAGACTTGAAGACAGCACATGTAAAAGCTTAAGAAAAATGGTGCATTGGAATAAGGATTTTATACATAGTGCGTTTTGCTGTAACAAAACCCCACTAAGCAGCTAAAACAAAACATTTTCGCTCGGTAATTCAAATAATTAGGTGCTAATTATGAAACTACCAGTAGTATTAATGCTCTTTGAACATTTATACAATCAGAGAATATAGAAAGAAATGCCAGATTCAAGAAACTGAAGTTGTAGTTAATTTCACAGTTAAAAATAAAAGTATGTAAAATCTAATCTGGAATAAAATTTTAATATGATAAAAATCATTAAAAATAAATGTAATAACAGTAGGTAAGAAACCAGTATAAATGATGTTTGCGAATTCATTGGCCGAACTTTAAGGGTAGATAAAATATAAAGAAGCATTTTTTGTGTAGCAATGGAGGGTGGGAAATGAGCAAGGAAATTTCATTTGAGTACTATTATTATGATAATTCATCCTTAGTTCGTAATTTCAATAAATCTTTCAATCTTTTTATTTTTTAATTTATTCATTTTGTGTGTGTTAAAGAAAAGTATTTATTTCTGCATCATAGATTCGAAAATTAATGTTATTTTTTCTCATCTCTTTCAGCTCTGCAGAACAACATTTTCTCTTCTCTGATGTGAATATGGACTTGGGTTTTGGCTTCCCTCTTCATTATTACAGGACTGCTGTATTTTTATTTGTTTCGCTGATAACAAAATTTCTATGGGTAACAATGATAGCGAAGCAATGATAGACCTCGGAAACATCCAGTGGTTTCCAATCTATGTACAATCGAATTACTGAGCAGCGCTCTTGGAGCTTTTTAAATATTGAGCCATTGTCTGTAAAAGAATAGCGATTTCCCTAAACAGGCATTGCTGCAAAATGTATTAAATCTCAATATTTTTACTGTTTGCATAGTAGCCTTCCACTATGAGATATTGACATTTCGTTAGGAGGTAAAGCATATATTTCTAAGATCTGAGCGTCTAAGATAAGGAAAATAATATAGATTTCTTTTAGTTAATGGATTAAAAACCATTTATTTTTTTAAACGCAATTGTAATTAGGTTAAATAAGCTACTAACGTTGAATTTTTAAAGGAAAAAAATATTTTTAAATCAATGTGTATGTTTGTTAGAGTTAAATATAAATGCAAGTGCGTTGCAATAAAAACTTCAAGAAAAAGTACATGTTAGCCGCTCAGAGTACTTCAAAAAGTTATCTTAATTAGTAAATCAAAGGCTCATTATATACAAATGGTACAAATATTTCACGCAATAATTAATATAATGCAGTTATTCAGATTCTTCTTAACAAATCCTGCCAAGAAAGTTCGGAATGTGTTCGATAATTTTTGTCAATTCTATGAATTAAAAATACTCTTAAGAACTATGAATCGCAAAATGCAATTTAACTTGTCTCTGTTATATCATAAAGAACTGTAACTTATTCTATTGAAAACCAAAATGTTCGAAGATAAATTTATTTTGTACTGATAATCCTTTTCCTGAATTTTTGTTGACCTATTTAACGTTATATGTGATGTATTCAAAGATTTTAGGATACGTTAAGAGGCATTCATTTCTAGCAATATACAATATTTTAAAGTGTGTTTTGAAGTGTGCAAATATTTTTATTAATTATATGCAAGAAGAGATTTTAGTAAAAAAATTGAATGCACAGTCGTCTTGTGTTATGCAAAAAAAAAGTACAAAAATCTTTTTCTTTCTTTCCAATACTTTAAAATGTTGTGCTTTTAAAACATACTGCCTGATATAAAATTCCAAAGTCTAATAATTAATTAAACATATATGTGTGTGTGTGTGTGTGTGTGAAAAATTGTTCTAAAAGAAATAGGTATTTAAAATAATCTTAAATTTTATAGTGCTTGTACTGTGATGAAAATCTAGGGTATTCACATATGACATGTCATTCTATAAAAAGAAGCGAGGTTGCAGTACTTTATTTCAAGACTTGAAAAGGTTTCTGTATGAAATATACTCTCTTATCCCTAGTTTTAACACATATAATTTTATATTGAACACTTAAAAACCATTAAAATACAGCTGAAATTTACGTTACTTATTTTGGTCCCCTCCAGTAAATTTTATTTTGAGTAAATACTATATTATTACATAGGTAAATTTGGGGAATATATGTTTGCTAACCAAGATCTTTGAAGTTGGACTTAAAGTTTTAATCTTTTTCTAATTATTTCGCCTTAGAAACATCAAACACCATTTCCAAATAATAGAACGTGTTTAACCTTTTGTAAATACATTTTCGATTAATTAATAGAGCGCTATTTGACAACGCTTTGGTGAACGCATCGTGTATATATTGGGTTTAGAAGATACATAATTAAACATTCTTAATAAATTAAAGTTTTAATGAAATCAAAATTGACATAGATATGTTTAGTCCAGTAGTTTTCCATGGGAGAGTTAGAAAAAAAACAATAGCATATATGTTGTCATATATTAGTTTTTTAACTCTGATACTTATCTTTAAAAAATTCTTTGCACTTTTTAGCACTTCTAATAACCCAGACGGGTTTTTTTTTCCCGCATCTGCTCTCATCAGTCAGCATTCCAAGCCAGAATACTAAATTTGCCAGAAACTAAAACTTCTGGGTTTAAGAGCACTCTACTGGAAATTTGTCAATACACTCACTCAAAAAAGTATTCAGTTAAAAAATTATTATTCTCTGTCAGTTTAATAAATAATTCAACATTTTTCACAAAAATACATAACTCAATAAAAATTTATAACCCATATCTAAAATTGGTTCTATCAGTTTTACGTAGACGAACTATAATTTTAGAAAGAAATGGATATACTAAATTTGTCTTAAACACATTTTTGAGTGGATTTGCATGCATTTTATGACGAGATGCTGTCAGTTCTATCTCTTGCAAATTCAAAATTACTAAAACTCCGTAGCCTTGATTAATCGTTTCACCGATAATGTGCAGAAATAATTGTAGAGGATATGCAGCAAAGCAATTTAAATCATGAGTAATATGTATTCGGCTCTTAAGACCCTGTGCAGCCATGAAACATCTCGTTTCACTATTTTATTTTGCAAATAATCTTTGTAAGTATTACTGCAAGTAAATAAAATTAATCTTTCATAACATTCCAAACTGTCCTAACCCGGAAGCTGTTATCGGTAATCTGGGTCTTTGTTGAAATAAATCGTAGGAAATTTCACTTTTTTTCTAAGTTTGAAATCACTTCTTTACTTTTCATATTCAAGAGTTACTGCGCCCACGATAAATGATTAACATTCTCTCTATGTGAAGACTACTATTACTTTTTGCGTATCTACTACACTTTTCCATTATCTGCCAGTCCGCCGTCCAAGGCACCCCCGCCCCCGGAGGCAGATGCACCTCCTGTAGGCTTGTCATAACACAAACACAACACTATATTATCTGCCATTTCTATTCCGATGACTATTCTCCGTCTCATCCTTTGAGTATTGCGGGCATTCTTATCATGCCATAACATGTAATAGGGATGAGGCAGATTAAAAAAAAAAAGATAAACTAGTGGCGACTCATTTTATAGAAATAAAAATCTTAACTATCACACGGCTTTTGAATAAATACATACAGACAGAACAAACAGTCAGTTAGTCAGGCTCCATTCAAATACATTTTCAATGATTAAAGTTAGACTTCTGAATCGATTGTTCATCTACTATTTGATGAAACATCTACCCATCGCAAGAGGAATCGGATCGCTTCTAGAACCAGACTTCAGAAATTCTTATCTCTAAGCATGTAAGAGCTATAAAGTTCGCAACAAATCAAGTGTCAAGTAAAATCACTCCTTGTCTAATCACCGGCATATATATTTCTTCGCATGTGATACATTTAATAGGCGTATCATGTATGTTAAAAGAGCACATTATGTAGCCATACAATTATCACAGACCCGAATGGATAAGCTGAGAACAAGCATGTGTCTGAAAAATCGGAACTGGTTTGCAATTCTCAAGCTGACGACATCCGTTTCCTTCCCTTTTTTAATTGTGAAGAAACTTTGATAAAAGTTTTCAAGTGGCATCTAAAAGCTACCCTCAAAATCCTAACAGTTGAGAAGAGGCAAGTTGCAGATGCTGACCACGGATGCCTGAGATTCATCTATGAAATTCTAACAACCAATGAAATTCTAACCTATGAAATTCTAACAAGATTGACCATTTTCCTGTGGCTGATTAATTTTAAAAGAGCACTAAAATAATGCACGCGTTTAATGCAGCAACTTCATGGGATCTTGGGCTAGTGACTTGGGGACCGTGTGGTTGGATATAGTAGGGATGACTTGGGATAGTGTGGTTGACCTCTTCATGGGATAGTGACTTGTGACCCCAATGATCAAACTGTCAGTAAACATAAGCCAAAAGCTGGTGTCCCACACTGACACTGTGTGGACGCCTAACTTATTGACTTCGGGTCGCGTTGAGAGAATCTGATATCTGGTCGAGAGGAATAGCCCAGCAAACACACACAGGTTCTCTGAACGTCTATTAACGTTCAGAAGGCATTTTCTGAACGTTAATAGACGTTTAGAGAACCTGTGTGTGTTTGCTGGGAAGCTAGTTTTCATGAAGTCCGAAAATAAATCTGTCAAATACCGTTTTCCTTAAATACGGTCTTGTGATGATTTATTCGAAGGAGTGTTTTTGAGATTAAGGACTTCACGGATTTCTTCCGGATTCAAACGAGTTCAGGGCATAACTTCTGGTATAGTGTAGCTACAGATATAGGTATCCCTAGATGAAGCATTTAATGCTCATTGTTATCTCTACTTTCTGATGAAAAAACACATTCCCTTTCGGCCATTACCATGGCCGAGTATATGGAGACGTAAGTGCATTTGTTACTACTTTTAATAAAAGTAGTATATTACAAATCAGTGCTCGAAATACGATTTTAAAGCTGGTAGCAAAAACTATTTAGCTAACTGCAAAATCTTAAATTTTCGTACTTTCGCAATATCTATAAATAGTAGTAGCAGTTTTTTCGCTTAACTTTAACAAAACGGAATCACTAATGCAATCAGAAGAACAAACAGACAAAAAGGCTTCACTTTTCTTCTAATAATTCTTTAATTTTATATGTAACCTTAAAATGCATCTGAGTTGAAAGAAACAAAGTAAAAAAGTTTTAAATACTCGAAAGCTAAACTTGCCGCGAGAGCTATTGAACGTCGAGGCTATTTGAACTAGTCTCACGGCATTTTTAGTAGCCGCCAAGACTTATTTCGGCCCCTGCTGCGAATTAGATATGTTTGCTGAAAAAGTAGGTTATTTAGATCATTATTTGGTTAGACTATTTACTTCTCTAGTGTCTAACAAATAATATTACGATTTTTACGATAAAACAATATTAAAAATAAAGTAAGACCAAAAGCGTTTTTTTGGTGTGGTTGGAAAAGTTTTTAAAAACCTCATTGTTTTATTATTAGGGGGGTAGGTACGTGGGCAGGTAATAAACCCTGAGGGACGCTTCATTTGTTTCGCACACAGGCACTGGCCATGGTCATCGCGGCACTCATAAATGACATTAAGAGAGGACGGGGGAAGTGATTATCAGAAATTTTGCTATTTTTATTCGCGCACTCCATCAGACCAATGTATGGTGTTACGATTAATTTAACGTCAGAATACAAAATTTATTTTCAGTACTTTGAAAATACAAGATAGATTGAAAATGTATTTCAAAGTACTTTCCTTTTGACTTGTGAAAATTTAAAATACAAATGTATTTTTAAAATGTATTTCAAATACATGTATTTGCGATACCGCCCAACTCTGCTGCATGTTCCATGACTCAAACAAAATTTGTGAACCTCCTTAAGAATTACATTAAAAAGTCAAATAAAATGATATAGAAATCACGAGATGGAAGGGGAATAAAAACGTTTTTTAATTTTAGATATGTACGTTCAAAATTTTGAAAACTGTTTTAAAAGCCGCAATCTTAACCCTAGAGTGCATACTGTTGCGAATTGGCTACACTCACATTTTTCCGTAATAAAAAGAAACTTTTGTAGTTTTTGTCTGAAATATGCATTTAAAATAAATGTAAGACCACACGGAAATAAATTTTAGTTTTTAAAAGTGTACAGTAACATTGTTTTTAGAGCAAACAAGCATGAATTCACAGCACGTGCATCCAGTTCACTGAACCAATTTTTGTCCGTATTTTTGATTGCTTCTAATTTTCATTTCTAAATGAAAATCAATAGAAAACTATTAAAAATAGTAGTATTACGATTAAATAATGTAGAATCAGGCTATATTACTTTCTTTTGTTTTATGAGATCTATAGAGTGGGCACTCTAATTTTTCGGATTTGAATATTTTTCATGATTTTTCTGGGAAACTACAAGCTGAAATTTTTTAAAAATATTTTTCCAAGCATAAGTAAGCCAAAACAAAGCTACAATTTTATTTTCAGCCATTTAAAAAAAATCATGCATTGTAGGGTTAAACGTATACGTATAGAATAAACGTTAGCCTATTTTTAAAAGGAATAAATTAATGTTTTTATATAGACTGTTTGCCTTCATTTAAGGTAAACAAACATTACTGGCGTAGTCGGCAGGATTGGATACTGTAGAATACTCAGGGGAGAGCTCTTGCGTCACTTCATTAATTTTATGCAACGGTATTTGTACGTAGTTGTAGCAGTTGATTTGCATTATTTTGAAATTTAATAGGTCAGTTTGGCAGATTTTGCTGGAATTTTTCTTGTTTTTGTTAATACATAGTTCGCCTTCCGGACATTCTCCGTTTTAAGAATCATCCTGATTCGTATATACATATATTTGTAACTAGCATTGAAAAAGTGAAATGGCATTTCTCGGTAAAGAAAAGAAACAAGATTTAATAGTTCTCGCTGAAGAAATATGTTTAGCGGTTGATGTGACTTTTACAAAGGCGAATTTACCTGATCTGATTTTGAAAGTTTAACCTCTTGCACAGCTTAGAATAATTTTACCAAACCTATTTTAACTGTTCTCATCCCAGACTTGACGACTTATTGGGTGAAACCCCACACCATAATTTGTTTTTGTTTCTTCAACACATTGGTATTCTTTCCTCAGTGTGAAGTAAATGCTGTTTTCTGACTGTTTTTTTGTGTCACTTACTT
Organism: Cheiracanthium punctorium; assembly: GCA_038373885.1. Taxonomy (NCBI): domain Eukaryota; kingdom Metazoa; phylum Arthropoda; class Arachnida; order Araneae; family Cheiracanthiidae; genus Cheiracanthium; species Cheiracanthium punctorium. The sequence goes on from JAWZYV010012009.1 coordinate 257,111, forward strand.
TTACCTACCTTTTACTCATTGGCAGTTTGCTTTTTAACTTTTTAGATTTTTAAAATTTTTTAGCTTTTAATGGTTTTATGCTACCTTTTACTTGTAAACCTTTATCTATTTTATCTGTTTTTATGCATAGTCTGGCGTAGTATGTCCTTTTTGGACCTTGTGCCAATAAAATTCAACCAGCCAACCAAACATATGATTGCGAAAGTTACAAACTATGATGAATAATTTTGTAAAGAAATATTGGCTAGAATTATTACGAAAAGAAATGAAGAAAAAGAAAGAGAAAGACAAGATCAGAAAGAGGGAGACAAAGGAGAAAACGTTTTTAAATTAGAAAAATTGAAAATTGAAAAGATGGCAGAAAATACGATGTTGAGAAGCCAAGTTCGGTAAGGAAGTGGCATTAAAACTAATTTAGAAAAATTATTGTGGAGGCTTGATCCGAAAGAAAGTGATATCTGTTTATTTCTTACGATGTTTAAGAGACAGTTAAAGATGCTTGGAGTCGATAAAGAAAATTGGATTGCTCCTTTAATTGGGGTTTTGTCAATTCAAGTTTCTAGTTTGATTGCACGGAAAACAAAAGAGGTAGCACAAAATTACGATGAAATTAAGAAGACGCTATTAAAAAGATAAGCGCAGAGAAATTCAGGTAGTTAGTTGTGAAACATCAAAAGTCCCCAGAAAGAACTTGGATTCGATTTTATTTTAAGATGAAAGCCTATTTTGATGGGTGGATTGAAGGGTTAGAAATTAAATCACTAGAAGATTTAAAAAATCTCATGATCGCTGATTAGTTTCAAAGAAAGGTACCATTTGAAGTGAAAGAACATTTCATGGGTGAATGGACAGAGATTGTATTTCCAATAATGTTGGCAGAAACACTAGACGAATATGACGATGTAAGAAGAGTAGTGAAGCCAAAATTCGCCAAGGAACGTTCTCCGGCGAAAACAGAAAACAATAATTGGGCAACTGACCATTATGAGTCAAAATACGCGAATCTTGAAAACCATGGAAATCCGACTCGAAAAGATAGTGATTTTCAAGATAGGAGGAAAGAAAATTTTTATGAACAAAAGAAACGGAATCGATGCTTTCAATGCGGATCTTTTGAACACTTGCGATTGCAATGTCTGAAATTTAAAAATAAAAGCGATTCACTAAATTTTCATAACTGAAGATCAAAACGTGCACAAAGCAATCTAGTTCAGATTCAAACTAATAACCAGAATAAAGAAAGTAACATGGAAGAAAAATCGAGCATGCTCACCGCACGGGTTGATTTGAGAACATTAGATAAATTTAAACTCAAAATGAATTTCGATGATCTAATGATTTTTGGAGTTAGAAGGCGAAGGGAAAACATTCAATGGTATCGTAGATACTGAGGCACAAATATCAGTCATACGGAATGATTTAATACAAAAACATGAAGAAAAGAGTGGAGGTACTGTAAAGCTTTACTCAACATTTGGAGAAGAAGAAACAGTTCCGTTAAGAACAGCGAATGTAAAAATAAATGATGGATTACACGGTTGAGTTGTGCAATTTTATTAGTTTATTATAAGTTGCATATCTAGGAAACTAAAATGCTACATGTTAATTTGTAATACGGCATTAGCGTTAATGAAGGAAAACATACAGTTGTTTAATAGTAAGGAAATAAAATCTTATATTTGCAGTATTTTAGTCGAAGACGAAGGTAAAAGGTACATAAATCAAATGGTATCGGAAAATATACAAACAAGGAGTGAAAAGTCTGAAGGAGACAAAAACGCGAAAGTTCCCGAGACTGTTGCATCGTTCCAGAAGCTCCAAAAAGAAGACTAACAATTAAACCATATTGGAAACAGGCAGAAAATCATCAAAATTTATATGAGGTTTTAGACGCTATTCTTGTACATGCCGAAATAATATGGGGTGAAATGTCAAGCGCAAAGACTACATGTTATAGTCTGATGAATATTTTTGTTCGCACAGGTTTTCCTAAAAATGATCTGTTTGGACCAGAAAACTAATTTTACATCACGGTTAATGCACGCTTTTGAGTCCATGCTTGAAATTTCACCTAGATTCGCTACTTCAGGACATCCGGAAAGTAGGGGGAAGTTGAAAGATGGAACCGAACATTAAAAGCCATGCTCAACAAAAATAGTCTGGATAATGGGAGAAATTGGGATTTACATCTTCCGAATTTATTATTTGCTTAACCCGTTGTTACCTTACAGCACAACGGGTGTATCACCTTTCCAAATGGTGCATGGGCGTTTGCCTCCGGACTGCTGTCCTTGTTAAAGGATTTATGAACAAGAAAGATGAAAATTCCAATGAAAGACTCTCAAACTGTCAAAAGTTAATTGCGAGACTCGAGTGAGAAACTGCAAAAAGCACGTAATATTGCGACCAAGAATACCGAATTTTCACAGGAAATATATACTTCTAGATACAACTTGCGCTGTAAGGAAGAATCATTTAAGATTGGAGATAAGGTTTTAATTTTGTTACGATCATCATGCAATAAATTATCGACAACATAAGACGGACCAGCTACAAAAATCAAATTAACAACACCTCATACTGCAGTCGTCGAATTAGAAGATAAAAGTACTGGAGAACTGCATTTTAACAAATTGAGACCCTACATAGCTGGGATGCAACATGTTGGAATAATGCTTGAAGATGCTGAAGATTTTGGCGACATTCCTTACGCACCCACCAGCATTACGAAAAATACAAAGACCACAGAGGATATAACGAAATATTTGAATGAGGCACAAGGGGAATTAGAAAATTATCAAAGAAACTCGTTTATACAAGTACTGGAAAAGTTCGCTAAGGAATTAATAATGAGCCCGGTCAAGCGAAAGTCGAAGGTCAAGTAGTTTCAGTAATCGAAGGATGTACTCTGAAACGGCTACAACCATATCGCGTACCTGTGGCATTATGTGAAGAAGTTGACAGACGAATTCAAGAATCATTAGATTTAGGGCGAGATTCAAACAAAACGCGCGCGATCGAGTTCGAATCGAACGTTTTTTAGTCCCTAGAATGCTTCCAACGAACAAACCTGCGCCGTGGTAGCCCAGTGGTTAAGGCGTTGGACTCGTAACCGAAAGGTTGCGGGTTCGATACCGGCGTACTACTAAAGACCACCGTGTACATGCGGTGTACGTGCACGTTAAATCCGTGGTTCCGAAAGTCCTCTCGGTGGTCGCTAGCAGTTTCCGAGGGGTGCCAATATTCAGAAGTCCTCCACCTTCTGATGAGGTTCTAAATTGTGGCGGGAAATTCCGGGAAGAACGTATATATAGCTCTAAGCGACACATTCAGTGACGCGAGCTGTCCTCTCCTGGCAAATAAATAAATGAACAAACCTATTATGTTGTCACATGATCAAAACACGATTGTTTTGTTTCAGTTGAATAAGAAACATTGATATATTTCGAAGTTTCCCCTGTTCGAAGCGGAAAACGTTCGAATTGTGTTTCACTTGAATCTCGCCCTTAGATTTTATTGAACCGAGCGATAGTCATTGGGCACACACACTAGTATGCGTTTCAAAGAAAAGTATAAGATTATGCATTGACTTTAGATATTTGAACAGTTTCACAATCGCTGACGCATATCCAGTGCTAACAGCAAAAGATTTTCGATTTCAAATAGTCAAAGCGCGTGTAATATCAGTCCTCGATGTGATGTCAGTCCTCTATTTGGTCAAATACCATTGAAACAAGAAGCAAAACATTACACTGTTCAACAACGCATTTAGGTCATTTGCAATGGAATGTATTGGCATAAAAAATGCAGGAAGTGCGTTTCAGAAATCTATGGACAAAATTCTAAGTTATCATAGAAGTTATTGCCGGTCACACATCGATGATGTTGCAATAATTTCTGGGATGATTATCTTGAACATATTGATGCAGTAGTATTTAACACACTCCGAGAAACAGGACTCACTGTAAACTTAAAAAAGTGGGACTTGGGTAAAAGGGAAGTCAGATTTTTAGGTCACATCGTTGGGTTAGGAAAAAACGCTCCAGATCCAGGAGAAAATTACAGTTATAAAGAATATCGCGAGATCTACTGCTAAACGACAGTTACAAAGTGTTTTGTGATTGGCGAGTTATTATAGAGAATAAATACCAACAATATTCAGAAGTGGTTCTTCCTTTTACTGAATTAACTAAAAAATGTGTACCCAATGCTATAACATAGGCTGAAGATTCCGAACTAGCATTTCAAAAACTTAAGGATGAAATTGTAAAAATGCCATCTTCAAGTATTCCAGAGTTAGAGAAAGCCTTCCCGTTGCATCTGCATATGCTGTTGGCGCATGTTTTGTCTCAAAATATCGATTGCAAGGAACATTCTATAGTGTTCTTTAGCAACAGATTGGCATCGACTCAACAAAAATGGGCATCCATAGAAAGAGTAGCCCGGCGTCTGTTGCGGGGGCCCATACGCAGCATTGTTCGCTGAACAGTCGTTGAGGAGACACTGTTGGTAGCAGGCCCTGATATCGTACGGGCACTTGGGGCTCGTGCCCTGGGCACACATGCAGAAATAGGCAAAAGACTGAGTTTAGAAAGATATATAGGGGCACAAATATCGAGCCAGTTTATATAGGCGCACAAAAGTGGGAAAGTGTCCTGGACACAAAAAATTTATAGTCAGGCCCTGGTTGGTAGCCCCTTAGTTCATCTGGGCGATCAGTTACTCAAGGGTTGCACGCATATTTGCGCGAACGCCTTTCCGCTGTCGTCGCTCACATCTGTCATTTATGGCCTGTGGTGCGCCACATTTGCCACGTCGATGATTTTGGATAGTTCCATTTCGCCATGCACGGTATACTTTTATCATGGCGGCAGTTTACAAAATTAGTCTTTTGAAAGATGCTTCCACCCTTCACCTGAAAGTCAACGACTATGCCCTTTTGGACGTCGGATAAATCATTTCGCTTCTGCATTATGCTGACGATTGCAATGTTTTCTTATTCCCTCGGACATCCTTTATATACGCTCCACTTTAATGTGTTGCCATTTGCCTTCTGTGATTGGTCATTTCACATTGACGTCAAAAGTAGGTAGTGGTCGTATTAATGTGACTGGACTGTGTATTTTAATGTACTTCTATTTTGATTTCTTTTTGGTCATATCTATTTTATTGATTTTATGGCCTTTTTGAAAATTAATTGCAGTGTTAGTACAAGTGTTTATAAAACATTTAAGCATAAACTTTTTTTTTAAAAAATGGCTTTCTTTGTCAGGTGATCACCTTTATAAAGGGACCAATTTCGTCGTTAACGGGGACGATCACATTAAACAGGTTCCAATGTATTTAGATATGAGTACATTCTAAAAATCAATAGGAAACATCACTACTGAAGCAACTCGCATTCTGGGCATCCACATTCCATTAAACATTTTACATTTGAATACATCAAGTTTCGGTCAATCTACCGTTTTTCTGATATCTTTGTGGGTATCGGTGTCGCTTACGTCACCTCGTAGAAGAACACATTGAAAATTTATTTATTAGCAAGAAGACAAGAATAGCAGTCAAGGGTTAAGTGAAGTTGAACCACACATCATTCATTGGTACAAAGGAATTCTCACTTAATTTTGGATGGATTTATTTTCGGACTAGTGTGCTTCTTCGTCTAAATAAGTGAGCAACACAAGGAAAAGTGAAAAGACATAACAGTCAAAGTTTAAGTTAAGTTGAACGCTAGCTATTTGTAAAGCTTTTTTTCATACTTCGTCTGGTCGAATAAAGTGGACAACGCAATAAAATTGTTACTAACACACACGAAGGAAATAGGTTGAAGCTACACCCGAAGGGCAATTGGCAGAGTAGTTGAAGGAATTGATAGAAATATTAGTACGGGCATTCCTTTTTGGATGTGGCAAAAATTCCGAGAACACTTCGGGGTGTTTGAGAAGATAGCGATTTCTAGCAATATTTTAAGAGCTGTTTCTCCTCACTATCACTATTTTCATTATAAACGTATTTTATTAAATAAAAATATTACAGAATATTTAGATATTAAGTATTTTATAAATTAACACACTCATTCCCATAAAAATTAGCGCACTAAGAGTTGTTAGAATGAAACGAAATTTTACATACATAAGAACCACGTCAATATAAGTAAGTGATTACAAAATCAAATCAAACTGATCGTTTATTGCAGGAAAACTGCAAATGAATCGAGGTTTTGGTACCCTGTTGGGCCTCCTCTACCGTGAATGCATCATGCGATACGGGAGGGTACTAAGGCATACAAGTGCCGTATAACGTTCTGTGGCATTTCGTTCTACAGTTGCTGTAAACGCTCCTCTAATTCGACCAAACTCGTAGGTTGTCCAACTTGTTGTCCCAAGTGGCCCAGATATGCTCGATTGGGGACAAATCTAGGGATCGAACAGGACAGGGAAAGGTGGTAATGTGGCGGAGGCAATCCTGTGACACCCTTGCTGTGTGTGGTCGAGCATTGACCTATTAAAAAATAGCCGTGGCGTGAGTGGCAGTTCATGTGGTTGCAGAATATCACGAACGAACCGCTGTGCTGTCATAGTGCCGTGGATCAATACTAGGGGTGACCGTGTGTCGTATGCGATTGCACCCCATACCATCACACCAGCTGTGGGTGAGGTGTGCCGCTGTAAAGAAAAGGCAGTATTGGGGCGTTCGCCAAAGGGCCTCCACACACGTACACGATTGTCATCACTGGCAAATTTAATCTGGATTCGTCGGTCGATGAAGACGACCTGGTTCGATTCCGTTGCAGTCCAATCCCATAGAGCGCCATTCCAAACGCAGGAGATGGTGTCTGGGTATCATTGGCAGCACACGTAATGGGCACCGCGATAACAAATGTCCTTCAGTCAGGGCATTGCGAAGGTACGGACAGACACAGGGACCCGTTATGAAGGTAATGCCTGTGTCCAGATAGCGGATAACGAGGACAGATGGCGCTATGTGTGCATGTCGTATGATATAACGGTCTCCTCAACTAGTGGTTTGTCGAGGACGTCCTGAGCCTGGTCTCCTTTTAAGTGACCTCTTTACACTTGACATATCTCTCCTTGTCCACTGGTGCTAACACCTCCTTACAGTAGAATCAGAAAGGCATAGATATCGGGCTACCCGCCAAACTGACCACCCGGTTTCCATCATCCCGTTGATTCTTCCCCTCTCGTACTCTGACAGCAGCTCATACTGTCTTCGATTCCGGCGTAACGGCATCTCTAAAACGTAATATTTAGAAACGTCCCTCAGCAACAGATTAATTACATGGAAACAAGATCTTCCCACCTGTTTTATACTAAAAGGCGAACGAAGTTCAACGTCTTCTTGTGGCATTACGCAATATTTAATCACGCTCCATTTTTAATCATTTGCATAGGTAATTTGGTATAGTTACGTGTCAGGCAGATATACCTGACACGTACCTATGCCAAATTTCGTTATACCACAATTACTTCTTGGTGTGTCAATTTTTAATCCAATAGAAAGACTAGTGAATTTTCCCCCAAAATTTTCATTTCGGCAGTGGTTTTTATCGTCATTTTAACTCAGAAAACAAGATACATTTATTGATCCTGCATATAAGAATCCTGTTGCTGCACCTGGTACCTGAAAGGACTAAAGAAAATTTATATCATAGATTATTATTAATTAAAACATTATAGCACAACCTTGTTTTCAAGCCCTAACTTTATCGCTTATAATCTACTTAATGGATGATTATTGCTTAACAAGAAAATAAATAAAATCTTACACAAGCGCAATGAATGTTAACACAGCGCTGGAAATAAAATGCGTAGAATTTTCTACGTATTAATGTTTAGAATTCAGCAGGAAAAAAATAGTCCGACAATAGGTTTTAATTTAAAACTTAATATTCCCGCTAAATTACTTATTAACGATAATGATTTTCACAGTATGAATGATCGAATTCTTTAACAATCAGCCGTAGTACTAGCTTATTAATACAGAGAAAGATCTGTTTTTAAAGGTTTTTAAGAAAACATGGATATTATAGTTTCAATTAAAAAAAATAGTAGCATTCCATTCTACTTTAAAAGCATATTTTATGTAGATGAACAGTCATATAATCGTTTGTGTTGGCAAATTTTCGGAGTTGTGGGCTTGGTATTCTGGAAGTTGCAAAATTTTTTGCCTTAAATCTCAAAGTGGTTGTTTACAAATAAGATTTAAAGTAACTTTTATCTAAATTTTTTCAGTCTATTATTTACAAAATACAAGTTTTTTTTCTTTAATTTATTTTATATTGAATTTTTCATGTTTTGCTCATGTTTATAAATGTAATTGCGTAATGTATGTGATAATTTTAAATACTTAGAATTAGTGTTAAGTTCTGAGCTCTTTTTTAGAAAGGTTATTCATTAGAAATCTAACGAATAAAAAAATTATTTTTGATACTGATATTGTAGATTTTAATGATTCTTTGTTTTCTTGTTTCACCTTAGAGATGAAAATTGTGAAGTTTCAAATTTTTTCTACAATTTGTTTAAAAGTTATTAATTTTTTTAATTCGGAAGAAGTCGGAAATTTTGCATAGTAAAGTAATCTTTAAGATGTTGTAACTCGAGAATTATTTAACTTAGAGAGTTGAAATTTATGTCCTTTTGTTCAGTGTTTTGGGGACTTTCATATAACTGACCATTTAAATTAAACAACATTTTAAAACCCAAATTTTAAAAATCAAATTTTTAAGTACATGTTATTTAACTTTTTTTAACAATGGTACGCACATGTTGAAGACGGAGTTTGACATTATGGTGAAAAAAAAATTATATGTAAATGTTATTTTTCGGATGAGTGGGGATTTTATTGCCGGTGTAAAAGTTAGGCTATTACAAGTGCTTCTCTATATTAAAAATATTCATATTCTCTGCTTCCTTGATAATCAATCTTCATGTATTATCGGTAACTAACAATAAAAGTCATTTACAGAAGTAATCATTGAGGTAATGTATTTTATGTTTTTAACTAGCGGATTATTATATTTTTGCTGTTGTTGTTAAAAATATATAAAATATATATAGCAAATTTGTACGGCCATTGCAGTATTTGCTATTTACCTTAAAGATTTACTAATAAGATTCAGTTTACAATTAATAATTTTAAAATAACTTTAATTATGAGGGGACAAATAAATTGAATGCATTCAAACATTAGTTGCATTTCAAATTTACTTTCAGAAAATGAAGTACACCTACAATGAGTATTTAATTACTCAATTTGTAACCAGACTGGTTTTGGTTTCAGTAATAATGATTAAATGAAACCGTACAATGCTGGAAACGAAGTTAATGTAACATTTAAGAATGTTAAATATAAAACATTATACCAAACGTTGCAAAACATACAATATCTAACACATAATACAAAAACCTACACTATAAAAAATATTATTTACTTTGAAAATTGATTATTACAAATGGTAAATTAACCATTTCTATTAAAAATTAACATGTCACATTAAACCAGTTTTTTTTCTTGAAACTTTGCATATTTCTTAGAAAAGTTTTAGTTAAAAAACATTTGACAATCTCACTTTTGCTTAGTAGTTTTTTATTACTAATGATATTACTATTAATAGTTTGTCTATTTTCAACAATAAACAAAAATAATTTTAATTAACTTGTTACAAACCTAAAGTATATTACCTAAATGCTTGGTTATGTAAATAATTTGTACTGTTAATTATCGTTAATTCATGAAAATTGAGTACGAATAAAAAAAATTATGAATATTTTTATTTAACAATACACTTGTAATAGCCTATTCTTTCTACACCGTCAATAAAATTCTTCCCCTCCCGAAAAATAAATTTGCATATATGTAATAACTTTCTCAACATGATCCCATAGAAACTCCAACGTCAAATTTCGCATGCACTTAATAAAAGCGAGTTAAATGACTTATACACACACACACACACACACACACATTTATATAAATACATACATATAGATATATAGTCAGGAGAAATTACCAAAAGTAGAGTTGGCAGATATGCTTTAAGTATCTTTTTTCGTCCCTTGAAAGTATTCTCGTACTTCACCATGGCATAGTTGTTATGTCACTAAAAATGGTAGACGGCCGAACTGTGAAGGTCCCGGGTTCCGGTCCCATCGCACGGCTGTCCACCTAACCGTTCGGAGTTTTCCGTGGTTTTCTCCGAAACTAGCGTAAATACGGGTTAGGACACCTTAAAAAGACCCCCACGGAGGGCACCCCCCTTGTGTTGTCCTTCTGACGTGGATTTATAAGCGGGCTCCGGCCAAGCACACAAATCCGAAATATATGTTATACAAACAACAACAACAACCAAAGTATTTTCGTGCCTTAATTTAAGTGTTTTTCCATACATAATATACAGTAACCTCTCACTTATACGACTTTCTCGGTTATACGCCAATTTCACTTGGTCCCATCTACGCCTTACGGAAAATAATGCTAAACTTCTCTCAGTTATACGACTCCTCTCTCCCTATAAGACTTTAAACGGCGATTTTAGATTTCTCACCCAAGAATTCATTTTACAATCTTTCAAGTACAAAATCATATATACGTTTTTTTTTTTTTTTACTTTTATCTTATCACTCAGGGTTTCGCAACCTTTTTAGCTCGCGGACCCCTTTTTCAGACAAAAATCCACAGCGGACCCCTGTCAGTCGGCGCGCACGCGACCCCCCCCACCCCCGGAGTTTTCAGAAAGTCGAGCACTGGCACTAAACTACCTGCGGGTCAACACTTGGGAACCTGTGCCGCTGTTCAAAAATGGCCACGGACCCCCTAGAAAGAGCCGGCGGACCCCTAAGGGGTCCGCGGACCACACGTTGTGAAGCCCTGTTATCACTACTGTTTGGCTGAGACAAACTAATAGCACTTCATTTTTTGAAAAAAATCTCCTTTGTAAATCTTTAAAAAAAAAATAAACATACTTATAAGTAAACTACGACTTTGTATTCTGTGAACTTTTTTAATATTTTATGTTTCATTTTCTAATATATTTTTAAAATTTTGTTAAAAGATGTTCTTAGTATTCGAATTTTTTTTTCTAATGGCGGGCACGTGCCGTATAGGCATTAGCCACTACTAAGGCCGGAATAACTGGTCACTTTATTATGCAGGCACCTAAGAGGTGGACAAGCGTTACCTCCTATGAAGCGACGGAAGAAATGACACCCAATTCCGTTCCGGGAAACGGACCCAGACCCGTGGTGTGGTAGAATAGCTCTCTAACCATTCTACCACACCACGGCGACAACACAACCTGGGCGGCAGTATTGGAAACTTGGTTTTATTAATATATTTTAAAAAATTAATTCATATGCAGCTATAAAATTGTATAACATGCCGGTCTTTCACTTATACGACTTTCCCAGTTATCCGACTTTTCTACGGTTCCTTGAAAATCGTATAAGTGAGAGATCACGTGTGCATATATACATCTACATTATATACCGTAAACTTCAGTAAAAGCGCCCCCTCTAATAAATGCAACCCCTCTGCTTTTCTCGTACATTTCGTTTACTCTTAAAATGGCGAATAAACGCCCCCTTAAGGTGTATTCATACTGGCCGCTTCGTGCCGTTCACACTTAAGGTGACCAGATTTTTCATCAAAGAATTGGGGACACATCAGCGTGATGTCCCTAATTCTGAAACAAAAAAGGGGACTTTTTGTAAATACAAGGCTTTTTTCAAATAAGCTTATTTTTGTTCAACTAAAACTTTCTTAAAACTCATAAAATAAAGAAAAATTATTGTTTTTGGAATTTTGGGAAGAAACAATCATTTTAATGAAATTTTTGTCCCCAATTCCCGTTTTACATTTGGGGGACAAATTGAAAAATGTCCTGAAATTGGGGACGTTTGGTCTCCTTACTCATACTCCGCTCTGCCCCATCGTTCTTTTCCGTTTTGAAACTTTGTTCGTGAAATATACTGTAATATACTGAAAAATTATAAAGAGTAAAAGCATAATTGATTAAAACAAAGGAAACTAAGTTATTTACCCTATTTCCTACTAAATTTTCATTTTAATTCTTTGTGGTATACATGAAAGTAGTATAAATAAATCTGCAGTAGTTGCGCAAAATATTAAAAATAATTAAAAAGATATTTTCTTTATACTCGCCCAGACAGCACAGCAAATTTGCATCAAACTTGCAGTAAGCTTGATTTATCAAGTCAATAAACTTGAATTAAGCTTGAAATTTTCAAGCGTGTAAGCTAATGCAAGCTTGAATCAAGTGTTCAAGTTTACACTTGCCCAACTTGCATTAGCCTTGACAGAGCAAGCTTGAACCAAGCTTGACATAGCAAGCTTAATTTCAAGCTTAAAAAATTTTCCTAAATATACGGGGCTCCCGACGGCGATCTCGCCCCACATATTTTATTTTTCCACGTATTTTCCCCTCTACGCTGAAATTTCAAGTTATTTTAATCTGTTTCCATCAAGCGTCCGTGATCGATCGCGGGACCTAAGGTTTGGGAAGCCAGCGTCCTAATCACTCAGCCAACCTGACTTGCGCTGATATGACTAAAGTTTGGAGTGACTGTTACGGTTATCACTTCGTTTTCTGGCGAGATTGATCAGTTGCCGATGCCGATTTGTTTCTTTCATTTTTTCCATGGGATAAATCAAAATTAAAATAATGTTATGTGTGATTTATAGACTCTACTATTAGGGAAATAAACGAAATATAAAATTAAAAGCAGCACACGTTTTAAAACTTTAAATATCGCGACACTCAAGTTGGGCAATATTGGCCAAAATAGAGACAAACGACTGATTTTGAAATCAATTTCGTAGTATAATTGTATTTTATTTTGAAGAATTTCAATATTTGGAAATATAATCTTTTTTTTTTAATTCTATGATCAAGTACATTTATGACTGATGATAAATTATTTGTTATGTGGATGTGGCTTTCCAAATCAAGCAGTAATCAAGTTGTATTCAAGCTTGACAGTTCAAATGACTTCTCCAAGCTTGCTGCAAGCTTAAAATGAATTCAACTGTCAAGCTTGTATTAATACGTCAAATTCAAAGAAATGTCAAGCTTGATTTAAGCTTATGTGCTGTCTGGCTCAATTAACCCCTTACGGGTCAGGACGCACATGCGTATGTCATGAATTCCTCGTAACCTAAAATCATGATGTAAATGTGTACATCATTATTCTATTTGAGTGCATTAACCAGAGGCGGAGCCAGGGGGTAGCTGATGAGGCAGCAGCCACCTCCGAAATGAGTGAACGTACGATATGGAGAAATTTATGTATTTGTGGATAAATTTGAAAGTCCTCCTTGATATCTCCATGGTATATTTGAAAGTTCTCCTTCAGAAATTTGAGGTTCAGCTATGGACCTAGGCCAAATTAAAAAATCCTTTCTAATGTGTTTTACCATCTGCAAAGATTTTAAACACTTATGATTTTTGTTTTCAAAGTTTCATCCTTTCTTTTTTTAATTTATTTCTTTATACGAACACTTTTAGGCAAAATAAAGGGGGAGGCATTTTTCTCCCCCCCCTCCCGAGAAAAAGAGATGTCTCGATTTTTATAAGTTATATTGCACCCCAGATTTTGAGTTCTCAGCCACCCCCGAAATAAATTCCTGGCTACGCTACTGGCATTAACTGTAATTGCTACTTAGTTATTACACTATGCTTGAAAATTGTGGTTTGACCTGTCAATATATTTTAAGTTAATGAATTTTTAATCTTTGTGCTTAGTTAAGAAGTTAAAAATATCAATTAATCGTAATATCCGATATAAAATGTAAAACTGATCGATTTCTAAAATTCCACATCGGCCAGTGATAGTCTGCACTCTTAAACTGAGCCTCAGATGATCATTCAGTTTTCACTAATGAAATTACTTTCACATGGAACGATTTCGAACACATGGAACGATTTCACATGGAACGATTTTTTTTTTTTTTCATACATAGAGAAACTACCGAAGTTTCAGATAACAGACTCTTAAATGCATCAAAAATTTATAACATTTAATATTTCAATAAAATATGAAATTCGTCCACTAGATGGCAGATCTTCTCCAAACATATTTTATCGACGACACAAAATAGAAAAGCGTGATATCAAACAGACAAAATATTTTCCAGAAAGTAATGTCCTTTTTTGTATGTCAATACTACTGAAGCCAAAGTATCTAGCCAAAACTACTGAAGCTAATAATACGAAATTTGGCACGCATGGGAGTTTTTAGCGTAGTTGGTAGATTGGAGAACATTTTCCAAAACTCGTAACATTATGGAGAATAGGAGTCTAAAACGTTCTTTTCACATATCCTGCGTGATCTCAAATAAAGAAAGAGATATCCATGAAGTTCTTGCTGTAAAATACAACAAGCACGAACACCTAAAAGTCGATTTCAGAAGATTTCCAATATAATCGTCCGAGTAGGTTAGCGGGAAAAAGGGGGAGGGGGAAATGTTGAACATTGATTTATGAATGTAGCTACTAAAATAAATATATTTTATAACGATAAAGGTATAGTCGTTTCTTTTATCAAATATATCACTGAAGAGTGTTTTTTTATATAAATAGTAAGGTCCAAGAAATTAAAACTGAAATTCGTTATAATACTAACAGTAAAAGAAAAATTACAAGGGTAGAAAGAAAAATTGAAATTATCCCCCCTTCATATATTTAATTATAAATAATTTATAATCAACATAACTAGAAAGTAATCGACATATCATAGAAAGAGAAAAGAGTGATTTTATCGGATCTGTTTTAATCATGATAGCTATTCATGTTATGTCTTCGCTTGTTTAACATTTCAGTTTCTTTAATGCTTTTAATTATTATATTATGAAAGGTTTGAGGAACAATTCTTGCACTTAAGTAAAAAAAAAGTGTGTGCGTGTAATCGTTACGCGCGATTGAAGTAAAACTTCTTTGATGTTTGATTCAATTGCAGCCAGATTAATTTTCTTTGTGGTGTTAATCCCCATGGTCTTAAACCGTTGTTCCGTCTGGAGGTTGGGTTAGAATCCAGGGAGTGTCCATGTATTATCCTTTAACTGTGTTCTTAAACCGTTTGCAGCCGGGGTTTGTTTCTTTGTTGTGTTCCATACCTGTGTTCTTAAACCGTTGTTCCGTCTGGAAATTGGGTTAGAATCCAGGAAGTGTCCATGTTGTAGTATTATTCTTTAACTATTTTCTTATGCCATTGTTCAGTCTGGAGGTTGGGTTTGAATGGGGAGAATGTCCATAGTCTAGTATTATACTTTAACTGATGTTTTCGTCTGTTTGTTGAGTTCGAATGCAGGTAGTGTAATTTTTTTTGTGTTTTTCTATCACAGTGTTCTTAAGCGTTTATTTCGTCTGCTGGTAGGTTTCGAATAATTATTCTGTATCCGTGTCTTTAAACTGCAGGCTCTGCCTTGGGATTGATTGAAGCCAGGGTCCGTTTCTTTGTGGTGTTCTATCCCCGTGTTAAATTGCCTCCGTCTTGAGGTTGGGTTAGAATACACGGAGTGTCCATTTTTTAGTCCTTTATTCTGTTCTTAAACCGTTTGCAGCCAGTGTTTGTTTCTTTGTGGTGTTACATACCCGTGTTCTTAAACAGTTGTTCCGTCTTGATATCAGGTTAGCATCCAGAAAGTGTCCGTGTTGAACACGGAGATATATTATAGGAGAGGACACTCTCCATAGCTGCTATACTGGATTTTTGGTAGCCCAAATAACTTTCAATTATGTAAACATCGGAAATCTAGTGACGTGCAGAGATCCTAGCGGTAAAAGAATAAAGCATTTCCCGTGCTGACTGAAAACTAATTTTACTTGTTTTTAATTTTCCAACCTAGCATGTGAACGAGATTATGAACGTGAGCACTAAATTTTAATTATATTTTTTCACTTTTGCTTACCTGGTTGCCTTAGTAACAAATGAGTAAAAAAAAAGAAAAAGATGTTCTATCTTAAGATAATTAAAATATTGAGTTTATATTTGTTAACGAGTGCGTATATCGTGGCTGACAGAAAAGAAGTTTTTCGTCTGCCACGGTATATATTTACATTAGAAAATGGCTTATAGCCCAGCAAATTTAGGATAAAAAAGGGGTCGATATAAAAGAAATTCATAATGAGCTAAAATTTTCAGGATTTGCTCCTGGATATGTGTAGACTGAATCCTGAAAAGTCTCAAAAATTTAGATGTCGGCTTCCACCCAAAATAGCCGATCAAAGATGGCCGCCAAGCACTCTTCGCCTTCTGTGATGTTTTTCCGCATATTTACGTCAAAGTGAATATTTTTCGCTTCTAAGGAACCCATTGAAGTCAGCAAAGATGCCAATAATATAAGCTTAGTTTTACTCAATAAAGAAATTATAAAAGTACGGTAAAATTATTTATTTAAACTGAAATTACCTTTTGAAAAATAAAAATGCTCCGTCCCTTTGGAGTTTTCACCTACACTTTCCCTTTATTTAATTTCGCCTTCTGCTTGCTGATAAGATTGAACGGTAGGGAATGAAGGAATTTGCTGCGCATGCGCTCAACAGAGAGATGGGAGGGGCTTTGGAGAAGAATGTGGGGTAACCGGTTTCCCGCTCTTTGACACCTGCCAGTTTATTGTGACCCGCGAAAGGCTTGAAGGTGTGGGTTCGTTTTTCATTTTTGCTTGTGTTTATACTTCATTTAGCTTTTTATTTAGCTTTATATGTAGTTCAAATGGAAAGTGACCAGTTGCGTGCGATTTGTGGTGAAATACTTAACGTTGGTAAAACAGTTACAGTGACAAGAGGATTTCAAACCCTTTTCAATGCTAGTAAAAGAAGACAGGATGGATTACACGTGCATTTTTTGGATGTCAAAAATTTAACTGTACATTCAGAGTGCAGAAAATATTACACTATGCCATCTTCTTGATGCTATGCCAATGAACATGAAAGTATCGGAAGTCTTGAAGCTTTCTGTGAAAAAACTTGTTTGCTCAGAACAACACATCGAATTTCGGCCTTCCAGACAATCCAGAGATGATTCTGATTCGAATAAGCTATCCGAATGGCTTCTGCTTCACAATTCTTTCGATAATCAATGTCCTAAACATTTGTTGATGAATATAGCTAGCGGATTGGTTGCTGATGGCAAAACAAACTGTGACAATGCAAAGAATGTTGGTGAAAAATTGCTGTCTTCAATTATAGAATGTTCGTTTGGGGAAGTTAAACTTCAGCACAAAAAGAGAGTTATACCAATCTCTGCCACGAACAACACATTGATAATAAGGAATTCAACTGTTATATTCAATCCTATACAGTTGTTTACCAGGATTGTTGCTGTACTGAAGTCGAATGAAAATTTACGAGATTTTCTCAAGTATGAATTGGCTCCCCAACCTCCCTCCCTCTTTGATGAGGTTTCAATGAGAAAAAACGTTAAATCAACTTTAGCTGGTATCATTGAAACAACTGAGCCTTGTGTTGAACGTCCACCAACTTGTTCTTTTATCGTAGACGGAGGATTTCTTTTGCATGCATCAGTTTGGGATGAGTCTGACACCTACAGAGATATATACCTCAAATATGTTAGATTTGTGCAGAAACATTTCTCTCCATGTCAAGCAGTTGTTTTTGACGGGTACGCTTATGCATTATCAACTGAAAGTGTGGAGAGACAAAGAAGATTGATGACGAAAATGTCTGCGACGATTGCTTTTGACGAGAACATGGTAGCCACAACCAAGCAATCAATTTTTTTACGGAACTCCAAAAACAAGTCGAGGCTTATTCGAATGGCTGTGGGCTACTTCCAGGCTGAAGGATTAACTGTCCTAGAGGCGGATGATGATGCTGATACATTAATCTGTTCAACAGCAATTAATGCAAGTGAAGAAAGTTCTAGATTAGTCACAGTAGTAGGTACTGATACAGATCTGTTAACAATTCTCATCGCACGAAGTAACCCTGAAAAACCACTCTTCTTTCTACGACCTCGGACATCCAGCTACGAAGAAAAATGCTACGACATACCAAAAATACAAAAGGCACTTGGCCCAATGAAGGATTCCATTCTCTTCCTGCATGCAGCTACCGGATGTGACACCACATCAGCAATTTTCAGAAAGGGGAAATCCTCAGCTTTTAAATTGGTAAAGAAAAACCATGAGCTGCTTCCTTTGATTTCCCAGTTCAATACTCCTAAGCTTAATCCCAAAAAGGTTATTGAAATTGGCGAGATATTCATGAAATATCTTTTTGGGGAGAGAAAGTTGATTCTTTAGATGAGCTGCGATACATCTGTTACGACAAAGAGGTAACCAAAAATCTCCCTTCAAAATTTAATTTGGCAGTTCTTCCTCCAACAAGTGCAACTACTTCGCAGCATTCACTTCGAGTTTATCTTCAAGTCAACAGTGGGTGGGAAACAACTTAGATCCTACTGAATGGGAATGGTTCATGAAAGAAGGGAGATTGAACTCATTACCTTCAACACTTCCCGCAGCTCCCGAAGAACTTCTGCAGCTAATCTCTTGTGAGTGCAAAATAACTGATGCGAGGGATTGTGATGAAAGATACCAATGCAAGAAGACAGCTCTCCAGTGTTCTAGATTCTGTGCGTCTTGCTTAGGAGAGTCATGTTCAAATTCAGTTCTTCCTAGTAACGGATTTGAAGACGATGATAACGATTACTACGCTGGATGAGTATCAGTCTGGTATTTTTGTTTTAAATTGTATCATTTTTTACAAAATTCTTAGCTTATTTATTAGAAGTATTGCTATAATGTTTTATTATAATTTTACTTTGGATTTAAGATTTTGTGCCTTGTAATAAATAAACTTGTTCTACTTTTTTGACTAAGATTTATATATAGAAAAATGGAACATCTACCATTTTTCAAAACAAAATTTTGAAAATAATTCTCACAATTAGGATTACAAAAATATGCGAAAGACTTATAAATAGATTCAAAAGTACGAGGCAAAAGAGGCGAAGGGGGAAGGAATTTCATTCATTTGACGACAAATAAATGAATGTAAAACTCATTCGTTTCTATGTCTATATCAAAACAATACCTAAGTAGATGTCACAGAATTTTTCAGAAGTAAAAAATATTCATATATGACTTGGAAACAGAAAAAAAACATCGGAAAAGGCGAAAAGTGCTTGGCGGCCATCTTTGATCGGCCATTTTGGATAGAAGCACACATGAGAACTTCAGAGGCTTTTCAGGTTTTATTTTACTAGTCATAAAGAGCTACTTCTGAAAAATTCAGCTCATTATGAATAACTTTCATATCAAACCCTAAATTTACTGGACTATTAGAATTCATTACTGAGTTCTTTATGTAACATGAATTTAATATTTTAATGAGTTTTTAAATTTAAAGCTGTGTTAAAATTCGTCGCAGCATGAAATAAATGCAAATACTGCTTGTTTGAGTATGATCGTTATTATAAATAAACACTTTAAATATTGCATTCACACTTACTACATTCATCTAAATTTACTAATATTTCTTAAAATACAAATTTTGGGCAAAATAGTAACTCGACATTACTTCGCTTCGAAACTATTGCCTATATCAATTACGAAATAGTATTCTGAGACAATTATGTAATTAAAACACATCTGAAGCCAGTAATTATTTATATATCACGTTCATAAGTCTATGTATTTAATTTTTTGAAGTTCTGCTAATTCAAGGATCCCCATTTACTTCGCCTCGAAGGAAATATAAACAGCCTGAGATGCGCAGTTACCCAGTGTGCGTATCGCCATCTGTTTACAACAACGGCGTTATACAACTTTCTAAGAGAAGTGTCCTCTCCTATAAATTCGCCTTCGTGGTTTTTCCGTAGGGTTTGAATCGAGTGAATGTGTATGTTGTGGTATTTTTCTTTAACTGTGTTCCTAAACTGGTGTTTTCTTCTGTTGGTTGGTACGAATGCACGCAGGGTCTATTATTTCGTTTTTCTATGGCAGTGTTCTTAAACCTTTGTTTTCCCTCTGCTGGTTTTGTTCGAAGTATTATTCTGTTTCCGTACTCTTAAAATGAAGTTTTCGTTTGCTAGTTTGGCTCGATTGCAGGTTCCATTTCTTCATGTTTTTCTATCACCGTGTTCTTAAACCGTAGATTTCGCCTGCTGGTTAGGTTCGATCGCAGGCAGCTTTCGCTTTTCCAAAACCATGTGGGCTTTACTTCCGTCAGAAAAAAAATCGGAGTTACTCCCTAGTTGCGCCTAAAGAAGTTTTACTTCAAAAAGTATTAAAAATCTAGAATGAATATTTAACAAACAAGTTTTTAAAGAGTCGAATTACTTACCTCTTATATTTAATTGAATTTGATAAATTCGGCGCAGCTTACGGTTTATAGGCATTTGTAATGAAGATTGTGTATTTTATATCTTAACCATTTAATAATTTGTTTTAAAGTATTTATTTTTTAATGAGTTTTGCATCATATACTAGTATTTGATTTATACAAATACTGAAATTAATGAAGATTAATTTTGTAAATAGTAAATTAATTTTTCAAAAAACCTCTCTCAGAAAGACACTGACCTCTCTTTCTATTTTAGCTAATATTTGAATTATTCGGAATTCTGTTTTTAATAAGCATTTTATTATGTACCGTTAGTTTTTTTTTATTTATACACATTATTATAAATGTTTCTGAATTCACTGGAACCGTAGTTCAGCTTTCAAAACCATACGCTTATCCTTCTTCGCTTCCAAGCAATTGTCATAATTCATAATTACTGTTCTGCATTGGAACTACCATTTCATAGCGAAACTATAACAATACTAAAAAGATTAAATTTATGCTTTGAAAAGCAATAAACAAATTTTAACACACTTTCAGAAGTTGTTTCAACAAATCTATCACAAATGATCACCAGTATCTCAAATTCAAATATGAATCAATTTTAATTACATGACAACGGCAAATGCGGCGCAGTAGTTGGAAATTGAATTCCATACAGAAAATGCAGAAAACACATCAGAGTAAATATGACATCAATTTAATTTTTATGGGTAAAATTAATTCTCTCAGTCTGTCTAAAAATGATAATAGAACTGATATCAATATATATACAGCTCTTAATAAAATAGTCCATTTTTTCTATTTAGAAAAAATTTGGACTCGCACTCGTTAAGTATTTTAATGAATTCATCTTCTATGAATTCATTTCTGAAAATCAGATGATTGTTTTAAAATTCCCATGTGTTTATAATTACAATTTAGCTGTTTCTACAGCAAAATAATATTCATCAGAATTTCAAAAAGACTCGTGAATATTGAAAATACAAAGTTGGATTTCTTTCAAGTTGCAACCTTTGTGTTCATTAGTAATGTGTGTTCTTCTACAACTACATTAATAAGTCTCCCCATACTATTTTTCGATCATGGAACAAAGCTATATACTTTATTCAGACCTCAGAAAAGTTTTAATCGCTTCAAAAATGGTAATTTAGAATTTTTACCGTATACTTTAATAAAACAGCAAAATTTTTAATCCTGATTTCATTATGATCATGATTACTTTTTCGCATTTTCGTTAAATATCAGTTAAGAAATAAATTGGAATATTTTTTATAATTTTTCCTTTAGCCCACCCAGTCATATTTTATCTGTAATTGGCATTACTCAAGCTTTTTAGATGAGTTAACCTGCTTGGAACTAATAGACAATTTTTAGTTTCTGTCAAATGTAAGCTTTTTGCTTTTAACCTATGTAATATAATAAATAAAATATTTCAAATCCCCATTTTCTGAAATCCCCCAAATTTTTAGAAATGTTTGAACTAAAGTGTTTCATATAAAGTATTTTACAGTGATCTAAATATAAACAAGGAATGTCACGCATAGAATTAATAGTAAATATCAAATATATATATATATATATATATATATATACTAGCTGAAGTACCCATCCTTGACGGGTTAGTGAATGCAAATTTCCAAAAAGCAAGAACTTTCGTCCGCATTGTAGGAGTACACAGAATGAATGTAGTATGCTGCCAAAGTAAAGAAAGCGAATTTTTATGTATTGTTAAAATATTACAGGTTAGAGAGTCACTAAGTAATATCATTTCATTTGCTTTCGTCGTAATTATGGGATGCGCGAACGAATATGGACGCATATTGAAATAATTTTCGCAAAATCTCAAAATCTAATCAACATTTTTGAAAAATTTATAAGCCTAGAATTTAAGTTGAGTGACAACCTATCATCTCACTCAATTTCGTTTCATTCCCTGCAGTCTTTATTTCGTGATGCTGGAACAAAATTTCAGCATTTTAAAACGATTTTCGCAAAATCTCAAAATGTAATCAAAATATTTTAAAAATTCAACACCTATAAATTAAGATTAGCAACTACCTATCATATCACTAAATTTCGTATCATTCGTATTAGTCATTATTACGTGATGTTTGAAGAAATATGAACGTATTTTGAGAGAATTTTCACAAAATCTCAAAATCTAATAAAAATGTTTAAAAAATTGGACACCTATAGTTTATGTTGAGCAACCATCTATCATGTGACCAAATTTCATATCATTCGCTTTAGTCGTTATTACGTAATGCGGGAACAAAGATTCACTCAGTTTTAAACGATTTTCGCAAAATCTCGAAATCTGATCGATTTTTTTTTAATTAGATGCTTATAGTTTAAGGTGAGTGACCACCTATCATTTCACCAAATATCATTTTTTCACCTTTGCAGTTATTACGTGATGTGAGAACACAAATTTACGCAGTTTGAAACGATTTTCGCAAAATCTGAAAATCTGATCAAGATTTTTAAAAATTCGACGCCTATGTTTTAAGTTAAGTGACCACCTATCATGACACTCAATTTCATATCATTCGCTTCAGTCGTTTTTACGTGATGCTTGAACACAAATTTACGCAGTTTGAAACGATTTTCGCAAAATCTGAAAATCTAATCAAGATTTTTTAAAAATTCGACGCCTATGTTTTAAGTTGAGTGACCACCTATCATGACACGTAATTTTATATCATTCGCTTCAGTCGTTTTTACGTGATGCTTAAACACAAATTTACGCAGTTTGAAACGATTTTCGCAAAATCTGAAAATCTAATCAAGATTTTTTAAAAATTCGATGCCTATGTTTTAAGTTGAGTGACCAGCTATCATGACACCCAATTTCATATCATTCGCTTCAGTCGTTTTTACGTGATGCTTAAACAAAAAAAGCGTCACGGACAGAATGACAGAACGACAGAATGACAGACAGACAAACTTTTTTTGAGGGTCGCATCGGATTCCCGGGTGCTTGAAACGCATAGAAATCGCAAAATTTTTGAATTCCAACAAATGTACAGACAAAAGTCTAATTTTATTTATATAGATATATATATATATATATCGAGTCCAAAGAGGAGACTCGTCATTAGAGGGTTTGTGCATAGCACTTTCACTCACGGTCAGTGGCGCAGAGAGGGAGGGAGAGCAGGGGAAAAATCCCCCTGGCCTCAGCTTGTGAAGAGGCCCCCCTTTTGCTGTCTATTTGATACTTAACCCTTTAACACGCGGTGTTCCCGCTGTGGGAACACCAAACTCTGACGTTTTGACTGTTGCCAGTCACGAAGAATAGATTTGATTTCTATAAAAAGAGTTGCGGGTGACATAGCTCCACGGGAATCCTTTACTTTTTAGCACGTCATTTCCCGTAAAAAAATGGTCACGATTATTTTTAACAGCACTGACATCGGCTGAAAAATGGACGAATGTGAGAACAGCTGGACAGATTGCCCAATGCTGAAAAAAGGGCAGCCGTTGCCATCGCTCGACTTAACTACCAGCAAGATGGTGGACGATCGAAACGTTCATCGCGTGCCACAGATCTAGAGACCCTTCTAGATCTAGATCTGTGGCACGCGATGAACGTTTCGATCGTCCACCATCTTGCTGGTAGTTAAGTAGTCGAGCGATGGCAACGGCTGCCCTTTTTTCAGCATTAGTAAAGGGTTGTGCCTCAAAGGGTTAAATGTGTGCTGTCAAATTTGTAAAAAAAAAAAAAAAAAAAGTCAAAATTCATATTATGTCCGCGGATGTGTAAAATTAATTTTTAAATGAAATTACAAAAAGCCAGCTAGAGTATAAACCCCCAACTTGACAAAAACGAGGAGTGTTTCTGATTGAGTCTTATTTTGCAAGAAAAGTAGACATTGACGGCTTGCCATGACTAAAAGTAGAAAAGATTAATTTAATAAGAAATCATTTTTTTTTCCAAGATACATTGTTAAATAGTGGAAGAAAGGATATAGCCAGAGGAGAGACTATGGGCCTACCCAACCTCCGAAATTTTGAATTTTCCTTAACAAAATGTTAAAGCTCAAGACTTTCTAGGGGAAATTTTCAAATTTCCCTTTTTTGGCCTTCTGAAATTTTTTGGCTGCCTGCTTGCATGGAAGGATGAATAAAAATATTATGTGTTTCAATACTGAGGAAACATGCGATGAGAAAATGTTAACGTTTCAAAAATACAGTTTCTCTATGGAGGTGCGGAAACCTTCAAAACAAAATGTTGGTATTTTTTAGAGCATGGATTTTTATTAAAGAATAACACTCTTTTAAATTAATAATTTTAATTGTATTAATTATTTTCCAATTACTATTAATTTAAAGTTTCTTTAAATGATTAATAATTTTAATAAGGAATAAATGATTTATTTATCTAATACGACAGGGTTGGCGAACCTTTATGGATCAGCATGCCATCAACGTGCCAGTGATCGGTTCGACCGTGAGACTTCATAGTGAACTTTGTTAATTTTAGTTAAAATGCAAACCGTTTTGATCGGTGGCGTGCCCAAAATATTGTGTCGTGTGCCATTGGCTCGCCACCCATGCAATGCGACATCAAAAGGATTTCTGGATAGCAAAAGGACCCCAAAGATTTCATCCCCGGGGCCCCGACTTGGCTCTCTGCTCCTGTGCTCACGGTAGCGCTAACGTTAAAACCCGTTGTCCATTACAGCACATGCGCACATATAAAGCAAGTTTCATGACTGGCTCGAAACTTCTTAATAGGGAGTTTGTGCATACCGTTTCTTCCGACGTTAACCGTTATTAGGAGTTTCGAGCCAATCATGAAACTTACTTTGTACGTGCGCATGTGCTTTTTTGTCCAGTTGCATTTAACGTTAGCATTACCGTAAGTGAAACCGTATGCAAAAACTCACTCCTCACTAACGGATAGCGTTAGCGTTAACGGGGGTAAAGCGATATGCACAAACGCCCTATCAATGCA
The DNA here is from genome assembly GCA_038373885.1 of Cheiracanthium punctorium. Lineage (NCBI taxonomy): Eukaryota > Metazoa > Arthropoda > Arachnida > Araneae > Cheiracanthiidae > Cheiracanthium > Cheiracanthium punctorium. Next base: position 282,421 of record JAWZYV010012009.1, read on the forward strand.
ATATTTTGCGTGAAAGTTGGCGAGAAAATGAGAAACAGCACATATTATTTCAGAAGTGTTCACGTTTAGTTCATCTCTTAATTGAGAACTAATTAGAGGGGGTCATGTAGTTTAGAAGGATAACGAGGCATTCGACCCTCAACGTACACCCTCTCAAAAAGGTTTTCAAACATAAGTCAAATTTAATACGGCGCTTTCATGTATAAGATGTTGTTCTCCGTAAAAGTGAATCCTGTCATGTATAATAATTACTTCTCTTATATCTTTCTAATGTTGGGTTACTCCAAAAACTAATTAGTTATTATCAAAACTAAATAAAAAATTGACTATTACTCGAATACATTTTTGAGTGGTGGTAAGACTGGTATGCGCATTTTTATTCTGAAATAAAAAAGAAATTACGAGCCATTTACACTGCGTTCAAACACACAATAATTTTAAAAATTAACTCATATGCGTCTTCTTAAAATATCTGTGAGTAGTAGTGGTAAATGCTACAGTACTTATAACTTTTTATTTTTTTTTCGAGTCATATCCAGCAAGTTTAAATGAGTTATGATAAAAAAAATGACGTGTGAACTTTAATTACATACACACCTAATAACCCTTTTTTAAATAATTTGCACAGAAATAATAATTATCCGTAAAAACTATCTAGGATAATCTATATATAATATATAATATATATACAGGGTGTCGAGCAAATAACACCCTGATTTCAAAGTTAAAAATCTCAAAAACAATGATGAATAAAAGTCTGCAGCAACCGGTATGTTCATTATATAAGCTGTAAAAATTTTACATAGAAATTTCGAAGCAGTAGTTACAAAAACCGATGATAGATGCCCTTGTATTCGCAAGCATGTATAATAAATTGGCTCCCATGTTCTTCCTATCTGACTCCTTATGACTACTTTCTGTTGACTACATTGAAAGATACTGTCTACCAGGACCATCCTAACACGCAGGATGAGCTTCAATCGTCGGTTTGGGCGGCATGCGAATTTGTTTCCATTGAGACATAACGAGCAGTGATGACAAATTTCATTATTCGTTTGCTAGACCACCCTATGTCGATGGTGGACATTTTGCGAAGATTGTGTTGTGACTGCTTGCAGGGAATGGGTTTATATTTATACATAATCATGGTCATAGATTTTGACGTGCAGCTTCATCTGCTAGCAGTGGCACACGCATGTGGTGCTTGGCGGTTTTAATCCTATTGAAGATTTTTAAACATAAAGTCCATTAAATTTTAACTTTTCAACTTAAAGAATACGACTTTCAACAAATAGATTACGTCCATAACGCCCTCTCCCCCGAAAGGAAATCTGTGTACACCATTGTCTGTTAGCAGTTCTTGTAACTACTATTTCGAAACTTCTGAATAAAATTTTTACAAGTTTCACAGTAAAAATAGCGTTTGCTGCATTCTTCTATTGACCATTGTGTTTGAGATTTTTAATTTTGAAATCAGGGTGTTATTTACTGGACATTCTGTGTGTGTGTGTGTATAGAGGGTGTCCAGTGCTAACGGTGCCCAATCTCTATTTCCTAAACCTTTAGTCAGAGGCACGTAGTTCTAATAGCAAAAATGCTTTAAATTATATAATCTATTATGCGAAAGTCAAAAAATTTATTTCTATAAAAATTACGAAATTTAAATTTTTATGCAGTCCCCCGGACCTACCAGTTATATTTAGAAAAATTTTCTTTATACAATTTCATCCACAATAAAAAAAAAATTCCTCCTTCTACAACCAAAATTCATCAAGTAACAGCTGCTTAAAGTTTGAGCTCTTTTCAAGCAGCGAAATAGGGTTTGTATACTAAATGAATTTAAGAAAAATAATGTACATGGTTTTGTGTCTTGTAATATTCATTAGCTGTTTTATGAATGTAAATTGCAGTAAAGCAGATCAACGTTAAAGTATGTGTATCCAATGAATTAGCATAAAAATATAGCTTATACTGAAAATAGAATTTTTTAAGAGATTTTTAAATGAACTGGTGTTAAATAACTTAAAAAACAAGCAAATAAAACACTTCATTAAACATTAAATTAGAAAATGAACCATTTTAAAATACAAATATACGCATTTTCAAAACGTAAAATAATATTACAAATTCTGTTAGCGTAACATTTGCTCAAAAGTAGATTCCTTTGGAGGCAATACAAATATGCACCCATGTAAAAAATTCTTCCTGTAGTTTGCGTAGATTACTCGGTGCTACACATCTTCATGCTACACACATACATTAGTAAGTCTGACCCTATGTAGATTTTTATAGAGCCTGACTAACCTTTTGCAAGATTCGTATTCTAAAATTAGTTTTGTTTCTTCCTCCGCATTATACCACAAAATGAAATGAAAACCTACGATTTAAAATTTCAATACTTATATGGCCCCTTAATGATTTACCGTAACGGGACATTTTTAAACGTGCAAAAGTGGCTTAAGTCAAAATACTTGCTGCTTTATAACTCCGTAAATATTGGTTGTAGAAGGACAAATTTTTTTATTGTGCATCAAATTGTATAAAGAAAAATTTTCTAAATACAACTGATAGGACCGGAGAACCCTATAAAAATTTAAAGTCCGTAATTTTAAAAAAATTTATTTATTGACTTCGATTGTGTGTGTGTGTTTCTGATATAATAGTTTGTGCAATTCAAAGCATTTTCGCAATTAGAACTATGTGTCTGACTAACGGTTATGGAAACTGCCATTGGGCACCATTATCACTGGACACCCTGTATATATATACAGCAGTGGAGTAGTCAAGGGGGGTGGGATAGGGGATCTCAACCCCCCCCATGAGGAATTTTGCCATAATTTCAAATTGTGTGTAATAAGGGAGTAAAGAATAAACATTAAAATGTATATTCTTTACTCCCTTTTTACACACACGTATACATATATGTGCGTTGCAGTATTCGTAAGCCCCCATGAAAAATTTCTGGCTACGCCACTGATATACAGTAATGGCTAAATGATTAAATTTTTCTTTTAATTTTTGAACACTTAATTATCCATATCTTAAATAATAATTATCGTAACACAAAATTTTAACTTTCACAATACATGTGCACACCATTTCAGATCTTTCTATAAAGAGCGCTGCCAAAGAAGTTTTGTTAAAATATCGGGCGACTTGTGAGTGGCAAAAATGGCACATTTGCAGTGGGACGTTGCAGTACGAAAAGTTCCGATTTTGACGTTTTTTAAGTAATTCTACGAGATATTTTTATTTCATTTCAGGACACTTTTTTGATCCAAAAATAAGATTTAATAATTATTTGAGCGTGGCAAGGTCTCTGTAAAAATACGGGAAGAATAGCAGATTTGTCGTCACGAAAATGTGGCCAGATACAGACTTTGCAGGAGAACGCATCCCCTAATAGCACAGATGGTCACAAAACAGTCGCTGTAACGTCACAGAGGGTCACAACTGTCACAGGACTATCACAAACTAGTTACATTGTGACTTGTGAGTGATGCGACTCCACTGTGTGGTCACTGCGACCCGTTCTTTGTGACCAGTGACCAGGTGACGTCACTGTGAAGTCACCCTGTGACTACTGTGTGATCGGTCACTAAGTGATCGCTTTGTGAAGTCACCGCGGGACTGATTTGTGACATCCGATTGTTGTGACGTCATAGTGACTGTTCTTTGCGACTTAGCAAACAAACTTATTTGTAATCACATTTTTTTGAGTGATACCTTATTTCAAATATTTAAGGACCGGGCCAGCACTATTTGGCAGTAATGGGCCTGTATATATTTCGTAGTGTTGGCATAAAATTTCGTTATTTTAATTAAATAATATTGTTTCACATTCATACGGTGTAGAAGTGTTAGGGGATATAAGTTCCGGGCACCCAAAGGCAGGGTCACTGCAAAGATTTTTTTTTTTTTTTGAGGGGGGGAGAAGTTCATATTATGCCTTCAAATATTTTAGTACTAAAAACTAAAATAATACAAACGAGTTCAGTATGTATAAAAATGTTTACTACACAGACAGTGGAACCTCCACTCTGTATATGACAGTATATAACCCCCACTTTGTACAGAATTATGAATTTTAATCTTAACATTTTTATAATTTATATTAATTTTTTACAATTTTGCTAAACTTTTCCTGAAAAACATATTTGGAGACTTTTTTCTACTTTAAGCCGCTTTTAAAATCTACCGAATTAGGGTGCAGAAATATGTTAGAGAGTATTACACGAAGACCAGTCAGGGTTTTGCATGAGAGCTCAGCTCCTGTAGTCTTTTTTTCTTCAGAGAATTTTAGATTAAATTAAAAATTTTAACAGCCTACATAATTGCTTCTATTGACATTTTTTATTAAATTAAATATAGCAGGGGTAAAACAAAAGATTACTTAATTTTTAAATTTAAATTAGGTAATTAATGCTCAAATTTACAATAAAACAAATTAGAGCTCCTGCAGCTATTTTGTTAGAAATTCAGCAATGAACCAGGATTTACATATTATTTCTTTCAATCAGTTTCGATTACCTCGAATCAAATGTTCTATTTCACACCATTTTACGTGCCTCCTTACGGGAAGCAAGAGGTCAAACCCAGGGTCAACTAATATCTCACGGCTGCACGATAAGGCACCAAGAATTCGAACTGTTATCGCGGATTTGGCTATATTAATTCAGATTATTTATACGAAGTACAAATGAATTTTTTTATGCATTTGAAGATTGGCGAGTGAGAGAGATTGTCGATTGAGTATAGTAGCCCATTCTTTTTTCTTTTGATGTTTCATTTCGTTTTTCAAATCTTGAAACGTTGAGCGGGAAGCCAGTTATGAAATATGCTTTTTAGGATAGAGTTTTTCCAGTTGTTGTTGCAGACTTTCGAGAGGGAGACTAGTAAGATATCTCTGTTAAGAGCAATAATAATTATAATAAGATTTGCTTCTGCAGTGATATCTTGCCGGTTATGGATAGTGAAAGTGGATTTCAAAGTTTTACAATTTGATTTTACACTTTTTAAACAGTTGGGAAAATATTACAGGTAAATTTTTACTTTTACTGTTTTTATGTTGCTAGCTGCATCAATCTATGGCTGCATTCATATCTTGTTACAGTTATTCGACTTCTTTGCGACTTAAAATGTAAGTATACATATTAGTATTATGAAATGTTTGTTTTTACTTTTTTAATTCATCATTATCTGGAATTTTCTAGTTATGTTTATCTTGTCAACATGGGCCTGTGACTCCTTAGGCAGATAGCCCTCGTGTAACCAATCTAAAAAGCATGTTTGACGCATAACTAAACTAGAATGTTCCACATTTTAATAACGTACAAAACTTAAAATACCGTTATAACGAAATTTTAGGGACCTCAAACGCTTTCTCTTAATTTACTTTGAAAACTAATAATTGCTTGTCTATCAAAATAGTCCCATACGAGTAATGTCGTGACGAGGGTTGCGGTTGCGACACTTTTGTGATATCGGAGTCGCCATTGTGACCACTATGTACCGGCACATTTCAGATGCAGTGTGATCGCGACTACGCTGTGACGACGCATTGTAGTCACATCTGTGACTGCGACCGCTCTGTGTCGTCACTAAAGGGTCACAGCGGCAACCGTCGTCGCAGTTGTGACTTCTCTGCGGGGTCGCATTGTGACGTCACCGTGGGCGGACATAGGGACTGTGGCGTGACTAAACGGCGGCGTCACAGCGACTCTTTGTGACTCTAATGTCACTGTTTCGCGTGGTCACTTTTTAGTCACGGGTGACAGTTGTGCTATTAGGGTCGTCGAGACAGAAGGAAATCGCAAAAGAACTTTCCGTTTTAGAATCTGCAATATCACGTTGTTAGGATGTCTTTGCAATTGGTTCATCTGGGACCCCAAAGCGAAAGGGCAGGTGTCGTAGAAAACGTTTAACAACTCCTCGTGACGACCGAAAACTTCTTCAGTTATGCCGAACCAACAGAAAATTCTGTTCTAAACGGCTTGCAAGTGAAATGGCGAAAACAAGTGTCATTTTAAGCCCCCACGAACTGTAGGATATGATTACATGACGAAGGATATAAAGCCTTCCTCTCTAGTAAGAAGCCCAAGTTAACCCCTGCAATGCGATCTAAGAGATTGGCATGAGCAAAAAAGTTCAAAAACTGAGCCGCAGAAGATTGGGAAAGGGTAAGTTTAACATTTTAGTGTCCATATTTATATAATAAAAGATAGTTGTAAACATTAATTAATAAATACAGTGTTTAAATGTTAAACAAATACAAACGCATAAAAGTATTTACGAGAATTAAAAGAGTTCTTTTATAATACAGTACTATCCGCACTGCAGGTATGCTTCTTTGATGAATCTACCGTAGAAATATTAAAAGATAGAACTCGTTATGTAAAAAGAAAGCGAGGAGAAGATTGTCGTGCCCATTGTGTTGTTGAATCGGTCAAACATCCAGCCAAAGTAATGTTTTGGGTTGTTGTGTTGTGGGATTAAAGCCAATTGTCTACATGAGGGTTCTAGGCTTATGGGTCGGGTGCCCTACGCGGCGATCTTTCTAAGGGGTCCTAACCATAAGTTTCGGAGAAAATCACGAGCAATGTTTTGGAGCATCATATCTGTCAAAGGATCAGGCTGTCTGACGCAGTGGTTGTTAAATAAGCGACACTAATCAACTGCTTTAAACTAAAAAGAATATATTTTAATGAACAATATACAGGTACAACGGGAACCGTTCTGTTGCACTGAACCGACAATACAAGAAATTTAAACGTCCTTATATACAGCCACGCCATCTCTCGGGCGTACATTTGCATTTACCTGGATTCTTCTTCTCTTGGACGTCGGAACGAAACCTTGTAACTCTGACACTGTCTCTAAACTATGCAAGGTATGACGAACTAAGTAAAGTATAAGAATATCCTGGGGAGAATTCTTTTATCTAGGAATGGACGGGAAACACGCGAGCCGAGAAACAGGGCCGTCTCGTCTCGCGAGTCTCGCAAAATTAAGGACTGCGATTTTGTTAGCATATTTTTACTAACATTAATAGTGTTTTATTGAAAATTAATATTAATAATAACAGTTAGTTACATATTACCATATCAGTACATATACTAGTTACCATATTAACCCAGATGTTCATTTGAAGTGATAAAAATTCAGATTTAATCCATATATATCCGTTCCCTGAACTGCGTAAATGTAATATGCATGCCTGATGGGAGTTTCATTTGCTTTTGAAATTATATAAAGCTTTGATTTTTGTTAGAAATGATGCAGAACTGAAGACATGTTGCGCAAATAAAATTCTAATCTAATTAAGCGGCCCCAATGTGCGGAATAGTGAACTCATAAAAGTTTCAATTGGGGAAGGGATAATTATAGTGAGGCCTGCTTACCCCCCTCTTATTTTAGTGTATGAGATATGGATTTCATATTTATTCGGGAACCCGTCTTTAACTTGCTCATTCACACCATCAAAAAGAAGAGACAACATAGAAGACTAGTGACCAGGGTTGTTTCTCAACATGGATGTTTGAATGCTCGGCTGAGACCTTTTAACCCATTCGTGCCTGGATATTTTTGCGACTTTCTTCGATTTTTGCTAACACCAGAAGTAATTGATAAATTTCTGATGTCAACTTTTTGAACAAGGGATGATTTCATTTAAAATCGTTATGTATAAAAACTGAAATGTCAACATCCTACTTGCCATATTAAAATATTTTGTGGAATTGAGGTTCAATACTCGCGAATAAATGCTAGGAAAAATAAATAACGTTTCCGAATGATAGCGATAATGCCGTCCCAAAAAAGGGACGCTAGGCATAAATGGGTTAATGTATAGCACTTTAGTGCGTATTTATTTATTTTTTTATTCTGTACGGATACTTGGCATACCTCTAATGGTAAAGTGGTCAAAAAAAAATTTTCGATTTCTCATTTTCAGAAAGTGTGGCTAAAACTTAATAGCTGAGAATGTTCTGTTAAGGCATTTTCTTGTATGTGACAAATGCTGTGGAGAGCGATCTAGAGAGAGAGAGGAAAATCTGAGACACAATTTCAAAATACGCAATAAAGTGCTACATATTAAAAGCGTATCGTAATTTATGCGCCGTCCCCATTTTTCTTTCTTATTCCCTTACGTTGGAAAGTGTATCATTATTCATGAGTGTGCCGTATTTTTCTTCCTTGTTCCATGAAACCCATATTTGGAATAGAAATCTATCTTAAAATCGCCTACTAAAACTTTTTACAATCTTCGCCAAGTATATTCCAACTATACTTCACCGTTTTAAATATTGTTTCGAGTGGACATCATAATCCATGAGTGTGTCGTGTCGTGTTTTTCTTTCTTGTTCCAGAAACACTCCAGAATTTAAATCTATATTAAAATTACCTACCAAAACTGTTTAACAATTTTTGGCAGGCATATAGTCAAACTATATTTCCCCTTTATAAATACTATTTGGAAAGTGTGTCATATAATCTATCAGTGTACGGTATTTGTCTTCGCTGTTCCATAAAACACTTCTTCGGAATGGAAATCTATATTAAAATCGCCTACCAAAACTATTTCACACTAATCTTCGCCAGGCATTTTCTAACTATACTCCCCCCTTTATAATGAATTGCCGTGTTTTGGCACGAAACTTAGCGATCTATTATCAAAAATTTCAATTCTTATGCGACTTTTAACATTTTATTATGGTGCCCCCCTCTCAACGCTATCTGGCAAACACATTTGAAAAGTTCTTGTCTAGAAAACCTGTCTACAACATCGCGTAGACAAAAATCTGGGCTTGAGCGAAATAGCGTCCTCGTGCTTAAAAAAAAAAAAAGAAAAAGAAAAAGAAAAAAGAAATCAGTAACTACAATCAGTGGAGAAAAATTATCGTTGAATGCTTTTCGGGAAATGAACAAATCAAATGATTTTAAGTGAAAATTTACACGAGGGTATCTGCCTAGGGGTTTATCCCTTGAGCGGTGGACTTTTCAAGGGTTTCTGACGTATTCAGGTTACATCTGGAGAAAACCAGCCCAAACTCCAGACAGTTGCCTGGCGCAAAATCATGTTGTAATTGTGTACATATATGTTGTAATTTTATAGACTTGCAGAAGGTGGGTAAAACAGGGCAAAACTTCCTAAAATTTCTTCAAAATTTTATATTTTAATTCGTGTTTGTTGGTGTCGACTTCTCGCGTTCTTTATATATCGCTTTAGAGAAGGTAAACAGCACTAAATAATAGTTGGGAAAAATTTCGCAAAATTATGTCATTCACATATCAAAATCCATATGGGAAATATATATTATAAATTTCGTTTAAGGACTGAACTTTATATTAGGTTAGGTAATTTTTTTTTAATCATTAAATTTTAGCAAGTTTGAGCGAGCACTTTACAAAACTCGATTAAAATAAATAATGGTTGGGGAAACTCATACATAAAATATATATTAAAATTTTCGTTTTAGGGGGTGTCAACTTCATATATACAATTGAATCTCAATATCTCACTTCGTTTATCTCGATTTTCCGACTCTCTCGAACTTTTTTTACAGCCCCAAATTAGTGCAATTCAATTTAATAGAGTTTTTTTCTCACTGTCTTGAAGATACAAATCTATCACCTCCGCTTATTTTTACAGTTACTTAGAAATTTGCAAGTCGTGTTGACTTGCCGGAAGATGTCTTTCATGCTATGTATAAAAATAAGAAGTATAACATGAAATCGAAACTAAAAAATGTAATTGTGAAAAATTGTCTAGTAACCTAATCTTATTGTTTCCATTTTTATTCCTTTTTTTTTAATTGTTCTTTTTGATATGCTTTACGACGACTTACTCAAAGGATTATCCATATTACGTAAGTTTTGCTGTTTTATATTATATATATACATATATACATATATACATATATACATATGTGTATATATACATACATATATATATATATATATATATATATATGTATGTATATATACACATACATACACCTAATGTAAATTGATTCATAAAACGTACTTCAGTCTTATTTAGAAACATCTGAAATATGTTTAAGTAACGCTAAGTTCGTTTCCCTATTCCGTAAAAAATTCTAGAAGTCATTCAATGAAGTGTTTCGTGTGTGGGTGAAAATGGCGGTCTCCCCTATCGGCTGGTTTATTGCGAACCCCGGAAATGGAGAACTAACGAGGAAACTTTTCCGCCCCTTTCATTCGCGGCGAGATAATACCTAATCCTTCCTGAGTAAGATAGGCTAAAATTCATCCATGTAGCATAATTTAGAGGAACACTCAAAATAATTCGTAAATATTGTAGTAACTGTTTCCATTCGCCACTCAAATTTATTCAAATTTTATTGAACTCCATTCAAATTTTTGAACAGTGCAGTTATATATCTTCATATAAAGTGAATCCAATGTTAAAAATTTATGAAATCTCCCAGGGCCCCTCGGTACGGGGGCCCAAACATGGTCCTTAGCGCTAATTTATGCAATTTCGAATCATAGGTACAGCTCGCTCTGACTCGCGCATGAGAACTATTGGCATGGAGATGTATTAGGTTGTAACGAAAGTTTCCCGCCACCGCAAACATCGTCAGCACACTGTTCTCGTTGGCGTATTTGCTCATATTTTGTCAAACGATTTTTGGCATTTGAAAGAAAGAGGCTTACTTTATAACACTGTGTTGGGAAATCTGTAAAAAATATAGTTATCATTAAGTATAAGGTGTCTCAAATGGAACTATCACTCTAGAGGATTAGAACTATCATTTACTTCCAGTTGTGTTGCAAAAAGTCAGCTACATAATATCAACGAATTAGGAGTACAGCTTTAAGTACTATTGTTGTATCATGCATGTATAATATGTGCAGGTTTGGTACCGAAAGTTCAAAAACAGTTATCTAAAAAGTTAGAAGTTAGTCTTTCAGGCAGATATGGCGGAAAACTTTCGTTGCAACCTGATAGTTTCAGCATAGTAGTTTCATATTACGAAAAGAAATATTTTTTAATTACTGTGTTAAATTTTTCTTGAAAGTGATGCTTTCAAAAAATATATCTTTTCATAATATGAAACTACTATGTAGCTTTCACTGGAAAGATCTTTAGAATCACTGTTCAAAAATTTGAATGGAGTTTAATAAAATTCAATAAATTTGAGTGGCGAATGGAGACAGTTACTACAAAGTTTACGAATTATTTTGAGTGTTCCTGTAAATTATGCTACATTCATGAATTTTAGCCTATGTTACTCAGGAATAGTGTAGCTTTCACTGGAAAGATCTTTAGAATCAATGTTCAAAAATTTGAATATAGTTTAATAAATTTGAATAAATTTGAGTGGCGAAGGGAGACAGTTACGACAATGTTTACGAATTATTTTGAGTGTTCCTGTAAAAATTGCTGCGTGCATGAATTTTAGCCTATGTTACTCAGGAATAGTGTAGCTTTCAGTGAAAAGATCTTTAGAATCGGTTCAGTAGTTACAGAGATCCCCATACAGCGTAATGTAATTCTTATGAGTGCCCCTGTAAAAGAACTAATGGAGGATATATTTGAGATATATGAGGAATAAGTTAATTTTCAATATTGCCACTGTCCATTAAACGTCTAAAAGTAACGCCAAAATGTCCCAATGCGTGCCAGTGGAATGTCCCAAATAGGGATGTACTTTTGGGGATTTTTCTTGGAAACAGTTGTACCTTCAAAAAATGTTTTTTCTTAATATGAAACTGCTATGTTGATACTACATCTCCATGTCAATAGTTATCCTGTGGGAAGTCGGCTTCATCTGTACCAATGCTTCGAAATTGCGTAAATTAGCGTTAAGGACCATGTTTGAGGCCCCGTACCGGGGGTCCCTGGGGGGCCTTTAAAAATTTTTAACAATGGAATCACTTTATATGAAGATATATAACTGCACTGTGCAAAAAAAATTTTTCTGTATCACGTCAGAGCGAATATTTTAAGCATTCTTAAAACTGTATTTTTTATGAAATTGGGGGTATTTTGGGGGGGGGGCTCTTATTTGGGGCTCTGACAATTTTCGAATGAATTTTGAATTTTAGATGTTAATATACAAGGTATATTATAGGATAAAATGAAAAAATTCTCTGAAGTACCTCTGAGCCACTCACAGTCGAGACAATAAAGTGGCAAAAATGGCCCTAAAATATTTCTTCGTCACTCCTCTGGGGTACTTTGATCCCCCATAACTCCGAAACTAAAAGAGGTAAATCAAAAATATTTCAGATTTGTTCTTTCCTTGGGTAAGGCAACACAAGAAAAAGATTCACGAAATTCAGAGATGGTGATGGGAACGCCCTGCCCGATATGCCTCTGCAATGCTTCTTAATCCAAGCTGGCAGGTGTCAGAAAGAGAACGGAAAATGCCCTTTTAGAACTAGACTTTCTGAAGAGTCACAGATAATTTTAGTTTTTTAACAGTACTTTCTTTAAAAAACAGCAAAACTCCTTTATTCACCAATAAGGGAAATTATCCCGTGAAAAGCAGGTTGATATTGTTTGAGAAATTCAGATATTTTATAACAGTGTACTTTTTGCATTCACAATTCAGGTAAAATGCTGTTTTGTCACCCCTGAACACTTTTTTAGATTTTCCTATGCCTTAAAAAGAGGATGTTACCAGATGTTTTCTTCATTTTGATGTAAAACTTACAGAGCCAGGCTTATGACTGATTGGCGACTTACTGTGTTGCTTTGTAAACTAAATTAATACGGGGTATCCCCATAATTTCTTACTGCTGTTACAAGTGGCTGTACTTTTCTTCAGAATACTGAGTGCTGCTAATATTTATCCCTCTTCATACTTGTTTTTCTTCTTTCAACGGGATCTTTTCATTTTTGTTTAGAAGAGCTTTTTGGAGCCATTTTAATAACCAGAAAATGGAAAACAACTAACTTGATAAAGCCAATCCAAAAATGAAAAACGTAAGCATGTCAATTATTAACTTTCATTAATCAGAAAATTCTAAATCATCGATTTTGGTGGTACTACAATAAGTCTCTTTAAAAATTACAGTAGAGTAGATTCAAAAATGCGTTCTGTTAGGTTTAGTAACCTAACCTACCTACCTAAACCTATGGTTCCTAAACCTCCGACCTAAATAATATAGCTCGAGAGGGCTCGAATTAAAATTCCTCGATCTCGGGCTTTAAAAAATAAACCCGAACTCATCTCTAGTTAGGCGCCCTCCATGGGGGTCTTTCTAAGGGATCTACGCTAAGTTTCCGGATCTGCGCAAAGTTTCGAAGGAAACCACCGATAGCTACAAACAGTTAGGTCGGCGGACGCAACCTGGTTTTGAACCAGGCGCCTTCCGTCTCCCAGTTCAGAGCGCTAAGCGCTCGGCCACTGGTGGGGCTCTTGAGTATGAGCTTACCCGTCTTGGTACACTTTTAAAATATTTCTACTGCAAAACTGAAACAAGAGATTTTATCAAAATCAAATAGGGTTATGTTGTTTATATGGTTCATACACGATACATTTAGTTATTCGTATACGATTGGTACATTATTTGCTTTTTAGCGTTTTTTTTCCCCCACAGTCTTCTCATGAACCTTTCCAAACCTATTATGTTCTTTTGCGGTATAATGCAATGCTCAAGCAGTTTTTAAAGCAATCAAATTATGCCATTGACTCAAAAAATTTAAATTGTATCTTTACAAATTACCAGCATTAAGAAGTATCCGAAACAAAAAAGCAGTTGAGAGATTAGATGCAATTTTTTTTTTCTATTTTAAAGCCGATTGTACGCGGCAGTTTACAATCGGTTTTCTTCGCCGGCGCGCTGAGCTAGACCTAGGCGGCATGAATTTCGCTAGATTTACGATTTTTTTTTTTTAAAGCTGGTTAAGGTTATTTGAGAAAAAGTTTCTTTGAGTGGTGGGACAGGTCGTTTACATACAACTAGAAGCGCAGATCCTGAGTGGAGCAAAGCTTTTACTGGAGCATTATCTAGCAAGATATCGACATATTTTAACTCGTTAAGGATTGAAGGTTGGATCGCTTGAAATTTTATTAATGGTAGCTTCGCTCTTTATTTCTTTTTTTCTGAATCTCTTATCAGAATCCTTCGTGGAATGCGCACGCTGGTAAGCTTTATGACCAAGTATTCCACAGGCCAGGCAGGTGATATTGTGGGGACATCTCTTTTGTTCATGTCGGATAAACATTTTGTTCATGTCGAGATAAACACTTTAGGCATTTCACTTTAGTATAATTATCACGGTCTTTATTAATGAAAATTAAATTTACGCGCTTGTTCCTTTGGAGGGTAACTTAGAAATTTGGGAGTGTAATGGTTAGTGAATTTTTGTTAAAAATCACTTCACTTTGTTCATAGACATTAATTTACGATGAGGAATATTATAATCTTTATAACGTAGTCTGATTCTAATGAATTTATAACTTTATAGCTCAATACAGTCAGTCATGACATGAAATTTAACTCAAAGGTTTGGTTTTTGGAAAAAGGACTAAAGAAAATTTCAACATATATTTTAAATACACAAATACAGGGTGTCCCATACATACCGCCCAAACTCCGCAGAGCCAGCTTCCTCGCTGGGAGTACATGAAAAAGGGGATAATACAGTAAGCGGGTGTCCATCGCCAAGGAAGATACTTCGCCAAAGCTTACTACATGTTGTAAACAGTCCTGGCAGCGTTGCCAATCGAGATTAGCTAATCGGCAACCCTTTCGGCGGAACTGTGTTGTATTATGATGTCATGAGAAACTAGTGTGTTTGAAGGAATTACGTGATTGGTTGAAGGAATTTCAAGGAGTTTAACTGGAAAAATAACTGAACTTGAATTAGCCGGGAATGGAAGTTGTGTCGTCTGCTGCAGTTTTGTATTTTATAATGGTTATTTTTGAAAAGCGGAATTTTCGCTAGTTTTTATATTAAATGTAGATAATTTCTGTAGAGCTATGATGAAAGTTGTTCCTTTATACGCTGAGTTGTTTCTAATTTTTTATCAAGTGAAATTGGACAAAAATTTGAAAATGTTTGTTGCGAGTTGTGAAGAATATTAATCGAGCGTATGTTGAGGTACAGTTGTTATGCTTACTTCAATGCTTTTGATGGAATTATTTTGTGGTAAACGTACGTCGTTCATGAATAAAATTTAAGGTATGTGGTGCTTTTATTTATTTAAATGTTTATTCCTTGCTTTACGGTACACCGGTGTATAGTTGAGAATATTTATGGTCTTATGTTTTTATAACTATGTAAGGTTTTTAGTATGTTATGTTATTTTTTGTGAATTGGGATGAAAAAATAAATTTTTTTAAGGTTTTAAAGGGATGGTTAATTTTATTTGTTATCTGGGTTTGCTTCTGATTTACAGAATTCCCATACAATCGGGTTTAAGGTTAAATATGAATAAATATGTAAGGATTTTTGAGTTTGTGATCAGATTTGATTCTATTCTGATTAATAGTGTAAATGTTGTGTGTTTTGAAGGTATATTAAATTGCAAAAATCATGTGGGGGAGGAAGTAGTCGGTTTATTATAATTGTTTTCTGTTACTTATAAAGAGTGTTTTTAACATTTTATAAAAATATTTGCAGTGTATTTTTCTTGAAATCACGTGCACTATTCAGGTTAAATATGATATAGTAAATAAGTATTTTTGAGTTGTTTGGGTGAGGGGGGGAGGGGGTAGTCGGTTTATTTGAGTGTTTTTCTATTAATTTAAAACTGTTATTTTAACGTTTGAAGGGAAATTTCGCTGTATAATTATGTGCAGAAACATATTTTAGCATTTTGCATAATTTGAAGGTTATGGTTTATTTATTTTTTAACGTGCCCAGAGCTAGTGCTTTGTTTATGTACATTTCGTTTATAATTGCATTTGAAATATGCCTGCTAATGTTTTAATGTGTTTAGATAAGTATATTGTAGTTTTGGGTTTATATTTTTCCGTATGTGTCTACTTATGTTTATGTTTTGTCTGGCGCAAAAAACAAGTCGCCAAGGTTAGACGTTGGCGACAAAAAAAAGTCGCCAACTCAACCGACACCCGCTTACGGTATTATTCCCATGAAAAATGCCCAAAGAGCTATACCTGCACGATCCATAGTTTTCGAGAAAAATAGGAAAAACAAAATATGACGTCACATCCGGTTTTAATAACCCACCACGCAGCTACGGCTACCGACCCGAAAGAGTTTACGATAAACACCCCCTCATGAGGGAGAAACGTCCATGCTCCACACAGCGCCCAGCACGGAACCAGACCCCCTTTAAACCCGTCCGACGTCCGTTAAACCCGTTTATTATAGCTTCCAAAATAACTTTTACATTTCTTCTGGCCAATACCAGGACTTTCGGTACAAAAGAACAATAATACAAACAATATTTACAATGTTTTTACAGATGTTACTAACAGTACAAAAGTATAATAATGCAGATAATATTTACAATAGTTTTACAGATGTGACCCTAGCAGCAATCTTTGCTCGGGCTTTACCAGGTCTATGATCGGTGCATCGGCTATACATCGCCTGATCATTACTGATCATCCTTAATTTTTCGTATGTTCATCTTTTCCCGATGATCGAATCTTTACACTGAGGTCTGATAGGCGCTTTCAAGATTGCGAAGGGTAAAGCGAGCAAACAGGTTTATATCGGTCTTTCTCCCAAGTAGCTGAACGGCTCGATATCTCCGTTCCTTCATTAATGTGCAAAGAGCATCATATGCACACCATATGTTTGTTTTAAGGTTGCTGATTGGCTAAGCTATTACGCGGAAGCAGTTTGAACAGTTTTCGCAAAATCTCAAAATCTAATCCAAATTTTAAGACACTTTAGGGGCATAGTTTAAATTGTACGACCACCTATCGTGTCACTAAATTTTGCTTTATTCACTTAAGTCGTATGTGATGCCCCGACAAAAATTTACGCAGTTTGAAACGATTTTCAGAAAAAATCTCAAACTCTATTTTTTTTTTTTTTTTTTAATCCGACGATTATAGCTTAAGGTGAGTGATTGCCTATCATGTCAGTAAATTTCATTCCTTTCGCTTTAGTCACTTTTACGTGATGTGCGAATAAAAATTTACGCAGTTTGAAACAATCTTCGAAAAATCTCAAAATCTATAGAGAGATTTTTAAAATATTCATTATAATGAATATTTTTAAAAATTCGAAGCCTATACTTTAAGTTAAGTGACCACCTATCATGTCAACAAATTTTATTTAATTCGCTTCAGTCAATTTTACGTGATGTGCGAATAAGAAAAGACAGAACGACAGACAGACAAACTTTTTTTTTTTTTTTTTTTTTTTTTTTTACGGCCGTACACAGGTCCCAAATGCTTAAAACGGATAGAAATCGCAAAATCTTTTTAATTTTGAGTAGTGTACAGGAAAGGTCTAGTTTTATTTAAATAGAAACTTAAATGTTCCAATTCCGAACTTGAAACAACAATCACATCCAATTTTAGTCTCGCCAGTAACGTGTCAGACCCCGTCTAGTGGTTAGAATGCCCGGTTACGAAGCGTTAGTTCTCCAGTTAGAAACCAAGTCTCGGAAACTTGAAAAATGAAGTTCAGATGGCAGCATTAAAATTCAAAGAGAGGAGGAAGAAGTTCGAATTTGCTTTTTTTTTTTTTTTTTTTTTTTTTACTTTTAAAAATTTTTATCTAGCTGGGATATATGCCCAATTTTTATCGATTGTTCAGTTTAAAACTCTTATCAAAGGTCATAGGCTTCACATCCTAAGTTGCAAGGTGTTTGCTCTTCCGAGATCAATATAACCCCAATCGCATCGGCTTTACAACGGCTCTACGCCCAATTTTCCCCCCTTGCCGATGATCCAACCCTACTATTCGGAAGAGGACATGCCCGAGCAAAATCCGAGATAAGAGCCCCCGACGCGATGAAGAACCTTGCATGGCGCGCGCTGCGCTTCCTCCCTGTCCGATCATCGGCGTTTCAGGAACCGATGACCGTTTGCTACTAGGGGACTTATATCAAGACTCCACATATAATGCTAATATAAATAAAAACACACCTACAGTCATCTATACAAATATACAAATAGCTGAAAACAAAACAAGGCTCTTATACCATCCAAAAGCAGGGCAGTAGTGAAATTAACTCATACCACCAGAATGGAGCATACCTATAAATTTTACACAAAAATTCTTCCTGATATTTAAATATTGTTTATATCTATAACTTTCAGAAATGCAATAGACCAAAAGAAATACACAAAATATAACAATTCATAAAATATAAAATCATAAAAATTCAAATTCATAAAGATCAAATATTCAAAATTTCAAAAAAGAAGAAATTGAAAATCTCCTATATCTCTATACAAGGCTTTCAGAATACAAATACTTTCCCAATTCTTTTCCCCACATTAAATTAACACCAGGATACAAATTTACGGATTCCTTGTAAAGGATAAAATATTTTGTTATTTTAATTCACAATTCAATATTCAATAATTTAAAAATTTAGAAATTCAAAAATTCATTTATCCCATACTCTGAAAAAAAAGAAAATCAATAACTCAAAAATACAAATATAAAAATACAAATGCAAATACACAAATCCAGAACAACATTGAAAATCAGAATACAAATTTATAAGGGTATTACAGCTTTATTTTAACAATGTATATATAGAGAGCATTTGAATTACTTTAAATTCTTCAGAGAGAATAAACTATTTCGTTATTTTGATTCCCAGTTCAGTATTCAATAATTTAAAGTTCTGAGAAATTCAAAAATTCATTGGTCCAAAAGTTCAAAATTCCATACACTCAAAAGTTCAATAGCTCTAAGATACAAATAAAGACACAAATGCAAATACAAAAGTACAAATACAAGCACCAAAAATCAATTTTTTATTATTTTCCCTGTTTAATATTGAAATTGTATATCGGAATATAAATTTATCAGGGTATTGTAATTTTGTTTTAACCGTGTATATATATATGAAGTATTTGAATTACTCTTATAAAATTTTCCTCCTCTGACTGTTCACTATTTCTTCTTATATCACTTGGCTTCAGTGGATAATTCCCAAACACATAGTGCAGCACAGGGGCTTGCCCACCTGGCCAATATTACATAAATTAGTATTTCTAAAGCCTATTTTATTTAAGTAATAAGGAAAGGAACCACCAAAAGTAATAAATTTCGTTGCTACAATTTTATTATAGTCATATCTATCATTAACTTTTTTCAAAAATGAGTATGTATGTCTTCCTGTCTGGTCTTCATTCCACTATTGCTGCCACACTTTTTCAAATTGTTTATTAATCTTATAAATAAAAATGAAATTCTGTTTGTTTGTTTGTTTGTTTGTTTGTGGATTTGAGTTGTATACAAATCCACAAAAATGGACCTATCCGCCTGAAATTTTGCACAGATATGTAAAATAATATAGAATAAATCATAGTCCACTTTAAAACTTTGAAAGTCCACCCGTTCCCGGAATTTAAGAGATTTTTTATGTTCTCCACGCAAAAAGCTTTCCGTAATTGTAACCCTTGTAGTGAAAAAAGTGTGAAATAAGGATCGTGGTTGCCATGTGTGGCGATTTTGCCGAATAAGATGTTTTAAATTCTCAAAGTAAAAATAAAAGAATAATAATGATTTTTTTTTTGTTAGTTTATATTCGTAAGGTTATATTTTTTTTAATTATAATATCGTGTGCATGGGAAATCGGAGCAGGAATGAAATGTTTTATGCGCAAAACAATAAGAATTGAAGATTTCCGAGGCTAATATGTTAAAATTTTTTAGTTTGGCGAAAAAATAAAATGGCTCAAATGCCGAGAAAGTGAGTTCTAGCGGTTTGCACAGTTTCCGCTCCGGCTTGGCACAATTTACTGAGAGCTTAAGGAAACGGATTTTTGAAAACAAGTGCAAAGGTTTTATTAGAATACAGCGTTAAATTTTAATGATCCGTGCGAAAATAATGCAGTTATTAAGGGATTTCAAGCGATCTATCTTCAGCATTCTCGCGATTTTGAGGAGGATTCTAACGCTTGGCGCTATTTATGGTAATTTAATCGTCTGCTATTTGGGTTATGAATAAACCTGCGTATAAGTTTTTGAAATTTTCATTCAGTTGGAATTTTTCTGAGCAGCTTTTCTGCATCTAATGTATTACATCCAGAAAAAAGGATGTTAGAAATATCAATTTTAATTTTGTTTAATCACACTCATGAATAATGATACACTTTCCAACTTAATGAAAGAAGGAACGAAAATAGGGAAGACCCATTATAACTCAAAACAATGAGGATCGAAGATATCCGAGATTAATATGTAATTTGTTTTAGTTTGGCGAAAAAAAAATGGCTGATAGGCCAATTTTTAGAGAGTGAGTTCTAGCGGTTTGCACAGTTTTAGGCTTTTTGGCGCAATTTACTGAGAGCTTAAGGGAATAGCATTTTTGAAAACAAGTGTATAGGTTTTCTTAGAATACAGCATTAAATTTTAACTATCCGTGCAGAAATAATGCAGTTATTAGGGCATTTCAAGCGATGTAGCTTCAGAATTCTCGCCAATTGAGTACATTTATTTAACTTGGGGGAAATCCGCCAAATTTCAGAAAATTGAAATCTTCGCATTTAGTACATCGAGGTTACGATGAATAAAACATGTTATAGTTGATAATTTAAAAAATGCGGCTGTATTAAGGGTTTCCACTTTTCAAATAAATGACTGGCGGTCGAACCATTTCCCATTTTGATTGCTGCTAAGTCAATGCTTCGAATGATTCCCTGAAAAAACTCTTGCAAAATGGCGTATGCTGGCACTTTGGCGAGGCTTAGATTTGAAACTGGATTTTACTTGAGACTGGTATATACGTATAATAAGACTGGTTATAGATAAAAATGAATGTTGGTATGTGTGTAGGAGGTTGAAAAACTCCAGCACCGTTTCAGCGATCACCATGAAATTTGGTTCACCTAAGTCTTTTATCATGGAGAAGGTTTTTATGCTCTCCGTTTTCCTCTAACTTTTCACTAGGTGGCGCAGCAGAACGTCGAATTCTATTCCGTTTAGCCGTTTGCTATGCGAATATCGTCCAACCAATTTCGATGAAATTTGGTACACGCGAATATTAGAACACGGAGAATATTTTTCACTATCCATTTGCTGTAACTTACCGCTAAATAGCGCTGCAACGCATCAACTTCTATAGCGTTCGACCGATCGGCATAAAATTTTTTATACTTACACATTTGAGAACGAAGAATATATTCTAACTGCGTTACTTTTGATGTTACTCACCACTAGATGGCACTGCAATGCTTTATTATTTTAACTCGCCACTAGATGACGCTGCAGCAGGCCAAATTTTTGACCATTCAAACGGTGGCTATGAAAATCAGTATACATAGCTATTTGAACAATGAGAATATTTTGGCGTTATCCATTTTGCTATAACTCGCCACATGACGGCGCTGTAGCAAATCATTACTTTAATTAACCACTAGATGGCCCTGCAGTGTATCACTTCTTGACTGTGCGAATGATCGCTATGAAAATAGGTATACATAGATATTTGAACACGGGGAAGAGTTTGGCACGATCCATTTTCCTATAACTTGACACTAGATGTCGCGTCAACACATGAACTTCAAGACTATTCAGCCGATCGTCATGAAAATTCGTATACATCGATATCTGAATGCGAAGAATATTTTTGCCGTATCCGTTTTGCTAAAACTCTCCACTAGATTGTGCTACGCCGCATCGCCTTCTGCACCGTAAAAACGATTGCCTTGAAATTCAGTATGCATGATTATTGAACACAATATAACGCGATATCCATTTTGCTATATCTCTTTATTACAATAAATAGTAATCACAACAAATATGAATATCAAAAAGTCCATTCATTCCCGTGCGAAGAACGGGTACTTCAGCTAGTTAAATATATTATTTTTGATTTCGGAGCAAAGATCCCGTCACATCCGGTGCGAGGAAGAACAACTAAAAACATTAAATCGGATACTGGATTACATATGGGGGGACTCGGTGTTTTGGCCCCTATGCATTGCTTTCAATGAAAACGATTGAAAGAATTGATCTATCGAGTCCTAATTATAACAAATAATGATTCAGAATCCCTCCCTTTAGTGCTGGTGCATTTATGTTGGTACCACATGTAACGTAAGCAGTTGGCCATTACACTATGCAAGCCTCGATATGCACAATGGACATTTTGAGCATCATTTTATGAAAGCATATTCAAAAAAAAAAAACTATGTTCATGATTTCAATAAAAGCTCTTTTCGTTCACCGGAAATGACGTGTCTGCTTTTTTCTCGCACTTTTCTTGAAAACTACGGGCCGTACAGTTATGGTTCTTTGGGCACTTTTTATGTACTCCCAACGAGAAATCTGGCTGTGCAGAGTTTGGGCGATATTTATGGGACACCTTGTATATACCCCTAGGTTTCCAATCCATTATAAAAGTTACACCAAACCAGTGTTGGATTTGCCACGGCGGCAATCATTCGAAAAAAAGAACAAATTTACTGAGTCAGCAAGGTTTCATGCATGGTCAGTGGTACGCCTCAGCAAGTAGACTTGAAATCATTCGACTTTTTAAAATTTTATAACTCCAAACATAATGGGGTCTTTAGCCGAAGATAGTTCCAGGTTCAATTTTCGGAGGGGGCTACTAGACTTTTTAGATTAGCTTAAATTGTTCAAAATGCAAACTGAATGCGTGAAATCCGAAGTCGGTAGAGGGAGATGACTCTACGACCCATTCGCTGGAGCTGTCTTTGTATTTAGCAAAATGTGATAGAGTTTTTATAAAAACACCGTCTTCACAGAAAAGTGTGGTGGTTGTAAAGTGAAATTGTACAAAAGTCGTCACTAAAGACAGCCAAGGAGGTCACTTTAGTAGGTTCAAGTGTATATGAAATGGTGAGACATTCTTTGACAGAAGAATTTTATTCACACTCAAATTTTAAAAAAGAATAATGCTTTATGGTCGAATTTCGACCACTGGCAGACAACTAGTATATATAAAAGAACATTAACATTCATTAAAAAGAACTGAGTTGTAGGTATAAATGCATTTAAACATCCTCAGTTGCGCTGTCTATGTAGCCCCCCCCCCCCGCTTAAAAAAAAAAAAAAGAAAAGAAAAACTTTACTATGAAGGGCATTTTCTTCCGTACACCAATTTACTTGGAGAAATTGATTTGTCTCGTGTTACCTCAAATTAAATCAAGAAAAGCTCGTAAAAGTTGTGTTTTATTTTATTATCGCAGAATTCCTAGACATTAGCGCATCCAAGGGGGAAGGGAGCGTTGGGATAAACCCCTCCCAAATCTAACACGTGTGAAGTTTTAGTTTTATTTAAATTTAATTTGCACTAGCAATTTAATTAACTAATTAATTAGAACTAAAATTAAATTATAATATAATTAGCACTATTTATTTTCTCATTTAATTTATCTATACTACTTTAACATGGAGGTGAATACCTCTCCTTCAAAAAAAAAAAAAAGTGGGCAGTGTAAATTGAAATTTTTTTTTCAAATTAACGTCGAAAATAGGGCCCCGTTAAGAAAAAATTCATCTCGCTCATTTTCAAAAAGTTACACTTTTTAATTTATATACGACCCCCGTACAAAACAATTCTGGGTTTGTAAAATGTGCCCTATACACTTATGAGGTGCCATACAAAATTTGAAAATTATACCTTAAAAAGTGTCAGAGATGAAGATAAATATAACGCTGACTCAAACCACTTTTCCATGGCTTACGAAGGAAAAAAATCACGTCGAATGATCGCTTTTCAGGGGCGAACAGAAATTACGAAAGAAAATCTTTTTTTCCTCTCTAGTAATAAACATTTACATTCAAAATCATGTATAGTCCCGGATCATTTTTCTTTTAAGATATCTCTGTGACGTTGTATGATGAAAGGTTCAATCTGGTACATCACCTCATTAGTGTATGGGGGCACATTTTACTAATTGGTAATGTTTTTGTACGGGGAGGGAGTCGTATACAAATTTAAAAAGTGTAACTTTTTGTAAATGAACGAGAGAATTTTTTTTTCTTAACGGAGTCTTATGCCCACTTATCTCTAATAGATAAAGAATTAAAGCCCGATACCACCTTTTTGGGACACCCTGTATATAGAAACACACTCCACATTTTGAGTGCGCTAATGACACTTGACAACTGTCTGTTAATGATATAATTTATTTTAAATATACACATGAAATCCCTTTCAAAAATCATATGTGCAATACTGGCAAAGAAACTAAGTTTAGAGGGTTTTATGTAAAATTGTAGTGTATGTGAGTTTCTAATCCAAACAAACAGTTTTTACAAGCGGATTAAAAACTTTATCTAGAAAGATACCACAAAATCAATTTGTTAATTTTCATTTAACAATCTAGTCATTTAAATTCTTCCATTCAACTATAACGAAAAGCAGAATTCGATATCCAACCCTTAATTCATATTTTAGAATATTCCATTAAACATTTTTTTAATTTCATGTATTCATTCTCTTACGCTTTCACCTTCCGCAAGAATCGTCTTAAAATTGATTTCTTTGAATTTATGCTTAGATTTTTAATCGTATTACGTAAACGTAATTGCTGCAATTTTAATTACTAAAATTAATAGAATGCTTCGTGGGCGTAATTATAATAGAACAAGTAAGAAAAATAGCTCTCGTTAAATTATTTACAATACAGCTAACATTTAATTTCTTTCAAAAAATAATAATAAATACATTTTTCCGTTTAATGTGTAAATTTTTGAAAACACCTTACTTTAATAATTAACCACTTCCGAAGTTGCAATTTATACAAAAAATATATTTCCAGCGAACGCCTTCCGTATCATTCAGAGCAGTAAACATCTTGAAACTAGAAACATCTGCTTAAAAATAGTTATGCTGAGGAATAATAATAGTAATCATAGTAAGAATTTTTTAATTTTAATTAGACTTGAAAAAATGTCATGGTGAACGTCTGTCAAATCCAAATGCGTAATCTTATGATTTGTCTTTATAAAGAAAAAAAATCTATTTTATGGAGGATAAAATGCTTTTATATTAGACTTATCCTGAACATTTCCGTTAGTATGTTTAATGTATCGAACATTTAAAAACAAAAACCGAGAACCAGAGGAGCATTTTTAAGACAGGTGCCGAGAAAAAACGAAATCTGTTAACTTTCAAAGACGCAAGTGCAGATTGCGTTGTTGTGATAGCAGCAAACAAATTAAGAATGTGTTTAACGAGAGGGATTAAACTCGATAACAACCGCTTATGTGAAAAAGAACTTACTCAACCTTGTTGTAGAATGAAATAACTTTAATTTTCGCTCCTTAACGAAATCGTATGTTAACCCATTTAAGAAAACATTTCACACATCTACGCGATGTCTGTTTTTTATTCCTGACTGCTACAAATCATAATTAGCGTTTTATAAAAGTTTCATATTTCTAAACAAATGCTTTAAACAGTTAATTGAAATTTAATAAATTGAATTCGTAGTCACTTATCTCAGAAAATATTAGAGGAAATTATCTGAAATTTCAGTAAACGTAGATTTTATATTCCCTCAACAGTCAGACAATGGAAGGAATTGAACTAATAATTGCAGAGGCTATGGATAAAACAATTTTCTCCTTCGTTAGCATGAGGTTTCGTAGCTCCGTTTCTCTGGGGAGATAAAGCTTGAAGCTGGACGATTACTACTGAAAAATACTGATTCAATTTCCTAAGGTTATCCTTAAGAGTAAGGTCATTATGTGAATTTTCTGTATGTGTATGTAATGATCAGATCAAATTCTAAGAATGATATTACACTGCTCAAAACAACTAAAGGATATTGAGCTTATGGGCAGGGATCCGTAACTTAACGTAATGCTCGTTATTCGTTACAAATCATAACGTTATTCACAAGGGGAATAACGTTATTCGCACACAACTTTTAAATTGTTCTTCACGAAATAACGTTATAATCAATAACGTTAATGTTCTGAGAAATCAGTATTTAGTTCCTTAACACAAGACTACCTGGGGAATAATGTTATTTTTAATAACGTTTTTCAACGTATTCTTATTATAACATTTTTCTTTTCTGTGCTATACTTAATAACTGAAGAACAGTAACAGAATGCATTCGGTTACTCATAATAACTGCTTATTTTAAAGTTAAACTCAATAATTATTGGATAACGATACAGTATCAATCAGTTATAGAATATAACATTTCGGTGAATAACAATTTAAATACGATGTGAGACCATAACGTTAAAGGAACAGAACAACGTTTTCAATCCGTTATAACTCACTAACGAAATGCCATTGATATTGTAACGCGCAAACGACAGACAAAAATGCATTCATTATTAAAGACGCCAGAAAAACCGCACAATATTCCCAGTCAATAGAGAGAATGGCATGACATAATAATACGCTGAGCACCAAATTATTGAGGATAAAGACAGCCAAATTACAGTAAACCCGTGTGATAGAAAATTAGTTCAGCAGAATTTTAACTGATGTGAGCCCATGTCCATATTTGGTAATAAAAAAAAAAAATAAAGTGATGTACGCGTAAAGCAAGACGTTAAGCAAAGATGCATATTAATAAAATGTAAATGTTCTGCATGAGAAAAAGATGTTACCTAACAGCTAGGAAAGCTAAATAACGGAATGTAACGGACTTATTATTGACATAGAGCAAAGGGTGAAAAGTAATTTAAGCATGAAATTCGGATAGATAAGCAGTTAATTGAAATTAAAGACGTGGGAAAAGGCTTAATACAAAATTTTTAAAGCCGATGTATAAAAAGGAGAAGATCATTTAACGTTAATATGCTTGATTTAAAGTATATTAAATTTAAGAAAGCAAGAATAAATGATAATTATTATTAAATATGTGATCTTCATCACATGGGCCCTCCTAAATAACCAACCCTCTAATTTAAAAAAAAATTGCGCATTTTTAATTTAATTTAAAATGAAAGACAGCTAAGTTAATTTTATGAAAAATAACAGTAATAATATTTACTCTGCTGCTATTTCAGAGCGCTATCATTATATCCACCCTTTGGCAGATAGAACCTTGCGTAGCTTTGCAATAATACAATACAAAAAAAAAAAAACTTTTTAAGACAGAACAACTCTAGTCCTGTCAGGTGTTAGCAAGAAGAAGGGTGATAAACAGTAACACTGTTAATTAGTATTAGGTTTGTACAGCTGCGGAAAAAAACTCCCACTTGTACTTTTTTCGGCCGTCGTTCGTCGTACAGCGAAGTTATAGATACCAATCGTTTACGATTGACGTACAATTTAATTTGCTATGCATAAGAATTGCATAACGGCCCATCTACATATTAAAATTCGCACCAACTTTTTTTTCACAATAGTAACCCCTAGATTTCACTTCATAGTTCAAAAATTTAGCTCATTTTAACCCCGGATACCCATTTTCAAGATATTTAAACTGAAAGTGGGTGAGTTATGAGCTTCCAAAATCCCCCTCCCCATATGTTAAAATATTTTTTCATAATTCAATTCATATCTCATATAATCTTGATAGTAAGAAGCTGATTTGTATTCGTTGTATTAGAACTAAACGACCCAAACATAATTTAATGTTATTATGACTTTTAATAAATATTAATATTAATTATAAATTATTAAATTAATATTCAAAAAAATTATGAATAGCGACCTAGTCAAATTTTGATGGAAATAGAAGCAGAAAGTAATATTACATGGCTGTGAAAAATTTCAAATTTTTACGTTCAGTAGTTTAATTTATATTAAATAAAATATGTTATTTTCACGAGTTAAGGGACCATATATAAATTTATTAAGTGACAATTTTTTGAAAATTGCATAAAATAAACGTAAATTAGATTTATTTAGTGCAAAAACACAGTAAAAGATTAAAAAATATCAAATTTTGAAGCAACTAAATTAGAGAAACTACAGTTTGATGGTGATTCTATAAAGCGTCTATTATTGCGTCCGTATCATATTCCCACAAATAAAATATTTTCCACTATAGATTTAGATTCAGTAGATGTATGTCATCTAATACAAGATCCTATTTCTGAAAAACTAACATCCTCAACTTTTCAGGCATGAATGCGACCCTTTTTAATATCGGAAACATTAAGTCATCGGACTTCCCCATACTTTATCAAACATTCAAAATCACATTTTTCTGTCTAAATTTTCATCTGACTATAAATTAAAATACCGCCAAAAGTCTTAAGAATATTGCACATTGCAGACGATAGTATTAAATGAAGAAAGTGAAATAACAAACACGGTGATAATATTGGGTTGGATAAAAAGTAATTGCGTTTTTACAGGAAATTCAAACAAATAAATTTTCAATCATGAAACCATTCTTCAAGTTCGACCATAGCTGAGTAATATTCATACTTGTAGTCAGAAGAGCAGAGAGCAGCCTCTAACTCCCTGCCAACATTTCAGCTGTCTAAGAGAAACATCAAGGGAAATACTCAACAACAATTTCAAAATTAGAAAGATTTTCAAAATCGTGAGCAGTCGTTTTGCATTTTTCCTTTAAATCATGTGTACGGACTTAGGAATTTATGAACTCACGGGTCATATGGACCCCAGACTAAACATTCTAATTTCTACCCTGGATATTCTCAGTACAAAAACTTTGACAGATGGAAACAATATTTTCCTTGAAAATAATATTTATTTCTTTTAACTCTGGCGAGCGAAATTAATGAAAGGTGAGAAGCTCGGAACCTAGAAATAGCGTTTTTGAATTTGCAGAAAGTCCCTTAGAAACGCGCAAAAATTAATTTGCAATATCTCCGAAAATTATCGTAGAAAATTGATGAAAATATATATTTAGGGTAATTTGAAGGTTTTCTTTCGTTTAATAAAGTCAAAATACGGTGTTGCCTTTGAGAAAAACGAAGTTAATGCAAAATTAAATATGAAGAAGGCCCCTTATGCAAATTAAATTAATAGTAAATTAAAGTATGCGTTATTTGCAAACGAATGGTATATATAACTCTGCTGTACGACGAACGACGGCAAAATAAAGAGCAAGTGAGACTTTTTTTTCCCGCAGCTGTACCAGAGGCGTTTGCAGACTTCCTTCAATTGGGTGTAGGGAAGACGTAATTTGCATGCACATAAAGAAAGTACTATTTCCGGTCTCAACATCACTCACCCCCCCCCCACACACACACACACACTTCTTTCAAAAAATGTATGCAACACAAAATACAAGAT
The DNA here is from genome assembly GCA_038373885.1 of Cheiracanthium punctorium. Lineage (NCBI taxonomy): Eukaryota > Metazoa > Arthropoda > Arachnida > Araneae > Cheiracanthiidae > Cheiracanthium > Cheiracanthium punctorium. The sequence continues at coordinate 311,717 of JAWZYV010012009.1, forward strand.
AAAACAAATGTGATAAAATATGGATGATTGGCAAATAACCGGAGTTCGTACGATCAATGATGTTACAAATGACATTAAACATGCAAAATAGTATGTTTTACAAATATATTAACATTCCTGATGTCACTAGGTCAGTGATTCCCAATTTCTTTTAACTTTCTTCACCAGGAGTTTAGACAGTAATTTCTTTGGAAGGAGGTATGCATTAGAGTTGCGTACAAATAAAAGAAATTTTTGCAAGACATGAAAATCTAAATGCTTATAAGGCCGCACCGTAGCCGAGTGAATAAAATATTGAACATGGGGGATTGCTAAAGTGTTATAGTCCAGGCTTCCAGGACTGCGTGACTGTCTATCTAATGGTCTGAAGTTTTGGAGGTTTTTGCCAGACGTTACTTGAATATGCGTTGAGTATTTTTAAAAAGACCTCCCCTGAAGGCAGCGTCCCTCACTAAGCAGATACTCCTTCTTAAATTTGTCTCAGCAAAATAAACACATACACATTAATGCTAATACTAACTAATCTAAAAATGTTGGTGTTAGGAGGATACGTACCCTTAGATAAGTCTTTACTTCCACTTCCTTAAAATATATACATTTTTAAATAGACCTACAATTTAAACTTTTCAAGGGCGGTGTCAACATTAGTATGTCACTTTTTTACACTTCTTTAAAGTGAAGAAAGAACAACTACTAATTATTTTAACATGTAAAACTATTAGGTAGGTACAGCTGCGGAAAAAAAAAGTCCCACTAGCTCTTTATTTCGCCGTCGTTCGTCGTACAGTAAAGTTATATATACCATGCTTTTGCAAATAACGCGTACTTTAATTTACTAGTAATTTAATTTGCATAAGGGGCCGTCTTCATATTTAATTCTGCATCAACTTCGTTTTTCTCAATGGCAACCCCATATTTTGACTTTATTAAACGAAAGAAAACCTTCAAATTACCCTAAATATAAATTTTCACCAATTTTCTACGATAATTTCCGGAGATATTGCGATTTAATTTTTGCGCGTTTTTAAGGGACTTTCTGCAAGTTGAAAAACACTATTTGTAGGTTCCGAATTTTTTACCTTTCATTAATTTCGCTCGCGAGAGTTAAATGAAATTAATATTATTTTCAAGGAAAATATTGTTTCCATCTCTCTTAAAGTTTTTTGTACTGAGTATATCAAGGGTAGAATAGAATATTTAGTCTGTGGTCCAAATGACCCGTGAGTTCATAACTTCCTTGGTTCGTACACATGATTTAAGGGGAAAATGCAAAATGACTGCTCACGATTTTGAAAATCTTTGTAATTTTGAAATTGTTATTGAGTATTTCCGTTGATGGTTCTCTTAGACAGATGAAATGTTCGCAGGAGTGAGAGGCTGCTCTCTGCTCTTCTGACTACAAGCATGATATTACTCAGCTATGGTCGAACTTGAAGAATGGCTTCATGATTGAAAATTTATTGTTTGAATTTCCTGTAAAAAACGCAATTACTTTTTTGCCACCCAATATTATCACTGTGTTTGTTATTTCACTTTCTTCATTTAATTCTATCGTCTGCATTGTGCAATATTCTTAAAACTTTTGGCGCTATTTTAATTTATAGTTAGATGAAAATTTAGACAGAAAAACGTGATTTTGAATGTTTGATAAAGTATGGGGAAGTCCAAAGACCTAATGTTTCCGATAATAAAAAACGTCACATTCATGCCTGGAATGTTGAGGATGTTAGCTTTTCAGAAATAGGACGTTGCATTAGAAGACATACATCTACTGCATCTAATTCTATAGCTGGGAAATATTTTATTTGGGAGAATATGGTGGCCGACGCAACAATATACGCTTTATAGAATCCCTATCAAACTGTAAACACCTCTAATTTATTTGCTTCAAAATTTGATATTTTTAATACTGGTATCTTTAACTGTGTTTTTGCACAAAATAAATCTAATTTACGTTTATTTTATGCAATTTTCAAAAACTTTTCACTTAATAAATTTATATATGGTCCCTTAACTTATGAGAATAAAACATTTTATGTAATATAAATTAAACTACTGAACGTAAAAATTTGAAATTTTGCACATCCCTGTAATATTAATTTCTGCATCTATTTCCATCGAAATTTGGCTAGGTCGCTATTCATAATTTTTTTAATATTAATTTAATAATCCATAATTCATATTAATAATTTATTAAAAATCATAATAACGTTAAATTATGTTTAGGTCGTTTAGTTCTAATAGTACGAATAAAAATCAGCTTCTTACTACCAATATTATATGAGATATGAATTGAAGTATGAAAAAATATTTTAACATAGGGAGAGGGGGATTTTGGGTGCTCATAACTCACTCATTTTCTGTCCAAATTTATTGAAAATGGGTATCCGGGGTTAAAATGAGCTAAATTTTTGAAATTTGAAGTGAAATCTAGGGGTTGCTATTGAGAAAAAAAAAGTTGGTGCGAATTTTAATATGTAGATGGCCTCTTATGCAATTTTTATGCACATAAAATTAAAGTGTACGTCAATCGTAAACGATTGGTATCTGTAACTTTGCTGTACGACGAACGACGGCCGAAAAAAGTACAAGTGGGACTTTTTTTTTCCGCAGCTGTACATGGATGCATCCATACACTACGCTAGCCATACTGTTCAAGAGAGTGACAATTAAAGGTTTAATACAGAATAAAGAGATGGAAAACTGTGAAACTACTACGATAAAAAAATATACTGCTATAATGCAAATTTAATGACTGATTTTCGGAATATTCTCTCGTGTTTCAATGAACCTCGTCTCTAAATCTATCGCATTTCTCCTTTCCGAACATGTACCATGTATGAAAAATATTGCAATCATGAAAAAATTCGACTTTTAAGATTTTCATGTATTTACAAGTTTTAGGACATTAATTCATTTATGCTGTTTTTGCGGTGATGTATTTATGTATGTGTATGTGTGCATTTTTGTGTGCGTGAGCGAACACGATAGCTCCTAAACAGTGCATTTCATTGAGCTGAAATTTTGTATATATATTATAGATGAATAAAGTCTTAGCAATGGCTTTGTATGTACCCGTTTATATACCCTTATATTATTCAATATACCCCTTTCATACCTATCGTACCGTCTGACTTGCGACTCCGCGGACTTGGGCGTCGGCAGAAAGATTTCCAATGCGAGGGGAGGCAAAGATTGCTTCAACGTATGGTTATGATACTGGAAAAAACAAAAAGGTAGAGAAAAAATAATGCATTTTATTGAGCATTTGGTTACAAAAGAAAAAAAAAAACACAATTTGTGCATGTGAGAAAAAACGAATAAAAAGAGGTTTTTCCTTGAAAGAAAATGTCTTATTAGGGGTATAATTCCCTGGTGACAACAACGTTGAACACCTTTAAGGTATGGAGTCAATGAGGCTATTAATGAGGAGCTGTTGTATTCTGTCCCATTCATCCAGAAGAGCTATTTCCTGTTCTCGGAGAGTATGTGGGAGTGGTAGATGGCCAGCAACTCGTCTCCTTAGCTTGTCCGAAACATGCTCTATTGGGTTCATGTCCGGAGAATACGCTGGCTATTCCATTTGTACGATTCCTTCCTCGTAAAGAAAGTCATCTATCAAGCACGCACGATGCAGCATGCAGTTGTCGTCCATTAGCAAGAAGTTATCTCCAATTGCTGCAGCGTAAGGACTGCCAAAATGTCTGAGAATCTCATCCCTATATCGACGACCGGTCAGAGCTCCATTCTGAATGATGTGGAGATCGGTGCGCCCATCAATGGAGATACTAGCATAAACCATCACTCCCCCACCGCCAAATCTGACATTTTCCAGCACGAACTCAGGGGTGTTTCTAGTGCCACTTTCCCTCCAGATAAAAATACGCCTTCAGGATGAACAGAAAAACGGAACTCGTCAGAGAAAAGAATATTGCACCATTCGTTTCTCGTCCATTTGAGATGCTCTGTTGCCCACTCCCTGCCGGCCCTACGATGCCTTGCTGTTAACCTAACGCATACCATTGGTCGGCGAGCATACAGACCGGCAGCTTGGAGTCAGTTTCGGACAGTTTGAGTTGAAACTGTTTTGCCAGTAGCCGAATGAAGTTGTTGTTGAAGAAGAATGGCATTCATATTTCGGTGTCTCCGAGCCGTCAGCGTTAAATACCGAAACTGGGCGTTGTTCCAAATCTACGACCTTGCCCTGGCCTTCATCTTGCATTTCCAGTCTCTATGAAACGGTTCCAGATCCTTGATATCATACTTTGTGCGACTCCGATGGCTTCTGCTATTTCGACTTGTGTTTGGCCCCCTTCTAACCGACCAAAAGCTCTCTAAGCTTCTGATTCAATTAAAATCTTTCGTTGAGACATCGTCCTCATCAAAACAAAGCACTTACGGAATGTGGATCATTCTTTTCTACTTTATATTTTATTAAGTTGCAGGCCAAATTTCATTCGCTGCCGCTAAAGCGTCTTTTTTGACGTCAAACTAAAAATTTCCATTCTCCGAAGTTTGAAAATGTGCAAAATTTGCATTTCTGACTGTCTTCTTTCATTTTCTGTAAAAGAAAAAAAAAAAAAACATTTCTCATATACCGATGTTTTATATAAAAATTACAATATCCTTTAAATGTTTTGAGCAGTGTATTTTAACCCTTCGTTAGGCGCGTGGACTACGAGTGTAGACCGGATAATCACACCTGGTAAAAGAGTATACGAGTAATGGCCAAATTTCTTATTTTAGTTTTGTCAGTAACTGATTAATTTTTGAAGAAATGCAAAATTAGAAAGAAATATGAGAAAGCTATTATTGTATAAGACATCATTCATTTTTACAGGGAGCTACATTTTAAATATGAAATTGACGTAGGAATATTGACTTATGCACGAATATCAACATAGGAAATTTGACTTACGCTACGATCGCAGTCCACGCGCCTAACAGAGGGTTAATTACAGCGGCTATATAAAATAGTGACGTAGATTATCATAAAAGCAAAATTTATAATTTATGTAACAGTAAGATTTTAACTGTTATACGCCTACTACAGTGGCGTTTTCTCAGCGTGTGCAAATCGGGTGTTAATGCCCAATCAAAAACAGAAAAAAATCCTATAATTTAATCGAATGAAGTATGAGAATCCTAACATTTAAACATCCCCCCCCGAATGACCTGACCAGATGACGAACCGTTGCGATGTAGCAGTAAAACACGCTTGTCGAGATAAGCAAGGCATTGGAAGTGGCTTAGCAGTAATCCCACTACCTTAAATTGGGGAATGTGCTTTATGCTTACGCTAGCCAGGGTATTGTTTCCAATTCCAACGCTTTCAGCCAGATAGCCAGGAAGGAGGTCAGAAGCACCCTCACTTTCTTATCCTCTCTTGGAATCGTAATAGTAACCACTCCTCTCTAGGCTTCAAACCATGCGTTTCCTTTTCTCGGTTTTATCGAAAAACATTCCGCAAAAAAAAAAAATTTTGGAGATTTTTTACCAAGTTCTGTATCTCCCGCGTTGACTTTCGGCTTTCACTTATTTTAAAGATGGCTTCTAATAATGTTATCAAACACTATTAAAAAGTTCTTTTACGTCACTTTCTTATGTTGAGAAAAACAAATATGATAATGGTTGACCATACCCTAATCTCACAATCTCGACTAAAGTGAAAGGGCTGCTGGTTTTGAGAGACATTTTTGGGTGAATTTGTATGAAATTTCAGACTGACTTTGTGGATGCAGTAAAGTAAATAAGTTTGTTTACTCCCAAACAGCGCCGGCGCAAGGTTACCCGGCGCCAGCCTGCAAAAAAAGCTAAAATCGCCCCCTCCCTCCCTCCGATTTTTTTTTTTTTTTACAGGAGAAATACGTTTTGAAGAAAGCATTTGTTGAAAAATAAAATAATAATAAATTTATTTATCGGGAAAATTTAATTTTTCTGCTTTTCATATTTACAAACTTTTCTATAAATTCTTTTGTATCTATCTCTTGTCAGATTTCATTTTCAATAGCAATCAAAGCTAGATTTATGAGTCTTTCCTGAGATATACTTGACCGTAAATACATCTTGATCAATTTTAATTTTGAGAATGATCTTTCGCTACTAGCAACACTAACAGGAATGCTGAGTAGTATTCTCAATAGGAAATTCAAGTTCGGGAAGCACAATTTATTTGACACAATTAAGTTCAGAATATCGAATGGGTCATTCATACCGGCTGTAAAAATGTCTTCGGAAGCTACTATTTCGTCAAAAAGTTCTGCGTTCATATCTTTACTATAACCATATTCTAACAATTTTTCTAAATTACTGCATTTTATTTTCAAATCTGCATAATCGATTTTTGATAAATTACACAAGAAACTAAAATTATCGCAGTGATTTTTCAATGCGTCAAATCTTTCATTTAATGATGCCCAAGCTGAATCCAAAATTCTAAAAAAAGACATTTGTCCTAAATTTCTCTTCTGGAGAATGAGGGGATTCGTCAGCATGTTCGTAATCAAAGTGACATTTCTTTTTCCTTCGTCGGATTTCTTCAACAATTTTAAAATGGGGCTCGCCATCCACTTCGTCACTAAGTTCTTTGGCTTTCTCAAGAATATTTTTGTAATTGACGTCACTTCTGTGTTCTTGAATGAATGATTTTAAGTTACTTATTGCCTGTAAGGCTAGTGTGACATTCAAACCCTTTTCTTGCAATTGTTTGCTGACAGGATTAATTCTGCTAAGCAAATCGTGCCAAAGTATCAATGAACAAATATATTTATAATCCTTGATTTTGGCGCACACTTCGTGCTTCGTGTTGCACGTCTTTTGAAAAGCATTCACCTTCGGATATTTCAAAAAGAATGTCGTAGATTTCATGGCTTCAATTTTGCTTTCCCATCGAGTGTTTGAGAGGGGTTTCAATGTTAAACAGGAAATGTTTTTCAAAAGAACTGCCCATCGTTTAGGAGAAGAAGCAGATAAATTGTATAATTCTTGAATTGTCGAAAAAAAAACTAACAGTATCTGCATTCATCTTTGCTGCGGCACAGGGAACATAAAAAGCACGAGGATTTATTTTTAGGATATTATTTTGAAGACCATTTTTCTTCCCTTCCATATTTGCCCCGTTATCATATCCCTGGCCTCTCATATCATCTGGAGGAATGTTCCACATTTTCAACATTTCCATTACTGTCTCACATAGGCCGCTACCTGTAGAATCATCAACTTTAATACAAAACTAGTATTAAACAACTACAAAATTAGTATTAAAATAATTTTTATGTTTATAGATTTGTTCATCTTAAAAAACATTTTTTATCTCAATAATTTTCGTACTACGTTTCACTTAACACTAAATAAACATCAGAATAGCTCTAAGTACAACCCAGCAACTGCAGTTTCATATTGATTATTTTTCACTGTTACTTAATTACGTCGAATTACTTTTTGTGGACCACTGGCATATGTCTTGTTTCAGTCATGAAAATTTTGACTACTTAACACAGGGATGGGCAAACTTTTTCGGTAGTGGGCCAAAAATCGAAAAAAAAAAAGTTTGGCGGGCCAAGATAAATTTTTCTAAAATTTCAAGAACAATATACAAGTATTACAATTGAAATATGTTAATGAGATAAATGAAATTGCGATTTCATTTTTAAAAGTTCCTTATATTGAGGTTCGAAGTGAGATGCACTGATTCTAAGGAGCGAGGCTAAATGCTCATCTGTCAGTCTACTTCTGAAAGAATTCTCTGTAAGGTTCATAGTTGAAAGCACTTGTTCTCGTATATAAGATGAAGCAAACATAGCACTGATTTTCTGGGAGTGAGATATTAAATTTGGGAAACTTACTTTCGATAATGATTACTAAAGGTCTAACTTTGGCATATTTAGAAACAACTGCTTGAGATGATTGTTAGATTGCAATTCAATTAATCCAACCTGCAAATCTGACCTCACTGCTTCACAATTTACGTTGAAAGGCATGGTAAAAATTCTGTTTGAATGGCACTGAAATCTTGAAATCTGCGTTCGAACTCAAAATGCACTTTTTTCAAGCCATCTTCATAATTCTTAATATGGATATATAATATATAAATATATATATATTCTTTCTATTTCCGTCGGACCGGCTAATTAAAATTCCACCCGCGGAGCGGGTAAAACCTTCCGACGGGCCGGATTTGGCCCGCGGGCCGTAGTTTGCCCATCCCTGACTTAACAGACTTTTGAAGGTCAGAACAAGGAAAATTTGATCAGAAACATGACTTTGACATCACAAAGTTCAGAAGAATTCTTTACTTGGATAAAAATGTACCAAAAATTTAACATTCCTTCAAGAACATACATTTATAAATATTTAAATATATTCATAAATTTCCCACTTGGAACTGCGGAACTAAGCAGTTTAATAGTAAAAGTAAACTTTCTGTTTAGTCTAATTTTTGTGTTTATTCAAAAACTGTCATTAAGTTTAGGACTATTAATAATGAGCAATTAGGTATGAATAATACACACACACACATTATTCTATATTTTAAATAGAATAAAAAAACTACAAGAGAAATTTAAAAAAAACAATACTTAAATAGTTAACCCATTCGTGCCTGGATATTTTTGCGACTTTCTTCGGTTTTTGCTAACACCAGCAGTAATTGATAAATTTCTGATGTCAACTTTTTGAACAAGGGAGGATTTCATTTAAAATCATTATGTATAAAAATTGAAATGTCAACATCCTATTTCGCCATATTAAAATATTTTGTTGAATTGAGGTTCAATACTCGCAAATAAAGGCTAGGAAAATAAATAACGTTTTCGACTGATAGCGAAAATGCCGTCCCAAAAAAGGGACGCTAGGCATAAATGGGTTAAAGTACAAAAAATATTATTGAGTTAAAAATAAATTCCACTTTATATTGAAAATGGATACGCTCTAAGCTTCGGTCCTAGGTTCATTATTAACTAGCTGCGTGCCCGTTCTTCTCACGGTAGAAAACGAAAATTTTCCTGTGTGTAATTCGAATGTGTAATTCGACTTAATTCCAGTGAAGTGGAATCTAGAAAAAGCAAAATTATTTCACTCTTGACTTAAAGTTTGCATCATATAAGTACTAACCTGAGATCATTGCAGTATAATGACACACACACACACACACACACACACACAAAAGAACTATGTCAGCGTCATTCAGTATCAAAAAAGTGAAAAGTTCGACCGTTCTCACTTTCAAAATGTCTTATTTCCGCATCATGCTGTCTTTTAGGTTCGCGTTTTAGTGTTAAATGCCTCAGACACTACATGAAATGGACATTTTCTTAAATTTTAAAATTACGTCATGCAACCCTTTACAAAAAGAAAAGAGATAAGACTGCGCTATTTATAAAGGCTTTAAAATTGTTTTTCTAGATTACGCAGTTTAATTTTTCTTCTCACAAATAAATCCAGTATGGATAAGAGGAAATCGAGCCAAGTAAAGAAATCGTCTGCTTGGACATAAGAATAACTATGTACACCCTCCAAAAAAAGTATTCGAGCAAGAGATAAATTTCCTACGTTGGTTTCGTATATTAAAAATTCTTTATCATAGAATATGAATTAGGCTATGTCTAAGTATGACTTTCCAAATTTCTGTTCAGTTGTGCGTTTTCAAAAAATCAATTATTTTTCGCAAATCTAAAATAGGAAATTTATCTCTTGCTCGAATACTTTTTTTGGAGGGTGTACACAAAACAAAATCTTTGGAATGAGTAACTTTTTTCACGTTCTCGGAAGAGCGCTCGTTGTAATTGCTTCACAACGGGCTTTGACTTTTAGTTGTACAATAACAGTAGTGTTTGGCGCATTTTGGCTTCAAATATAAGGCAATAAACAATATATGTTTTAATTCGAATTTCGCAAAAAAAATCGCTTCGATTAATGGAAGTTTTAATAATACTCGTAATGTTTTATTATTAATAATAAACTTATTACAATGTAAATTAATATATACTTCTTCCCTAACAAAAATATTCCAATAATTAAATGCTTCAATTGGAAAATATAATCAATAATTAAATTATAAATAATTTCATCTAAATTCCTTTTAAAATATTATATATATTATTAAATTTATCACCAACGATAGAACTAATTTGATTCATATTTATGTACAGTAAATTCAGAAATATGATTTCTTTATTTCCCAGGCATTAACCTTGTTCATGATCAATTTTCACACTTTAAATCAATTCCGATACCACACAGCAGCTTTTATATTGTTCCTCTACAGAAAGAAGAGCCCAGTTAATCAGTGGCATGGGGCAATCCATTTATAAATTTTTGGGTTGTTAGCAGTGCGTACCTGAGCGGTGAGCGTCTTCAGAAAAGAAAAAATGTCAATTTGATTTTATTCTATTGTTATCGAGTTAAACCCTCCCATAGAAGCCAGATTTAACTTGTTCCCCCCCATCGTTGTAAAGACACAACGGATAAGATATCCTTCTGTACCTAGTAACATGAATCTATGAATGCTCCGCTGGCGTCCTGCGTTGCGAAAGCGCAACAGTGGTTGCATTAGACACTGATAAACCCAGACCAATCTGGGTAACAATGCTGGGAACAGAAGAAAATCTTCGGTATTAAATCTTTGAAACGATGGGAGCTAACAGGTTAAATCTGGGTTTAAGAATTAAAATCACAGATGAGAAAGGGTTGGGCCGCATTGTACTGAGTTCAAGTAATTTTAATAGTTTAAGTAACAATGTCTTTAAAATTCATGTTTACTTTATGCATTAATGTTGTGAAAATAAGCTTCATTCCCGTAAGCAGTACTAGCTGATTAGCCGACTAGAGCAGCAGATAATTTTTAAGTCAGGTTGCGTCGTAACGCCTAATGCAACCAGGCAACGCCGGGCTAAGCAGCTAGTATGCAATAAGTAATGTATATTTATATTTAGTACCGTAAGATAGTAGATTTGCTATCACTGACTACATTGTAGTTGCCAGTAATAACAAGCTTATGATATAGTTCTAAATAATCTTTATAAGTTGGATCATTGCATCTTGTATACATGCAAGTACGATTGTCTATGTTTAGAAGATTCTTGGCTAATTATAAATAAAAACACTTCAACTATCTGCTAGATTATACTTGAAAGATCTTTTCATATTAAGATTTTTACTAGTAATAAATTATGAACCACGTCTGTGTGATTCCACTTCCTCTGTTGTGTAATGTTATTTTGAAATTTAATTAAGTAAAGTTTACCTCTTTGTTAATGTAGAACCCAATATCAGGAGGATGAGCTTGAGATTCAGCACCCTCAAAGGTTTCTTTCGGTACAACAGATTTTTCACCGGGTCCGGGCCCGTCCATACTATCAGCAGTCTTTGATGCTGCACGATCACCATCATCGGCTTTAATTTTTTTCTCGAAGAAAGATAAAAACATTTCACTTTGAGTTTTCTTTCTTTTTAAACTGAACGAATTCATGATCGTAAGAAACAAAGAACCCAAAACTTAAACTTCTGCTTACAAATTAAAGGCATCCAACTCAAGTGAATTCAGGAGAGACTAAAACTGAACCATTCGAAATTTCGTTATACCACATCTAAGCTCCAAGCAGACCCTCTTTTTTACTGTTTGTTGTGTGTGTGTGTGTTTGTGTGGTGTATATTCACTATTTGAATACTGTGGCTTGTTTATCTCAAGAAAAGAAGAGTGGTATGCTTGAAGACTACAATATAGGCAATATATTTTCCTCTTTCCTTCATGACAATTTTGCTATCAGCTAATTGTAGCATGAATAGATTCTTTCTGAGGTTATTCCGTTCCTTTGAGCTACAAGGGTGCGAATTACTCCCCTTTGCATTGTCCGATTCGTCCATCCTAGCCCCACAAAGTCCCTATCAGAGACACGACTGCAGATTTATTGCTTAAGGAGTCTCTATGACGGTGCTTACTGGAAGCCTTTGATGATTTTACCTTGCGTCCTCCTTTTCAAGCCAACTACCGATACAAAGTTTAAAAAGATTTTTTTTTAAGAAAAGACACTTTTTCGAGAATAAAGATATAAAAAGAAAGAGAAAGAGAAAAAATGGGCCCTTTTTAAAGAAAAAAAAGGGCCCTTTAAATTGGTGGCCCGTGGGCCCCACTCGCCCTGTAGATAAACGGACCCTGCTCATAGCGGCCCCTTAGCTCATGGGGGTCCGGACCCCCTTGCCCCCCCCCTTCGCTGCGCCACTGTATACTACTGCCAATAATTTGCAACATTTCATTTTGACTATCTTCGATAATGATAGATGATGAACTTCACTGTTGCTACCTTTAGGTCGTAATGCTCTTTCCATGTGAAATTTCATAACTGGGTCGAACTTAGCAAACAATTCCACTAATTTTAAGAAGTTTCCGTTGTCAATTTTGGTACAGCTCATCAGATGAGCCTGGAAAGGCTAAATTCTGGCTGCCAAGAAATTTTGTGATCTCAATCAGTCTTCCTAATACATTTGACCAATGCTTTTTTTCTTTGCATAGATCTCTTGTATTTCGGAGTCAATTGTTGTTTTATTTTTCAAATTTTTAAGAAGATCTTTCCATTTTAAGAAATTTTTCATATGTGCTCTACTAGTCTCACGCCTATGCAAGGTTTTAGATACATTTATCCATTCATTATAGCCTTTTACGAGGATACTACTATCATTCGATGCAAATATCTTGTAACAGAAGCAAAAAACAGAATTTGTACTCATGGAATATAATAGCCATTCAGTAATACCATGTACGGGGAACTAATTCTCCGTTTTCCATTTTTCTGTTGTAGTATGCTCACTAAATTTACGCCGATTATCACTTTTCGGATATATTAAACCTTTCTTTTGAATAGGCCCAATTTCAGACAAAGTCATTCTCACTCTGTCGCTAAGAATTGCCCACTTTGCAGGATCTTCAAAATCAATATGAAGAACGGAATTTTCGGGGAGGTGGGGGGCGTGGCATCGGGCGCCATTCTAAACTCAAAAACTGAGAAAGGGTTGATCTTCGTAAAACGGGGCGGCTTTTTTTACATTTGCAGCGGGGGGGGGGGGCACGTACCCTATGGCCGTCCTTGCTTTTACATATAGTAATATATGTTTCTAAAAGTAACTTTCCTTTTACATATAGTAATATACAAAACCATACCCAGGGGGTTGGTCCTGTGGATCCGGACCCTGCCCCTCCCCGAAATTATCACATTATATATTTTTCCTATATGTGTGTGTGGGGGGGGGGAGAGAGAGTATTTATATATAAAATGATGATATTCAATAAAACTGACCTCCCCCTTCTCCCCACCCCCCTAAATAATGTCGGACCCCTCCAAAATTATTTTCTGGGTACGGCCCTGGTAATATATGTTCCTGACCCCCCCCCCCTTGGCTACGGCCTTGCAACACATTTTATCAGACAAATAAACAAATTATATATACACTGCAATCATTATTAATATAAAACATATCTTCCTCAAATCTGTCCATTTTTAAAAAAAATTTTAAATTTTTGCTTTGGGGACAATTTGGCGCCCCTCTGTGTATGGCGCCCGCCTGCAAAGAAGGCCTTGCAGGCCCGCTTCCGCCGGCCCTGCTCCCAAAAATGGAAGTGAAGAGGTTAACATTGAGCTCACGCCTCTCCTCCGTTTTACATGTGCAGCTATTGAGCATTTTTGTCCTTTTAAAAACGGTCACAGAGGGTATTACATTTTCCAACGCTCTAAGTTTAAAGTTAGAAGACGCCATTGGCCTGCAATTGTGCTTAAATGAGAGAGTTTAAACTAGCAAACAAAGATTTTGTTAGACTAATATTTTGTTAGAAAGCAGTGCAGTGACCCGTCATTAAATTTAGATATTGTAATAAAATTGGTGTCCTTTAGTGAGATTGTTTCTGTTCTTTCTTAATATGCCCGTATTTTTTTAAGTTTCAGAAAAGAACGACCTTTTAGGATTTAGAGATTTTCCATTCTTTCCACAATATCTTTAAAACGGTTGAGATCGGGCCGGGTTGCTATGCTTATTTTTGCTCCACGTGAGCTTATCTAATACTCCTCTGAGTTTGTCGGTACAATAAGAAAACACCTTGTGTATTTTGTATATTTTTATGATTTTATACATTATTTGCGCAACAAGCTCCTTTAATATTTGTATTAAGTTTAAAGTGCAATGAAAAGGGCATTAGAATAACACATAGATAAATTGAGAATTTATTAAGTATAAATTTAACTTTTGAATGTTATTACGAAAGCAGTTTTCCTTGTATTAGTCAAATGAAGCAATACAAAAGTCAAAATTTATTTGTAACAGAGGAAAGAAAAAAAGCACTATACCAGATAATTATTGTAAAGAAAATGTTAAAAATTAATCTTTTCTCTCCACGTGCTGACTGTGGGTCCTTTATTACTTTAAATTTAAAAAAAAAGTGCATTCGCAAAACTCTCTAAATGTGATTTATCGCAAAGATCGAAATCTTATAGATTTTATCATGGTCTTTCATATCAAAAACATTTCTTTCTAAATAAACCTTGATTTAAGGGTAAAAAAGAATTAAAAACACCAACAAATTGTCGGCATGAAAAATGATTAATAAATTCCAATAAAGTAAGAATCAAAATAACTGCCATATGTAATATAATAAGCAATCTTTTTTCTGACACACAACGTATCAGAAAAAAATTAATTTGGTGTTATTTATTTTGGCAGGGAAATTTTCATGTACAATTTTTCGAGGTGGAATAATAAAAATAATAATCTGTATCATGCGAAATTATGTATCATAGGGTTTATGACTTTTCGAGAAGGTGATCTTGAATACAAGAAATGACAATATATTTCTGGTGCTTGTGAAGAACCGTAACATGAATTGAATTATATTGAAATACTGGAACTGACGCTTATTTCAATAGTTAAATATCAGAGTAACGAGTGTGATCATAGACATTACTACCTTGCTGATTACTGAAGGGAACAAAGAAAAATATAGTGGGCTCTCTTTTCTCCTTTCTTCATTAAAATATTAAGATTCAGAAAAGTGGAGCAAGAAAGATAAATCACGCCGAACATCTATAGGTTATAAAGTACTTTGTAACTCAATCTTTCCTTTCGTCGCAAGGCAAAGATACTCTTTCTGTGCCCATCGTAGCTACTCTACAGGAGTCTTTAAAAGGCCGCTGGGCTAGGCCTTGTCCAAATAAAAGAGAAATCACGAGGCGCAATATTATATCTACTATTAGGGTGTTTATATTTTTAAAATAATTACCCACACAATATTACGAGCATATATGAAATATTTTTAATCAAACGCATGCCTGTCTCAAAATTTGTATGACACTATCAATCATTGTAAAAGCAATAAAACAAATATCAGTACAGTATTGCCTTTTCTTCCGAAGAAAGCCGACTAAGCGGCTGAATTCTTTGTATCTTGTTTAGTATTCTTCTTTTATAAAGCATAAGCATATGAGAGCACTATGAAAAATGTCACTCCAATGCATTCACTTACATGTAATAAATTTATTGTCTTGCGTTTATCGAATTTTTAGATGCTTATAGACTGCTTTTTATTTCCTAACAAATATCTTCTTTCAGCAAGGAAGTCGCATGCATCAGTTAAGAAATGAGTACCTTTAAATTAAATTAAATGAAAATTGCCTGAAAATTGCTTATTTAATTTAAGAATAAGACTAGATGTTGTAGAATGTAAAAACATGTTTATTGGAATCTTTTTGTAAAAATATTTGCTGTACATTTTACACGAATAATTTAATAAAAAAGAAAGTATTTCGCAAGATGCATTTTTGAGGTATGAGAAAATTTGTACCGTCATTATTCTATGTATACATTTGGTCACACACTGCATGACACATGGCTGCATCATAAAATGTTTAACTTAAAAAAAAATTAGTTGGATTTATTGATAAATCCAATGAGATAGATTCATCATGATTTATATATGTTACGTTAACCACAATAATTCAATTTCAGTTTGTTCGGTGCATTAAGTTCTCAGATCGATGATTTAAAACTTCAATACTCTGAATGTTTATCCCTTGGAATCAGTTCTAAAGTATTTAATGAACCCTTGTTGTCATAGAATTACCATTATGTGACGAAAAACATCCTTTGTTTTTTGTGTTTAACACGCATTCCAATACTGTAAATCAAGATTTTCGGTGACGACAGTACATAGAAAAAATGTATAAATAGTGAAAAGTTATTTTTTAAAGTTACATTTTCACATTTACATTATTTCTTAAAATTAGGATAAATTATTCCATTTTCAAGAGCGATTTCAATCATAAAAATTTTATTTTTTATCTGTTACTAGCCGCCTCCTGCGACCAGTTGGTTCACCATCTTAATAAATCTTGTGTTTCTCATCGGCTTCCTTGGTACTGAAATATCTTAGATTCTGAATGGAATTTAAAATTAAGATGGTTACAAACAGGGGCGAACCTAGGGTAAGTGGCGCCCTCTGCTAACATAAAAAAGACGCCTCCTTTCTTGTTATACTTAATTTTTGAGATCGACATGACGCCCCTTCAAAGCCGACACTCCGATGCGATGATTACCTTGCTTACCGTGTCGAGCCACCCCTGGTTACAAAAATAAGATGGTTTAGTGATAAAAACGTACAAAAAGGTACAAATTATTTTCGTCCTATATTTATTCTGAAGAGCTTCTAGATATATCTGCCGTTATCAAAAAACGGAAAGGAAGAAAAAAAAGTAAGAAAATCTAAAACACTTTCAGACTTTAAATACACACTATTATACTATATATAAAAAACCGTATCATATCCATGCGTCTTCCCTATTTTCTTTCCTTATTTCTTCAAGTTGGAAAGTGTAGCATTATTCATGAGTGTGATTAAACAAAATTAAAATTGATATTTCTAACATCCTTTTCTCTGGTTGGAATACATTAGAAACAGAAGGGGGAAAACACGCGCAGAAAAATGCATAATTCCAACGGAATGAAGGTTTCAAAAACTTATTTTTTGTTTGTTTGTTTGTGTAACATGTATTTCGGATTTGTGTGCTTGGCCCGAAGTTCGCTTATTATTCCACGTCAGAAAGAAAAATTTCAGGTGATTTTATTTATTAAAAACTGCGTATAAGTTTGCGCCATCTGTCGATGGCTTTGTGAAAAAAAGCTCAATTGTATTCTTTTTTTCTTTTTTTTTTTGGATAAAAGATAGATATTTTTGTATATTAAAGGAACAGTGTTTTTTTTTTCGCTTTATAAAAAGTAGCCTGTTTGTTAATCCAGGACTTCAACTGTCTTTATTCCAAATTTCATCCAAATCCGTCAAATCGCTTCAGCGTGAAAGAGTAACAAACATTGACATTTTTAACATTAGTAGGATTAAACAATCATATAAACACTCGGTGACTATCGCATAAACACTCAAAAACGAGTAGGAACTTAGAAACGTTAAAGTAAATCACACACACACCTCACTCTATTCTATAGAAATGGTATTCTAACTTTAAAGTAAAAATTATACTTAATGTGAACCTAAAAATTCATGACAAATCGCATGTCTGCATTTTAAAACAAAATACTTTCTTATGAAACTTTTTAAGCACTTACAAGCAATTTATTGAAAGTCATTAGAATCGGGGGGAAAATGCAAATATAAAATACAGTTTTTCAAAACTTGTTTCTTATACTGTAAATAACCAGAAGTATAATATAAAAAGGCCTTTATGAAAATGTAGATATTTTGCTAAATTAAGTTATGCACAATATGAATAATACTAGGCACTCGTAGAAGTGTTTTATATACACACACAGTGTTCTCTCAAGAATTTTTAAGCATTGTCAACTTGTATTGCTTGTCCAAAGTATAACATTAGACTATGAAATATAGTGCACATAAAAAGCATACAATTTTTATATTTTATATAAATTGTGATTTATGCATATCGAGTATATAATTTTTTCAGAAGCAAATCTTAAAAAATGCACTCCAATTCTTTGGATGGTTGAATACTTGAATTTTTGCTGTATTAATAACTATTAATTATTATGTACATGATTTTTTTTGAAGAATAGTAACATTTTCAAATAAAAAGTTTATAATGGGAATTGTTTATTTCTTTTCATTTTATTACTGAAAATGTGTATGTAAATTTTATTGTATATATTCCTATGCTTTCAAAGTGTACTTTTTCTTTTTTATTATGAGCTATTTCGCGAACAAAGAGGAAAGAGAAAACGTCGGTGAATTTTTTATTACAATACTGGACAAACAACGGTGGGTTTTTGAATGTTTAAGTACCTAATGATTCTTGCGTCTCTTTAAATAGATGAAAATGAAAATTTAATAAAGCTTTCAAGATGGGCGAAAAGGTATAAAATAATTTTTGAGAGAGGTTTCATGCCCACACACTTATTGCTACAAATCCATTATAGCTTACTCATCACCGGCGGAGATACGTAAAAAATAATTAAATACTGCCTTTTTTACTGTAAAACAACCTAAAGTTTGAAAAGTTTCAGATGAGTAAATAAGATACCCAGATACTGAAAAAAATATATATAATTTCCGCCGCTTAGCTAGGATGTATTTGTAAGTAGCAACAAGTGCTTGAGCTTGAAGCTTGTCTCAATTTAGTACCTTTTAGTCCATCTGTAAATAAAAGCCAGATTAGTATTATTTTTTACACGCCTTTTTCATCTACAATTTTGTATAGCTGCGTGTAATATCATGCAATGGAATAGTCATTTCTGGAAAATACTTAGTCCAAGGGAAAAGAGGATGAATAGTGTACAGGCTGCTCCGACTTCAGTTAAACTGGAAACGGGACTCGAGAAGAAAAGTCTGAAAATTGCTTATTTAATTTAAGAATTATTTTTTTATTTAATTACGTGGAAATATCAGTACTGAAACAGGTCAGAAGCATGTTCTCGAAGTCTAAGAAAAATTAAATAGGCATCAAATACATAATAGGCTCAAATGCATAAAAATTATTTACCTCTAATTATTTTACATATTTAACTGACAATGCTACCAAAATATCAAATGTGTGTATGTGTTTATATTATCTCGATCGTAATTGCACATATTCTTCTTTTTATCTAAAAACGTTGGTCTTCATTTATTTTTATTATTTTCATAGTTAATAAATATTAAATAACGCTTTTTATTTTAAGGAGGAGGAAATAAAATTTTACATAGAAGCTCATGAGTCCTCAACCCAGTAAATCGCTCTTCGAAGCAGTAAAGCCAAATTGAAAACATACTCTCATTTAGTGTACACACAAAAGGTAGTTTAGAAAAAAAGAAAAAAGGAGAAGGAGAATCAATTTATAAAATACCTCTAGGAGTAAGAAAAATCAAAGCATGAATAACACAGAAAGAGAAAAGGTCAATAAAATGGAATGCCAAAGTGATAACCAAATGATCAATCTCACCACATGTAATTTCACATTTTACCGGAATAAGTGATAACCAAATGATCAATCTCACCACATGTAATTTCACATTTTACCGGAATAAGTTATGCATACAGCATGGGCAATAATGGTGAAAAATGATAATTTTGTTTTCAAAAAATCAATACATTTAAGGTATAGAATCAACACTCATTTTACTTTTTGCAAAATCAAAGAATATCTTCAGTTATTTAAAAATCGAAGATGCCCAATAAATAGCTCGGAGGATACGAGCAGTGCTAGATTAGCCATATAGCAAATGTAGCAAATGCTACTTGCCCCGTGCCTTTAGCCTGAAAGTTTTCTTTTCTTCCCTCCTCCCAAGTTCCCGTTCTTTCTTTCTTTCTTTTTTTTTTTCTTTTCTTTTCTTTTTTTTTTTGATAAGACAATTTTTTAAGCTCTATTATACAACTGTGAATCAATTGTAGATAACTCACTAAAAGAATGTATACAAACTTAATGTGGCTGTTGCATACCTGCATTATTTAGTCAACTGATTTCCTAGTCGAAATTGAAGGAGTATTCTAAAGACAACAATTAGAGATGCATACAAAAATACATTTAACACACTGTGGAACAAAAAATGCAGTAGAAAATTTCAGAGAGCGTCCAAACGATTTGAAAAGCAGAATTTAAAGAAAAAAGTCTTCAAAAGTATCTTTTTTGACAAAATTCGCAACTCGGAGGTAGGGATTTCCAGACGCTTGGACCACTCACCTAAGTGTATGGCCTTTAAGAAGTGATTTTCGTACCAATAATGTCACAAGTTTGTCTTTATTTGAAGAATGAATCCAGAAATAAACAATATATCGAAAGAAACTAAGTGTCAGAATGAAAGTACAGAGTCAGGGTCAGATCAATGGTGAATTAAAGGGAACGGGTTGGAGGGTGACCGCCCCTCCCGAGAAAAAAGAAATTAATGTAAACACAATCCTATTTTACTTCCACAAAATGGATGAATATGTGAATATTCATCAACTAACTACCTCCACCCACAAAATTGCATTAATCCGTCAGTGGGACGGATTATTCATTAGGCTGAGTAGGCTGTAGTCTATCGGCTACGAACATTTCAGGGGGTTTGCAGTAACAAATCAATGCAGTAGCAAAGAAAATCACAATATACTTGATCACATTTAGGATTATTATGTGTTGCAAAAACATTTGAAAATGATACGATAATTTAATACGATAGTGAATGTTTGGGTTTTTTTTCGGAATTCTTTATTTATTATATCGATTACTCTATTTTAAAAATCTCAATAAAAGTATTGGATTTTGTCTAAACAAGTAACTTTATATAATTTTTACGAGGGTAGGTTGAAAAACAATGCACACATGTTTGTAGAACACGAACGAAATGGCCTTAAGAAGTGCTCAAGCGGTATTTGGAAGTAGCAGTCCCCCTCTATACGTATGTGCAGATTGAAGGCATTCCTTTCATGCAGTGTATTTTGAATAGTGTCAATTGGATCTGCCTATCCTCAGTTTGAAGTCTTAAGAATTACCCAGTAAATAAATGAAGTTAACAGAAGTTAAAAGATATGTAACCTAGTATCAGTAAAGACATTCAACATAACGGAATAATTTTACATATATGTATTTTTAGCGGGTGGGGGGGGGGGAAACTATTTAAACACATAGTTTAAAGTACATTTTGTTTTCGAAGGTCCTAAAAATTTTATAGGAGCAATTTTTATTGTTTGCATGTATTGTCAAGTTATATGTTTCCATAATATATAAATAAGTGTAAACATAGTCAGGCTCACTATCTATTTACACCCCCTCCCCCCCCACACAAAAAAAGAAAAACTTTTAATTTTGAGGGAATTTTTCCCCCAGACCAATTTGCTTGTATAAATTCATTTGTCTATCAGAAATTTGCTGTCGTACAAAACTTAGGCTTTAGTGAACCCAAGGGTAGGAAGGATTGGGCTCCTTCCAAATGTAACATGTTAGAAGTTTACATCTAATTAGCATTATTAATCCCATTAACTCATTAATTAGCTGTAAAAGGTAATTATAATATAATTAGCACAGTTAATTTTCTCAGTTAATTTATTTATTCTACTTTAAAGTGAGGGTAAACTCCTCCCCCTCAAAAAAGAAAAACGTTCTGGGTTCGTCACTGAACATATGGCCCCTTGGTAACATTTGCTTCAGGCCCCGCGATGCCTTAATCCGGCACTGGATACGAGATGGTGTATGTTATAAAATACGATTAATGGAACAAAGCATCATCGAAAAATATCTCGACCACCTATTTCTCCCTTACGAAAATATGCTTTCCTTTAAATAAAGTTCTGAAAATTTAAACAAAGATCAAATATGTAAATAGTTCTTTCAAATAAACTTATAGGTAAGGTTTATATAAGATACTTTCTGAAATTAAAAGTTTACATTTGTGTAAGTTTCCTAAAATTATTAAAAATAAAAAATATTCAAAATATACAAGCAATAATCTTTCCTGTTCACTGGGATGCAATAGCATGCCGATTAGTCTGCTATTCTAGCCTTTTCAGGACCATTCCTTAGCTATAGTCATCAGTTTGTCCTCTAAAAATTTATCCTACGTAGTAAGACTTTTGTATACCGAACAGTTCAGACGAACTTCATGTAGGATTTCTTGGATCCCACGAAAACTTTCCTTGTTATGGTAATTAAATTAATGGAAATGCAGAATGAATCCGTTCCAGCAAATTACCGTGACAAGCAAAAACGGACTCAAAAGCACAACCCTTCTTCCTTCAAAGACCATTTCCTTTATCAGAAACAACAATTTTCTGTGGGAGGACCTGACGCTTGCCTTCGAAAAAAGCCAATAAAGCCCAAACCGCCCATATACTAGTGTTGGGTATCTCGCCCCAGAAAAATGAAGAGTGAGGGTGGCACCTCAATCAGTTTGAAGTTTCCTCAGAAGAGGAAACTTCAAATGAAGAGGCGACTCACTCATTCGAAGAGGGGACTTCGAATAAGTGAGTAGCGAAGGAAATGAAGAGGTTCAAATGGTGTGTGGTGGCAAGGGAAAGAGGCGATCAAATGAAGAGGTTCAAATGAGGTAGCCGTACAAAACTTCGAATATGTGAGGTAGCAAGGGAATAAGGCAGCCGTACAAAACTTCAAATGTGTTAGATAGCAAGGGAAATAAAGTGGTTCAAATTGTGTGCGGTGGCAAAGAAAAGAGGCGATCGTACAATAACTTCGAATGTGTGGGGTATGAAGGAATGACCCTAGTAGCAATTTCCCCTTGGCCAGAGACTGGCCGCGTAGCGAATCGCCAGTGAATACGCATCGGGCCGGGCGTGGTGAAAGTGCATGGATACATCCACTTTATGTCATCTTGGACTTGCCGTCGGCCAAGGTATCACTACCCAATGAGTTTTCGCCGCGCCGCGATGGATTCAGAGGGATTGGCCCATTCACTTTACGTGTTATAATTGGCCAAATGCTGTGTATGGTATTACTTGCCATTATGTTTTCATCGCGTCTAGATGGGTTTAAAGGGACTGGCCCATTCTCTTAATTTTATGTCACGATGGGCGAAGCGCCTTGGACGTATCAGTTGTCAATTTATTTTTATTGAACTGATATAGATTTTTTTAAGATTAGTCCGATCAGTGCTTCAGTCAATTAATTAACCTTAAATATTGTTTTGCCTGAAACACTGATACAAGGACTTTATTAAGGTTAGTTTTGTGAATTTCTTCAATGCTTTTAGTTTGATAAAAGCTTAATTGTTAATTAGCAAAACTAAGATAATTTACAGAATTGTAATAAAATATTTATATCTTGGTAATGTCATTTTCTATTTACAAGAGAAACCAATCTTTACTTAACCATTTATATATGAAATAGGTTTCATTAGATAAATTTAAAATTCGTTTCAAACAAATTTTTAAATTTTAAACAAATTTAAAAATTTGTTTAAATTTTCCCTATTTTACATATCAATGAACAGTGTTGTAGATAATGATGAAATAGCACATTCAAAAGTGTGTATTGCCTGCAATAAGATATACTTGTAATTCTTTCAGTACCAGCATTCTTTAAAAATTTTTATTAATTTCCTCAGAAACTGAAGGTTCATTTTCAAAAAATGTAAAAAACAATGTGTTCCTCTTTCATGACAAAGAAAAATTAGGTGGTGATTTAATTATTAAGCAGTTGTATAACCTCAATGTTTTAAAATAGTGATTTTTATAATATGCCAAATAATGTATGAAAAAACAACCTTTTCAAACTAAAAAATAAATTGTGTAGGTTAAAGTAAAAAATTTTAAGTTTTCGCTAAAATTTGCTGCATAAAATATTCTTTCTCCAATAACAAATTTTCTCAACACAGGGTTGACACTCAATTTCTGAAAAAAAATTCCAACTTTTCCAGATTATCATGTTATAAAAATTCAGACTATTTTTTATGTTTATGATGTCAACTTTGCATATAACATTTTTAGCTTTCCAAAGTAAGGTTAAACATTGTTTATTTACAAACACTGATTTTCCAGTCCAAATTATTTGATTTTCCAGGTTTGGGGCCAAAATTTGCAATTTTTTCTGACTTTTTTTGCCAACATGAAATTCCCTGACCAGTGGTAACCCTGCAACATTTGTTTGGAATGAAAGTTAACTCTCTTTGAGAAACAACCATAAGTTTTCTAAAATTATTCAAATTGCAATGCAACTTACATACTCTTCGGGGTTTATACTCTTTTTTGTGATGTAAATTCCAGGAGTTTTCCAGGATCAAATATAATTTTTCCAGGAGGAGTCGAAAGTTTCTAAGTGCATTAAAATTTTATTGTTTCTTGAAGTTAATGTAATTTTCACTTAAAAAAAGTGTTTTGACCTGTTATAATTGAAAACCCATAGTTCACAAAGATGTTATCCAACATTTAAAAAAAATATATGCATAATACTATAATGTGTTACCATAATTGGGTCTTTTTTAAAAATTTGACTAGGCCAGGCTCATGCATAATACATTCCTAATTTTCTTTAATTAATAAGTATTTATTACAAAAATATTAAAAATAATTTAAATTTCTTTTAAAAAAATTAAATGAAAAATGTTGGTCGGTAGATGAATTAAAATGTACTTAATTTTAAAAGTAATGTATTACTTTAGTTGCAAACCTCAAAGAATGAAAATTACAGTTTTCATATAAAAAAAAAACCCACATGTATGAATCATCATTAGAAACCATATACATTTACACAAACAATACAAAACAAAATGATTGCATTTAAAAATCATTTATTAAAACATTCAAATTTAAAATTTAGCTGAAATAAAAATTTATACATTTTTTGAAAAAAATTGTCAAATTTGTTAACAGATAATAATAATTGCAGATTGTTTTCGGTAGATCATAACTGCGGTAGAACATTTTGAAACTTTAAATATCAGATCAAAAACTTAAATACACAATATTTCCAGGATTAGTTACTAAATTTCAGGAGTCTCCCATAAAAGTCGGGAATATTTAGGGGCCCTTAATTTTTAAAATGAAAATCCAGGAGGCATACGGACCCTGCTATTTTATGTTATTTTTTTTAACACTGCACTCATCTTTTGCAGTAATCAAAAGATAGCAAGCCTAAGATTGCAAAATAAGCATGTATTTTTAGAAGATTAATATTTCAGCTATGGTGTAACTTAAGGGCAAAGTGAGAAATTGTCCCATCCCCTAGAATTCAAATATAGCCTATTTGAAAATAGCATTGTCTACAGTAGGAAACATTTTGCTTCCCCAATGTTACGTGCCAGGCCAGTTAGTAACAGGAAATTCTCATTTTTAAAGGGAGGATATTTCAGATGTCAAAGCTAAAATATGCAAATATACAATAACCCATAAAACTACAAATAACAAACTAGTTAGATTTATTTTAGCCTAAAATTACTTACTTAAAACCTTAATTTCATGGTACAAGATTTTTTCATTACCTCTATAAAGCGTTCTAGCTTAGCTAACTTTTCAGATCCTCTGACAATATCTAGTCTACAATTTCACAGCTGTTAGGTTTCCGAGACTTAACCAAGATTACTTTTCTACAAGAGGTTTATGTACTGCAATATATTTTGGGAAGAGGCAAAATCGAGTCGCACACAGTCTTGTCAAGAAGCATGCAGTCTTGTCTGTTCGACAACTCCAACCTATTCTCTTCATATTTTTACTTTTAGTTTATAAGTGTTAAACTTTAAATACTGTAACAGCGTGTAATTAATAGTATTAAAGTCATTTAATACAATCTTTAAATATATTACATTTCAGATGTAATATATTTCATTATAACACTTGCGTTATTAGCACCTGCATCATCTTAGATGCAAAAATCATACACTATATTTTCCTCACAAATGTATTTATTTTCCTTCAACATAAGCAAATGGTATCTGAGAGGCATACTTCTAGCTATAAGGGCCAATACTTCAATAGGGCATACTTCTAGCTATAAGCCAATTAGGCATTGTCCTATACAACTGCCCAAAGGTGTGGCCATTTTATTATGGGCGCACGTAGTGGACGGCCAGCATTACCCCCTATGAAGGGGCGGACACAATGACAGCCATGTCCAGTTGGGGATCAAACCCCGACCGCTGGGAGTTGAACCCAAAACCGGAGTACGGTGCTTTATCCACCATACAAGTCGGTTGGCCTACTAAGAGTGATTAAATGATGAATTTATAATCAATAATTCTATAAATCAATACTGTCCCAATCAGTACCTACACATACCAAAAATGACTTATCTCATGACTTCACAAGTTGTAAACTTTTATCAGTATCATTTATGTTTAAAAATTATGTAATTAAATCAGTGATATACGAAAACAATAGTAACTCATGAGCAATGAATGAAGCTTACAGGTGAGCATACAATGAGGGAAATTTGCTTCAGGATACAGTCATTTATTTTAATCATTAAACACAAAAAAAAGTACAATGGCTAGCCAATTGTGAGAAAATAAGCCTTTGAAAATTTTAGTTCAGTTTATATGCTGATATTAGTCAAGCTTAAGTGACAACGTGCCTGCACATACTGTCGAGATGCTTGGGGTTTCCAGCAGGTGTAATTTTTAAAATAAATATTTTAATTTTCACAACAGTTATTTTTGGCCATTCTCTAAATTTAGCAACTATGTTGTCGGTCAGTGGTGCCTGCTAACTATGACCTTTGTTGAACTCATATATAAATATATATTTTTTGTTTTTGATAAAGGTTTTACTTATGTTTTTCTAAAGGTCACATTCAAAACAATATTGGTAAAAATCACTATAAGAAATAAAATTTACCAGGATCAAGTGAAAAAGTGGTCAGCTGGCAATTGAAAGTTATAGCGTATTGCTACACGCACAGGCCCCCAATGTATTTCACTTCCATCAACTGATCACTTTTATACCGCGGAAAATTCAGCGGACAACTTCTTTCAGGTAACTTCTATAAAGAACTATTTTATTAAGTTCAGCTTTCTTGGTTCCCTTCAAACGTTCTCAAAATGCATGACTCCCCAATAAATTATTTAATTCATTTCTGCATTTATTGTTTGACACTTTACTATTTTAAAATCTTCATTAAATAAATTATGCATACTATATGATTGTAAAACTTATTTTATTTCATTATGTGTACTCATAATTACTTTTACATCTTTTATTCTGCCGATAAAAAACAATTTGCAATTATTTTCAAATGAAGGACCATATTACGTCTGTGGGTGAAATGATCCTTTGGACTCTTCAAAATTCTATTTTTTTTTTTTCATTACTCAATTTGGGCTTAAATATTATTAAAGTATGTTTATTATGCAAAATATAATGGCAAAGGTTCAAAGTTTCATTTAACATTTATGTTATTTTCTGCAAGTTTTCACCTTAAGGGAATCATTTTGGGCCAGCTTCCCCTATATATAAACATTGAAGAAAATTTCCCTTAAATTTGCATTTATTTCGTACCTCAAGTTATGTGTAATTTATTTTTTGCTCAGCTGTTGAACACGAGTTACCTGAAAGACGTTCCCGCTGAATTTTTCGCAGTGTAAAAGTGATCAGCTGATGCAAGTGAAATACATCAGGCGCCTCTACATCTAGCAAGACGCTGTAACTTTCAATCACAAGCTGAGGATTGGCCTGGGTGGCTACACCCACTGCTACTCGGTCAGCTGACGTTTACTTTCTTTACTTACAATATAAAATGAACCCGTGTAAAAAATCTCAGCCTTTTTGCGATGATGAGCCTAAAATGTCAGCTGGTTCCCGAACTACTGGGCTTGGGTCAGAAGTATGGGTCTAAATGGGGGCCCCTTACATTTTCTTTCTCCGCAGACTCTGATAATTGTCTTTCTGTATTTTCAAACAGTGTTCTAGTACAAATATATGTCATGATTAAATGAATTTAACATGAAATATGACAGATAAATGTGAATGCTAATGAACATTTTCTTTGCAATAAGTGAAACAAGCTTTATTAAAAATGAAGTCTCAAAAAAGTACAGACTTTTCCATGATATTACTGAAAGTGGTAAATCTGTTTACCAGTAACTGATTACTCTGCTACTAAAATTAATTGAATAGCAACAATTATTTGAATTGTCTGAGATTGAACAAGTATACAGCAAGCTTTATGTAAAGGGGATAGACGAAGTGAATATTATCAAATATAGTTAAGAAACATCTGATTAAACAATCTTTAAAATAAACAAACCCTATAAAAACTAGGCACATCTGTTTGTGATCTATATTTCCACTAAGAGTCAAACTTTTGAAAAGAAATAAGCATTTACTATCTTGGAAAATTTAATACTCAAAATTCACATTCTGCAATAATTTAAGAGTCCTTAAATTTGGAGACTAGGGCATGTACCCCACTTGCCCATGATAATAAGGGAACAATCATATTACATTAAATTTTTCAGTAATACTATTTAACTTATTTGTTAAAATATATTTTTCAGAAATTTGTATATAAATGCATTTATATACAAATATTATTTTTCAGATTTTAAATGCAAAAATAATGTATAACAGATAAAGAAAGATAATTCGCCAGTAATAATATATTAAGATGCTAACACATTAAAAATATTTACTTGTGAAATATGAGGAAACTTTGAAGCATACACGAGATATTGTGGATACATTTTAAAATATATTTAATTTAAATTCATTAGCATTGACAATATAATGGGTAAATATTAATTTGTTACATTTTACATTAGTATTTATTTCCAATTTAATGATAATATTGAATAATTAAGTATATGAACATGAAAAAATAAAAATACTATAAAAATGTCTAAAAATAATTACTTGTCAATATTAGGAATACAGTAGAAATATTACGAATGTTTACCAAATATTGTGGATACATTTTTAATACATTTGGGTTAAATATTAACTTGCTGCTATGTAAAAATACCGGTATGGGTTTTCAATGTTTTACAATCCTGTGAGGTACTATTTAAAAGTTTATTGGTAGTGGAACTACTATTATATAGCCAATATTGCAGATACATTTCATTGAAATTCAATAGAAAAAAGGATCAAAATTATTTTTTATTTATATCCCGGTTAAAAGTAAATTTTACCAATATCATAATTTTATTTACCTTTAATGATGCCCAATAGAAGACCCAAATGCTGCAAGGCTGACATGATGCCCAGTAGAAGATCCAACGTCTACTGGGCTTGCTCAACAATGTCAATAATGAAATCTGTTCTGCCAGCTGCAAGTTCAGAAAACCACAGAATAAGATTAAATACTTGAAGAATATAACATTAATACTGTGTGTACCCATAAGGGGGGGTGCAAAGTAGGGAACTTGCCCCCCCCTTTTTTTTTAGATTTAGCATATTGTCTTATGATGTAAATCAAATTGCACCAGAAAGCAAAATTGGAACTAAAGTTGTTACAAATTCAAAATTTGTCCCCTTCTAATTTTTTTTTCTTTTGTTTGCCCCTCTCGCCTTAGAAAAATTTCTATGGGCACCCATGATTAACATACAAAATACTCTGTGAAATTAACAATAATTTATATTTTAGGGGATACTCGCTCATTATGTCATGCTTTCAGAGAAGGAATTTAAAAGAGTAATAGAGAAAGACAGTGTGGTTAACTTTTACTGGACACTGTGAAAAACATATTACAAAAAAATTCCAGATTAAACAGGGATTCCATAGGTCAAATGTAGCTTAGAATGACCACTAACATAAATTAATGTTACAACAATCCTAAATTTAAAGTTTCAACATTCTACGACCAATAGTTTTGAGATATGAGAGTTAGTGAATTTCTGCCCATAGAGCGAAATGTATTTATAATCTTTTGGGCAGCGCTGTAGATAAACTATCGAGTCGATGGGGACCAAAAGGTAAGATGCACAACTAGATGTTACAATAATCCTAAATATAAGTTTTTAACATTGTACGACAAATACTTTTTGAGATATACGAGTTACATACATACGTACGTAGAAACGGCATGAAAAACGTCAAAATAGACTTGCGGTCGATCAAAATCAGTTGTATATGCATTTATATGAACGTGCATGCTAGCGTACGATGCGATGCATCGCACAAATTCTTAAAAGTAAATTTAGAGGTACTGAAAATCAGTTTTTTCGTTGAAATTTGGCTCCCAAAATTTTTTGCGATCACATTACTTCCATATACTCTATACAAGGAAGTAATAAAAAATAAATACTTACACACATTAATATGTCTAAAGTAGAGTATC
Source organism: Cheiracanthium punctorium (assembly GCA_038373885.1). Lineage (NCBI taxonomy): Eukaryota > Metazoa > Arthropoda > Arachnida > Araneae > Cheiracanthiidae > Cheiracanthium > Cheiracanthium punctorium. The sequence continues at coordinate 341,895 of JAWZYV010012009.1, forward strand.
CATCTTCAACAATGGTTCCCAATCTACTGCTGTTATTAACAGACTCCTAGATTTCAAGGAAGTGAGCATCAGTACATAAAAAGCCTTTAATTTCCTCAATCAATCAATTTATAGGAATGTAAGAACCTTCATTAAAGTTTGCATTTAAGTATTATCAAAAAAGCAAATTATTCAGTAGCAGATCTAGGAGAAGAGAGCAGGGGCAGAGACGTACCTAGAAAAAATTTCTGGGAGGGTCCAAATGAAAAAAAAGGCAAAAATTTTCACAAAACGGATGACTATATTCCGTATGTGGTGTTGTTTACATTTTGATTTGGCGTTGGTTCTGGCACCATCCTGGGCGATGCTCAGCGGGAGTGAAGTACCCTGCCGATGTTTTTTTAGGCTAGCAACCATAAAAATAAAATAAAAAAACATATAGATCGTCAGTTTGGGAATTTGAAATTGTTTCATGTTATGGATGGAAGGGAATGAAATGTCTTATTTTCTGCCCTAGTGCTGAAAAGTTGTGTACTGGTGGGTAGGCCGTGTGTAAAACTATAAGGAAAACAAAAAATATCTTCCGGTTTCAAAATGCCTGTGAAGTTTGGCAGATTTTAATCAAATTGTAAAAAATATTAATTTTCTTCTTTTTTTCTATGCAGCTCTTCGCTTTTTTTCTGATTTAAAATTCGAAAAAACCTAGAACTCACAAGGAGGAGGTGGCTGTATTCCGAGTTCCACCCGCGCCCACCCAACCACATGGGCATTTAAGTATATTGTCTTGCAGTTATTTCGGTTTTACGCGATACTTACATTTGGTTTCAAGTGAGGGCATATCTTTTCTGGACTCAAATCGCGTTCTAACTAACCCGTCTCCGTATCTTCTCCACACACAACCACAGAAACTTCAGTTACGAGTTCAGTTACAAAACGTTCAGCATTTTGGGTGGGGCATGGAAATTTTTGACTTTCCTGGTGTTTATCTACAGACACTCCACTCAAAATCACAACTTTCAAATCATCTTCTGTTAAATGTGTTGTTATTGGGGTTCCATCAACAAACATTTCTGCCAATCAATAAGATCTATGTATGAAACTGCGTTGAAGTTAAGTGACGGAATGATGTAGGGTCGGATTCCTTCCGTTTTTTCTCTTCTCACCCGTAAAATCCTACATAGGCCAAGTTCTCGAATGGGCTTTCTATTGTTTGTGATCATAGACAGTATTATCGCTTCTGGATGGCCGAAATAGCCATTTCTTTGGATAATAAGATCGACGACAAGTTTCTGGGACCATCGGTGCAAAATGGGTTTAGTTTGATCGTAAACCATGTAGGGGCGTAAACTTTCATAACGAATTCTGCCAGAGTTTGAAGTCTTTGAACAGCTAATGTACAAATGCATAATGCGATTTGCAGTTGTTAACCAGCGTGCATGAGATAATTTCCAGGATGCTTTTGTGACAAACTTGATGAGCAGCTTACATTTAAGACAGCTTGACAGATATTCCATAGATATTGCTGGTCTGTGCTAAGATCCTTTATATCTATTTTCTTGAAATACACTCGAAATGGCTACAAATCTTACAACTGGGCGGTTTTCACAACTTGCCAGAGCTTTCCCAATTGGACCAGAAAATGCATTAGGATCTATCCTATGGAGATGTACGGTGGAAGGCGGTGATCGTAAGGAGACGATGGTAGGTATGTGGTATGTAGATAGTTGTCACATTTGGTATGAACAATCGTGAAGAGCATCGCGTCACTGCATTAAAATTAAGAAAAATGTGTCGACCTCCATATTGCGTATTAAATATATACGTCAGCGAAATGTAGCACTGTAAGAAGAAAATTTCAGTTAAAGCAACACCACATTCATTTTTCTTGAACGCCAGCAAACTAAAACCGATTTCAAGAGAATGCTGGGAATCATCACAGAGAGCGGTACATCAAAGCAGGTTCGCAAAAGAAAAGAAGGAGGCGGTCAACTAATTGTTGACCCATAATGTTGTTACGGAAAGGCATCCGTCTTCCTAGCGCTCGTCGTTTCATTTTTCTTTTTGAGGAGAGCACGCAGAAAGCTGGAACACAAAGCACAAACTTTGCGAACAAAAATCAGTAAGTCGACTATAAATAATTGGCAGGACTCATCTCCATTTTAGTCATATCCTTTTATTTTTACACCATCTGAAGATCAACATTTTGAAACTTTATAATACACCCTCAAATAAAAAGGAAAACTGGGGAAGCATTCTTCTAAAATTATTATGGCGAGCATGGCATTTCGTGCCTACGTTCCGGTGGCGAAGGTTCCCCACTTAAAAGCGAGGACCTCGCCACACAAGTACTAACTCCGCAACTGCTAAAAAAATTACCGTTAGACCTACTGCTATAGAAAAAGGGAGCTCGATTTTTCTGGAACAATTTTAGCAGATGTTTTTCGAGCAATATGCTTCTTGCGTATCAGGGCAAAACCGCAAGAGAGACACATATGTTTCAGCGGAGCAGAGAAATATGCGAGCGAAGGGATGTTATGATTATTCTTTCAGCCGGCGTCAACTGTTATTTTATTTCAAAGCAGCTGATAAGAGGGAAATGATTTAGAAGTACGTTAATGCGCTGTAATTGAGAAGGCAAGAGGAAAAATGAAAGCTTTAAAAGATAGTTATTATTAAAAACTTTTAAATTAGATTTAGAATAGATTATTAGTTTAAATTTAGACAATATTAATTAGGATTTGTATTAATAATTTTTCATTAAAAAATATGCACGTTGTGTCAACGTGGCATATACTCCCCCAAGTTTTCAGAAAAAAATTACATGTTCAGCATAAATATTAAAACAGTATATCAATCAAAGTCCAGTAATATTAAAAAAATTGCATAAAGTTCTTGCAGAAAACCTTAAAATTGTCCGTCTTGATTTTACATGATTCAGTCTATTGTTATACTAAAAAAATCACGAAATCTAAAACTGTGCTGAGGTTCTTTCATTGCTGATATTGTCAGCTGAAAAAGATTGTCAACAGTTCTGGCATATACATATTTCAATAGTATTTGATATCAAAATAAAGATAATATTTCACACAAAAATTCAATAAAATTTTCAATAAAAAGGTAACCCGGGATTTGTTATATCAAAAAGAAAGAGCTCTGAATTTTTTTTTTTTTTTTTTGAAGTAGTACCACTTGTAGCCATTCAAAAGGATTTCAATACAACATTGTTCTTATTTAAAAATGTAAAAAAAATTGCTATCTTGAAGGAAAAGGGACATACAAAATATATATATTTACTTTATCTCATATTTCACACTTTAGAAACAACACAAACTTACTCATGTCTTTATTTTATTTTATTTTACTTATTTATTTATTTTAAATAACATTGTCAACAAGAAAAAAATTAAGTGCAATAGTTTGATTTCACTTACATCAAACGGGATTTCTTCCAATTACTAGAGGAGAAAGGGAGGATAGGACAGTAGAAGGAAAAATGTCAATGTTTACCACATTGGGGAATCTAAACTGCCGCACAAACATGTCACAAGAGAATTATGGTAAATTAAAAAAATATTTTAAATATATTACAGTAGTTGAAATAAGAAAGGAACAGGTTCAATACAAACAGTTGATCAGGCTGTTCGCATTGAAAGTGCCCAGTAAAAAAAACAAAAAAGGTTAAATTAATGTTTACGTGGCCTAAAATTATAAGAGTGCGAAGTAGGAACCTGATAGTGACTATCAATAACAGGCAAGTCATTAAGTAAAGACCTTCGAGGAGGAGCAAGTTTTAACCTATCAATATGCATTTTGCGAACAGAAGTGTCAGGATTATCTAATAATTAAATTGAATAAATAACAGGAGAATATTTTTGTATAACCTTATAAGGTCCAGTAAGATGTTTATTATATTTATCTTTAGACTTTAAGTAAACAATATCACCAGAGAAAAGAAATCTAAGCTTGGCATTTTCATTTTTCTTTAAATTTTGTTCATATTGTGCAGACTTTAGATTAGAATATGTGTCAGTATAAATTCGCTTCAGGGTGGACATTACTTGAGACAGATAATGAGCTTTATTTAAATGATGAAACTGTATCTGTGGGTCATACGTGTCAAAGATCATAGGTAACTCTCTTCCAAATTGTATTACGTTAGGAGAAAATTGAGTAGAAGAATGTGTAGAAGCATTATACATATTTACATGAATGTTTATAGCATGAGCAAAATTATAACCATCTTGAATTAGAGCATTTACAGTTGATTTAATTGAGGTATTGATTCTCTTACTAATTGAATTAGCCTGTGGGTGTCCAGAAGTAGTATGTCTTAATTTAATTCCAAAAACTTTGTTAAAGGTTTCAAAAACAGCACTAGTAAATTGAGTACCTAAGTCAGTAAGTATAATGGCAGGTCTGCCAAAAGTTGAAATGTATGAAAATAAACAGTTAGCAACAGCATCAGTAGTAATAGAGTTTAAGGGATAGAGCTGTAGAAAACGAGTAAAATGATCAATTATTGTAAGAATATGTTTTCCATTATTTAGAGGTCCAAGAATGTCCATGGAAATTACTTCATTAGGTTTTTCAGGTATGTGATTATTTTGCAAAGGAATAGGTGGAGTAGCATGAGATTTTAAAGTTATGCATTTAGTACATGAATTAATAAAGTTAACTGTATCAGCATACATACCAAACCAAAAATAACGCTGTCGAAGAAATTCATATGTTTTTGCAATACCAAAATGTGGTAAATGGGCAATAGCCAAAACTTTTTTCTTTAGAGAGTTATTAACAACAATAGTAGGATGAATTTCCAAAGATGAAGATTCTTTAGCATAGTACAATAATTTATTATGAGGATGTAGAAAATAACATTTATTGTTGTTGCTGTTGTTATTAGATTTCAAATCATTTATAATTTTTGAAGTAGTTTTGTCTTTTTGTTGTTCATCAAGAAATGTTTTACAAGAAATTTCTAAAAGTGGGTCTTGTGGCGAAGATTGTGAGACATTTAAATAATTAATATGTTCAAAATTACCAGGTTTTTCAGAAATTGCATCATCAATGACAGGAAGTACACCATTATTTAAATTTAAAGTACTTGGTTGAGAATTTATGTCATGGTGTGGTGGCGTTTCTTCAAGACGTGAAAAGTAATCAGCCAAAAGATTTTGTTTACCAGGAATGTGTTTGAAATTAAAAGTATATTCACTTAATTCGCATAGCCATTTTGTAGTGAGATCAGCAGGGGAAGTAGTTTTTCTATAGTGCTTTAATGGTTTACTGTCTGACATAACAATAAATTCTCGATTGTATAGAAAATGTTTAAATGCTAAAATAGAGTCATGTAGAGCCTTTAATTCAATTTTTATCGCTGGATAATTTCTTTCAGATTTAGATAAAGATTTGCTAAAGTAAGAAATAGGATGCAATTCACCATTAAATTCTTGTAAAATGACACCAGAAATTGCTTGATGACTACCATCAGTATTCAAAATGAAAGGTTTAGACCAGTCAGGTAAACAAACAAAAGGTTTAGTGAAGAAAATTTTCTGTAGTTTATTGAATGCTTCAGTGTGAATGTCAAGCCATTGAAAAATTTGTTTAGGACAAGTTAACTGGACAAGAGGATATGTTAGTTCAGCATATGAAGGTATTAAATTTCGATAAAATCCACAAACTCCTAGAAAGCGTTTAAGTTGTCTTTTTGTTTTAGGAATTGGAAAGCCAGTAATTTTGATAATATTGGAGGAAATTGGTGAAATTTTATGATTTGATAAATGAAAGCCCAAATAATCTATTTCGGTAAGATGGAATTGACATTTATTTGGGGATAAAGTGGTGTTATTTTTTATTAGAGTATTAAGTAAGGCGTCAAGTTTTTCAAGAGTTTCCTCAAAAGAATTTGAACCAATAACAATATCATCCTGATACGCCATAACTCCAGAAACCTCAGACTCTTGTAAGATATTGTCAATTAAAGCTTGAAATGTGCTGGCAGCAGTTTTTAAACCAAAAACAAGGCGGTTGCTGCGAAAAGTACCCCAATGTGTAGTAAAAGCAATAATATCTCTGTATTCATGAGGTAAGTCAATTTGCCAATATGCACTACATAAACCCAAAACAGTAAAATATTTATAGTTTGATAAATTGGAAATAATTGTAGAAATTTTTGGTAATGGGTAAGCCGATGGTTTTAAGATAGCATTTAAAAGTCTTAAGTTGAGTGCCAGTCTGAATTTCGGTTTAGAATTAGGATCTAGAGCTTTCTTTTTTACTAAAAGCATAGGAGATGCCCATTCAGTGGGAGTTCTTTCAATGATACTGGCTTCCTGCAGTTCATTTAGTTGTCTCAGAGCTTCATCTTGTAAGGATTGAGGGATGGGAAATGGTAAAGTCCTAATTGGGAATATATTTATAAATGATAACTGTGGTTTAATTTTATCTGTGTGTCCCAAGGTTTTCAAAGATTTTGAAAAAGCAGAAAAATGGTTCATTAATATTTCTTTTATTTGGTTTTGTTCATTGTGAGTTAAATGTTTCAACTCAAAGTCATTTTCTGTAAGTGTCCGCGAGAACTCAGGAAATAACTAGTGGACTGTAATGGGCTGGTTCGTTGCTGTTATGAGTGAAACTCACCTCTTTGACAAACTTAACAAATTCTTTATTAACAATAAGTTGAAATGGCAGCGGTTGGTTCGCTGCGCATACAAAAACGCTCGCACATGGAGCTGCTCGAACTCTGAACTACATCTACCGGGATCCGAAAAGGTTTCGGTTCGTACTCGATAACAGTTTTGGCGCTGGGTGCGACCTCTCACAACAAATCCTCAAGTACGGAGGAAACACTCCCCCGGGGATTGAAATACAAATTTCAATACTCTGAATATAGTATATGAATAATTAATATATATGTAATATGTATAAAATACAACCATAACACATCCGAATACAAAATGAAACACTATAACACACTATAAACTAGAAATATTTACATTAATTTCAAGAGAAAGGAACTTTGCTTATTTATTCGATTGGCAACACACAAATATCGCGAACATTTCTTTTGAGGATACGTCCGTCTGGCAAACGTAAATTGACAACCCGAATAATGTTGTCTTTACCCTTAAAGACTTCAATTATTCTTCCAACTAGCCACTTAGTTGACGGTAAATTCTCCTGCCTTATCAAAACCAAAGTTCCTTCCTGTACATCACTTTTTTTAAATCTCCATTTGGAGCGTTCCTGGAGATTATTTAGATAATCTCGCTTCTATAATGTCCATATACGTTGTGAAAATTTCGCAATCCTTTGCCATTTTGATAGTCTGTTTTCTGGTACATCAAGCCACGGTTGATCAGGCACAGATGTTATTGGCCTACCTATTAGGAAATGGCCAGGCGTTAGTATTTCAAAATCGTCAACTTCTGGTGACATCGGAGTAAACGGGCGGGAATTTAAGACTCCCTCAATCTCTGCTAATATAGTTAAAAATTCTTCCAAGGTTAAACTTCGATTACCAATCACACGCTTCAGGTTGAACTTAAATGACTTTACTCCCGCTTCCCAAATGCCACCAAAATTTGGCGACTTTGGGGGAATAAATTCCCACTCAATGCCTTCTTGAGCTAAAAAGTTGCTCAATTCCTCATCTGGGGCACTAACTCTTTTAAGAAGGGTTTTTAGCTCTAAGTTAGCTCCAATGAAGGTCTTGGAGTTATCTGACATTAATTTGACACATTTACCTCTTCTACTAAAAAAACGTTTCAAGCTCGCAATAAAGGCTTGAGTTGTCAAATCGGATACAAAGTCTAGATGTATGGCCTTTGTACATAAGCACACATACACTACTACATAAATTTTAATGAAAACACCCTTCCGTTGATTTTTAAATTTAACAAAAAATGGACCGCAGTAGTCAACTCCTGTTTTAGAGAACGGAAAACTTCGATTGACGCGTTCTCTTGGCAGATCGCCCATTATTTGAGATGTGACTACAGGTCTGTTTTTAAAGCAGATAACACAGTCGTGTACTATTCTGCGACAGTTATTCCGACCATTAAGGGGCCAGAACTTCTGCCTAACGTGAAATAGCAAAGCTTGTGGGCCTAAATGAAAGTATTTCAAGTGGAAGTATTTTAAAATGATCTTAGTTAATTGATGATCCTTAGGTAAGGCCATTGGAAATTTTGAAGAATAGGGCAAATCCGATTGAGATAAACGCCCTCCAACTCTTATTATTTTCTCCTCATCCAAAAAGACATTTAGGGATGCGAGTCTGCTCTTACCTGGGACAGGATCACCCCTTTCCAGGCATGTGATTTCTTCCTTAAAGGCATCCTGTTGAGCAGAGCGAATAAAAAATGTTTCTACTGACCTGAACTCAGAACTTCTTAAAGGCCCACTTCTCTTATCCTGGGGATGTTTACAATTAAAAATAAACCTAAAAATAAAACTGCATACACGAATTAATTTCACATATTCATTAGATATGTTAAGAATGTAATTAAACACAGATGCATCATTTCTAACTGTTAATGAAGTTAAATCATCAGTGAATGATGAGTCAGTACTACAGTTTTTTCTAAGTTCACATTCATACAGTTTCTGATCTGGAACCACAACACCTTCACTTCTTGGAATGTACTCTTTACATAGGAAATTTGATCCGTTCCACCACTTGGAATTTCCTACAAGATTTTCACAACTGATACCTCGTGTGAGAAGATCGGCTGGATTCTCTGGACCTGGACAATGAAACCAGTTGGACGGATCTGTTAGAGTTTGGATTTCCTTGACGCGATTCGCAACGAAGGGTTTCCACTTGCTGGCTGAACCTTTGATCCAAAACAGTGTAATTTGTGAGTCAGTGTAAAGGTTCATGGAAGTCGGTCCCTTTCGGTGCAACACTTGGTATACCTCCTTAGCCAGACGTGCAGCCAATAATGCGCCCATTAATTCTAGGCGTGGGAGAGACACCTTTTTCAGGGGTGCCACTCTAGATTTGGCAGTTACCAAATTTAGTGATGATCCACGCACTGTAGTTACTTGTAAATACACGGCAGCGCCGAAGGCTTTGGGACTAGAATCAGCAAATATATGTAAAGCCAGTTCCTTGTTGCAGTTATCTGAAGCCTTAAAAGGGGTTCGTGGTATTCGTAGTTTGGTTAGCTGTGGAAGTTCGGAAACCCACTGTTCCCAAATCTTTAAAATGTCGGTAGGCAAGTCATCATCCCAAGACACCTTCCTAATCCATAATTCTTGAAAGAGGCATTTCAATCTGATCGTAAAAGGCGATATGAGACCAAGAGGGTCGAAAATTCTTCCTGCGGCTTGCAATATGCCACGTTTTGTATTTTTTGCATTACTTAAAAATTTTAACAAATTATCAATGTCCATCACAAGAAAATACAGTTCATGTTGCCACGATAGTCCTAAGACTTTGTGCAATTGGTTTTCGGTTTCATTCGAGGATTGAGGTAAGATACTACATCCTAGATTTTCCCATGTTTTCATAAGTGATTCGTCATTAGAAACCCACTTTCTTAAATTCATGCTAGCTTTCGACATTATTTTGTGAGAGTCTTGTGAAATAATCAACGCATCTTCGATTGTGTCAGCACCGGTGACAAGATCGTCGACATAAATAAAGTTATTAAGCACCTCTGTTGCTACAGGGTATTCTCTCTGAAATTTAGAAACGTGCTCCTTGATGGTAGCCAAAAGTAAAAAAGGACTTGCGTTCAACCCGAATGTCAAGCGTTGAAATCTGTACACAAGAGTACTGAGATTGTCATTATTTGCAGGATTATTGTTTATGAAAAGAAATCTTAAAGCGTCTCTGTCCTTTTCATTTATAGAAATCTGAAGAAATGCCTTCTCAATATCTGCCAACATGGCGATTTTATTGAAACGGAAATGCATTAATAAATGAAAAATATTCGGATTTAAATTACTTCCTGCATCTAAACAATCATTAAGAGACAACTGTTTATCTTCATGAGAGCTGGCATCGAATACGATGCGACATTTTGTGTATATGCTATCCTGTTTCATCACCGTATAATGTGGTAAATAGAATACAGGTCTATCAGGTGGCCTTTCCAAAGTAGGAACAACTTCGATTATGTTTTTATCTAAATACTCATCTAATATTTCTCTATACTGATCAAAGAGATTATTGTCGCGTCTCATTCTTTTAACGAGAGCCTTAAGTCGCCTTTCCGCGATATCCAAATTATCTTCTAAAACTGTCCAATCCCGTATCCAAGGGAGACCAATTTCATATCTGTTATCCTTATATGCCAAAGTTTCACGGAACCTATCTAAAGCCTGAACGTTGTCAACACTGTTGGGATCATCCCTTATTCCTAAATTTTCAAGTTCCCAGAACGCCTTTAAATCAAATTCACATTGATTTTCCAACAAATGACATTTAGGAGTTGCGGGACCTAGATTGTTCAACATTCCCGTAACCACCCAACCTAAATGAGTATTCTGCAAAATGACCGAACTATCGTTAACTCTAATCTGACCATTCAATAGCAATTCGTAAAACACATCTCCACCTAACAAAATTTGAACCCGCTGGGGCTTATAAAATTCAGGGTTAGTATACGTCAAGTTCTGCGGCAAACGCAGATTAGAAATGTCAATCGGTCTAGAAAGGGTTAAGTCTGTGATTTTTGGCACGACTAAAATATTTATTGTTTTTCGAAAATTTCCCACCTTATTAGAGATCTCCACCTGAATTCCCTTCTTAACCCTGAAAGTAGAGCTATTCAATCCCGTGATTAATGAATTAACATTATAGTTTCTTAAACCTAAAACCTCATTCGTTTCGTAACTTGCTAGAGAAACTTCGCTGCCGCTGTCTAATAGCGAATAGAAGGGTAAAAAATACCCACTTATCCCTCTAATATACACTATCGCTGTAGTCAGTAATGCATTCGAACATGCAGAAAACATATTGCTTGTTAACTGATAACAGTTTGATGACAGAGTGGTTGACCTACTTTCTTGCTGGGGCCCCCCGCTGCGAGCATGGGTTGGAGATTCGACGCCAGTGGTCTGCAAACCGTTACTTTTTTTCTCTTCTCGTCCTGACAAATTTACATTGGAAGGGATAATACTTTCTTTTTCAACTCGTGGATATGCAGCTGTCGATTTATTGCAAATTGTGCTGTGGTGATTTGAAAAACATTGTTTACATTTGTTATTTAATTTCGGGCAAGAGGCGACCTTATGGGTTCCTAAGCAATTCCAGCAAAGTTGAAATCTACGAACACAATTTAGCCTATCTGGTAAAGATAAATCTAAATAACGTTTACATTTGAAAAGAAAATGGGGCAGATTACATATAGGACAGAGCGCCTTTTCATTTTGCAAAACAAAACTTTTTTGCTTCGAAAAATATTCTTGTTTGGATTTTGGTACTAGAACACTACGTAATGGAACATTGTCCAGAGCTTGGCTTCGCCTTAATAAAAAATCTATGAAGTTATCCCAGTTAGGTATTTCATTACAGTCTAGTGTCATTTCATAACTCTTCCTAGATTCTTCGTCGATTTTCTGAAGCACAATATTCATTAAGATGGCTTCTGATAAACTATTGTTTTCTAGACCTAGTTGTTTTAATGCTCTTAAATGACTCAGTAAATTGTCTACTAAATTTCGTATTTCTTTGGCACTTTCAATTTTGATTTTACTAAGATTTAGAAGCTCCGATACATGACCGTTTACTATTAAGCGTTTATTTTCGTATCTCTTTTTTAGTGCTTCGAGTAAGGATGAATATGAGTCATCTATGTTTTGCAACTGTTTTGCAGGACCTGTAAGCGCCGACTGCAAATAATAAAGCTTCTGTGCTTCCGTTAAGTCCTTATTTTCATCAATGAGAGTCGTAAATTGCGATTTAAAATTCATCCACTCTGTATAGCGCCCAGAAAATTGGGGTAAGGCTATAGAGGGTAACTTGATTTTTGTACAATTTGAACTATTATTTTTATCAGTAACCGCATGATTATTCAATAGAGCAGAACTAGGATTTAATAAATCAAGTAATCTTACCTCAATTGCCTCTAGTTGGTCTTCAATTTCGTTAATGGAATTCTCGAACTGGTCGAGCTCTTTATCATCTATAGTTGAAAGGCATTCGTTACGCAGCTCATCTATTTTCTTCTTCAGGCCTTGCGCCGTATTAAACTTGAGTTCAACTTCTCGTTGCGACATCTTTTCGCCATCTAATGCATTCAGTATTTTGGTAATTGTCCCTTAATACTGCCTCTCTTCCTGCTAAGAACAACTGTTGGGCTTAGCTTAAACATCTTGGTGCTAAACTGTCGGAATCTTTCGTACTAATCGAAACTAACAGCTCTCCTGCGAAGTACGGACCACAAAATGTCCGCGAGAACTCAGGAAATAACTAGTGGACTGTAATGGGCTGGTTCGTTGCTGTTATGAGTGAAACTCACCTCTTTGACAAACTTAACAAATTCTTTATTAACAATAAGTTGAAATGGCAGCGGTTGGTTCGCTGCGCATACAAAAACGCTCCCACATGGAGCTGCTCGAACTCTGAACTACATCTACCGGGATCCGAAAAGGTTTCGGTTCGTACTCGATAACAGTTTTGGCGCTGGGTGCGCCCTCTCACAACAAATCCTCAAGTACGGAGGAAACAGTAAGCTCATTCTTTCTTTCTTGAATTATTTCATCAGAGGCAGTGATAAGATTGACATGGTCATCAGGCATATTTGTGTGAATATTTAATTGAGCTTCTTCAATAGGACTTATAGTTCCAATACTCATTGCTTTGTTTAAGTGTATGGTTTCATCAGAATTATTTTTTACATAGATATAAAAATGGGGATTATTAATATCAGAATTACTAATGGAATGTATTGAATCATAAATTTCTAGTTTTAATGATTGTATATTAGGTTCAAACAAAAATTCAGTATATGGACAGTTATACAGATTAAGTTTTACATATTGAAAGTCATCGGGATGTAAAATGATTTTTTTATCAAGTTTAATTGTAATAGGCGTGTCATTACTTAACTCTTGTGTAATAGTAGGCGATTCAGAATTAGTCATGTTATTTATAGTGGTTGTATGAATTTCCCTGTTCAGATTCTGATTTTTCATTAAGGGAACAAGGATGTCACCAATCGAAACAGTTCCAGAATGTGGATTTAATTGTAAATTAAATTTCTGAATGAAATCAAATCCAAGAATACCCTGAAATTGAGATGAAATGGTCACATTGGTGATGAAAAAGTGATGTCTAAAATGTTTATTATTTATTTTAAATGAAATTTCAACACAACTAGAAAAGGCAACCTCAGAGTTAATTGTACTAATTTTAACAGAACGTGAAAGAAATTTATAATTAATTGCATGTTTTAAATCATTAAAAACATTCTGTGATAAAATACATAAGGATGAGCCACTATCTATGAGCATAGGAATATTACTATCATGTAGTTGAATTGGAATAATAGGAAGTTTAAATGAATTATCAGAGACACTTGCAATAATTTGGCACTCATCCATCACAAAATTGTCAGTTTGAGATTCAGTATTGTTACAAATTTTTATAGGTTGCACGGTTTGAGTATGTGTTGATCTTTGTGAAGAAAAAGTCTCTGGATGAGGAAAATTCATTGGAGAAACTCGAGCATCGGGGGCTAGGGTTCTCATAGGTGGAAGTTTTGACGTAGCTGGTTGGGATAAAGTCACTTGAGAATCTCGAGTACCAGCACCAGGAGTTCTCATTAGCAGTTTAAATGATCCTTACTGGGTAAAAAAGAAGTAGGATTCGTATTAGAAAATTGTGATACCACATTTTGTTGAGAGGCATCACTAGTAGGCAAATTTTGGAACAAAGGATTAGGCTGAGTTATGGTCTGAATTGGAATCAAAGAATTTTTCATTTTGAAACATTGGTGGACTTTATGCCCTTTTTTGTAGCAGAACTGACATGTTATAGAATATTTCTTAAAATTATTTGCCTTTGTTTGTCGAGGAAAATAGTTGTTGGAATTTTTGAAATCTCTATTATTATGCCTAAATTTATATTGATTGTTTCTATATTTGTTATGAATTCGTCTGTTATAAGGATGACTGCGTTGAAATTTAGAGTAACTGTGTGTATCAGAAACATTATCCTTATTAACATCTTCGAGTTTATTGATTTGCACTTTTAGCAAGTTTACTTCTTCGGTTAATGATCTTATTTGGGAGGACTGAGCTCGAGGTGGGGAATCAGCAGAATTAATTTGCTGCAATTCATGAGCTCGGGAAACAGCCTTATCATACTTATTTACTTTTTCGATTTGTAATATTTTTCTGATATCACGAGGAATTGCATTAAGAAAATGATTAAATTTTATCGCATCTAACGCTTCTTTATCAGATATGTTGCTGTAAACCTTCTTAGTAATTAGATCTAAGCGATGGGATAGGTTCAGCATGGATTCATTAGGAAGTAAATTTAGACTATGTAACTGGCTTATATTAGCCTGAGTATTATTAGTTCCAAAGAAATTTTGAAATTGTACATGAATTTCATTAATAGTTTTTGCCTCAGCAAAAAAAGGAGATTCTGCATAATATTGCAGAGCAGCACCTGAAAGCTTAGTACTTAGAAATAATTTTGTTTGTGCATCATCCCAATTATTTAAATTCTGTATGTCCTTTACTTGCTTAAAGAAAAATTACAATAAATGAGGTTCTCCTTGAAAAGGCAGAATATTAAGAATGGCTGTATTAGACATATTTGTCGATTTGGCTATTTTATTTTTACCTTTAGCACTCATTTAAAATTATGCACAGATAAAAATATGAAAAAATATAAAATTGCTACTTATAAATTCTAAGTGCACAAATAAACATTTTTAAATCTGCTTAATTTATTTAGCTGGTTTCAGCAGTATACTCAGAAAGAATCAATTATTTAGATATATGCAAAAATTATAAGATAGATATAAGCAAAAAATGTAAATAATGTTCATTATTTCGAAGAAAATTACTTTTTATGAAATATATATACGCATATATTTATAGCAAAAATCAATCATAATATTAATCACTTTAATCAAAATTCAAATAATGCATAAAACTATAATACTAGATATATTTATATGAACACTTACTCGTAAAAGAAAAAAAAAAGGTGTTAACACATAATATAATAAAAAAATTCAAAAAAAAGGTTGGGATCCAAAAAAAGGTTGGATCTCCAAAGGTTGGGTCAGGAAACAATAAAAATAAAAAAGCATGAAGTGAAATGGAGAGCTCTTAAACGCAATTTGGTTTTTTTTTTTTTTTTTTTTTTTTTTTGCTTCGTCACCACGCCGCAACACAAAAAAAACACACGCACTCTGTAGCACGAGCACGAAAATCACGACGATTTTAGCACATAGTTGATAGAAGGAACGCGCCTGATTCACCGGCACCAATTTTATTATATGTAGATGTACGGTGGAAGGCGGTGATCGTAAGGAGACGATGGTAGGTATGTGGTATGTAGATCGTTGTCACATTTGGTATGAACAATCGTGAAGAGCATCGCGTCACTGCATTAAAAATAAGAAAAATGTGTCGACCTCCATATTGCGTATTAAATATATAAGTCAGCGAAATGTAGCACTGTAAGAAGAAAATTTCAGTTAAAGCAACACCACATTCATTTTTCTTGAACGCCAGCAAACTAAAACCGATTTCAAGAGAATGCTGGGAATCATCACAGAGAGCGGTACATCAAAGCAGGTTCGCAAAAGAAAAGAAGGAGGCGGTCAACTAATTGTTGACCCATAATGTTGTTACGGAAAGGCATCCGTCTTCCTAGCGCTCGTCGTTTCATTTTTCTTTTTGAGGAGAGCACGCAGAAAGCTGGAACACAAAGCACAAACTTTGCGAACAAAAACCAGTAAGTCGACTATAAATAATTGGCAGGACTCATCTCCATTTTAGTCATATTCTTTTATTTTTACACCATCTGAAGATCAACATTTTGAAACTTTATAATACACCCTCAAATAAAAAGGAAAACTGGGGAAGCATTCTTCTAAAATTATTATGGCGAGCATGGCATTTCGTGCCTACGTTCCGGTGGCGAAGGTTCCCCACTTAAAAGCGAGGACCTCGCCACACAAGTACCAACTCCGCAACTGCTAAAAAAATGACCGTTAGACCTACTGCTATAGAAAAAGGGAGCTCGATTTTTCTGGAACAATTTTAGCAGATGTTTTTCGAGCAATATGCTTCTTGCGTATCAGGGCAAAACCGCAAGAGAGACACATCTGTTTCAGCGGAGCAGAGAAATATGCGAGCGAAGGGATGTTATGATTATTCTTTTAGCCGGCGTCAACTGTTATTTTATTTCAAAGCAGCTGATAAGAGGGAAATGATTTAGAAGTACGTTAATGCGCTGTAATTGAGAAGGTCAAGAGGAAAAATGAAAGCTTTAAAAGATAGTTATTATTAAAAACTTTTAAATTAGATTTAGAATAGATTATTAGTTTAAATTTAGACAATATTAATTAGGATTTGTATTAATAATTTTTCATTAAAAAATATGCACGTTGTGTCAACGTGACAGGACCACTCGTTCCACCATCTAAATGCTGCATTAAATGACGGAGTGGCAAATCATTGCCATGTAACTGGCAGATAAACCAGTGTACGGGTTTCCCAATAGCTTCCTCAAAACGGTGAATTATGCCTTTTTTGTAACCAGTATTAACAGCTGTTCCGTTGCACCCTATAGCTACTAACTGATGAATATCAATACTCTTACTCTCCAAGAACTGCAAGATCATTTGAAAAATGTTTAAATCCGACGAGGACGTTGATGCTGTGTGTCCAAGGTATTTGCTTCCCGGTTCCTTAATCAGTGTAATGTGCTCTTCCAGCACTGTTTTCTCATACATTTTTCCTCTTATGTTTTCTTGAATTAGAGTTTGGTTCTTCCGTCTGTCAAATTAAGTCCCTTTAGTGTTTCCATATCTCTTTCATTTTCCTGTTGATAACCTGTCCGAATTCTTTTCCTTTCTCTCCTTATTTTATGTCGATCAACTACATTTGACGTGTCATTTTCAGTAATCATTCCCAAATCTTTTAAAACATCACTTGTAATAATAGCTCCAGCCCCATCTGAAACTCCAGTTCTATCACAAGCTATAGCTACTGCTGCATATCGGTTTGATCGTGGCGTTTTTTTCCTTTCAGATTGTATCAAACTGGCTGTATGTGAGGAAGGCTTGAAATAATCCATGTCATTATCATCAGAATTGAGATAATCTTCATCAGAATCTTGATCAGGAGTAGCGATCCTAGACTGAGTAGAAGATGAAGAAACGTTTCTTTTAAGAATCATTCGTTCTGTCTCTTTCTGCTTTCTATCGGCTCGCTTTCTCAATTTTAAAGTTTCTTTTAAATTAACTGCACCTGTGCACATTTGCCGAAGTGTTCTTTGGTTTATAAGACAAGATTTTTCAATTTCAGGAACTCTTTTAGAATTTGGGCAAGAACATTTATCAAATGAAACACATTTACAGGAAGAAATGTCGAACAGCTTCTCAGAGTCTTTCTGGAAGGTTATAAGCTTCGTTTCTAAAGTTGAGGTTGTCAGCTTTTTCACACCAAAATATTTCTTTATGCTCTTGTATTTTTCATTGTATGATCGAATCATCTGTACTATACGTTGGCGTGAAATAAATGGCAGAGATGCTGTGCGCCAAATTTTTTCAATTCTCTCTGCAACTTTATCTGCGATTTCTGAAGTACCTGGATTGGCTTTCTTCAACTTTTATTAAAAATCAATTCGCACCAACAAATAATATTTCATTACATCCCTATATGTTGGAAAAATATGACAACTTAACTCTGTTGGAGCGCCAAATACTGGACAAAATACACTGCTTCTATTCTGCATTATTGTTTTCTTTCAAATAATTGCTAAATCATACAGTTTTATTAATATTTAACTAGTTTTAACTAATTTAGAATGCTCGATTATAAAATAATCACTAGCTCGAGAACAAAAGCAAAGAGAAACACTCTTGAATGAAAATACGAAATGGAATTCCCCTTCTAAATGAAGGAGACCTTGATTGTGACTGGACAGTGAAAACAGCAGAACATCAACGTTTGCGCACGCATTACACTAACTACAATCTCTCTGAGGCAAATTTCTTTTGTTTTTCATTCTGAGTTTTATTTATAAACAAAAAGACGAGCTGCGTACAAAACAATAGAAGAAAACCATTTATAATAAAAATCTGTTAAAAAACATGGTCATTTTGGAACCGGAAGATATTTTTTGTTTACCTTAAAATTTTGCACATGTGACCTACCCACCAGTACACAACTTTTTAGCACTAGGGCAAAAACAAAATCGAATTTTTTTTTTTTTTTTACGCTCCGCCCTACTGTACAACTAGGTTGTTTAATCCACTGATGTTTTTTTAGTTGAAAATGGGCCAGTGTTTGCCCAGGTTACATTAGCTGTACAACTAGGTAGCTTGATCCACTGTAGTTTTTTTAGTTAAAAAACGGTCGACTGTTTGCTCATTTTAAATTGCCTGTTACTGAATTTGCTGACGTTTTTTAGCTTAAATATGGACGGTGTATTTTGCTTTAATGTTTTTGTTAGTGGAATATATGTGCAATTTTAATGTGTTAAAATACTTTGACTTTGCTGATCGTGCAAAATGGTTGGCGACAGTCGCTGGGGCTTGGCAACCGCCAAGCTCCAGCGACTGTTGCCGTGTTTACATGGGGTGCGCACCGGCTTGTATGCTTTTACCAAAAGGATTATTGCTTTGTTCATAAAAACTGAAATTTCGAAGGGGTTCCAGCCCCCCCCGGGTACGTCCTTGGACAGAGGGTGACTGATGGGGCTTCAGCCACCCTCGAAATAAGTAAACATAAGAAATGGAGAAAATTACATATTTGTGGATAAATTTAAAGTTCAGCTTGAAATTTTTGAGATTTAGTTACGGACCTAAGCCACTCTGAATTATGGTCACATAACACAGTAACAAGTGAGGATGATAAAAATATTGATAAATTAACATTTAATGAAGGTTAGGCTGTGAGAAAGAAATATCTCAGATTTGTTGAGCAGCAAAGCTGTGTTACGGAACAGAAAATAATGGGAAAAAAAAACTATAATTAGAACATCTACAAATCCTAAACTACTATTGAATATACATGTTTAAATAAGTTGTACTATAATCTCATAATTTTGTATATTGTATTAATCCTCTGTATTTTTATCATGATTCTCATTATAAGTAACATGATTTGTTTCCCTTGATCTTTATTGTATTTTTTTCTATTATTTTCTGAGTGGGGTGGAAATCAGGGCGTAGCCAAGGGGGGGGGTTAGGGGGGCCACAACCCCCCCATGAGGAATTTTTGCCATACAAAATGTATATTCTTCACTCCCTTATCACACACATGTATGCATATATGTGAGTTGCAGTAGTCGTAACCCCCCCCCCCATGAAAAATTTCTGGCTACGTCCCTGTACAGAATAAATTTCCTATTATGACCCAAAATCCGCAAAATTCTAAAATCAGCACAAGGTCTGGA
This sequence comes from Cheiracanthium punctorium, assembly GCA_038373885.1. Classification (NCBI taxonomy): domain Eukaryota; kingdom Metazoa; phylum Arthropoda; class Arachnida; order Araneae; family Cheiracanthiidae; genus Cheiracanthium; species Cheiracanthium punctorium. The sequence goes on from JAWZYV010012009.1 coordinate 361,483, forward strand.
ACCAAGCTGTGCGGATTTTGGGTCTTCTACTGTACCATCTTTAAAATAAAACAAACCACATTAAAATCGGCTCATCCATTTCGGATCTATTTTGCCACACAGACATCCAACTTTTGGAAAAACGCACGTATTTAATAAATCTTAGAATGAAAATTTAATAACTAAATTCATATTCTGAAAAAATTAAAGGACCCCTATGTGCCGTGCTTGCCCCTGTGATAATTGGGGTCTGATCATCACAGGATTTTCAGTAGTATTTCACTTAATTATAAAAATATTTTTTTCAGAAATTTGTACATAAATGCACCTAAAATTATTTCTCAGATTTTAAATTTTGAAATAATTGAATACAGGCTTAATTCACCAGCATTACTGTGATATTAAGATGCTGACACATTAAAAATATTTATTTGTACAATATGAGGGAAATTTACAATATACACACAATACTCTGTGGATAGATTTTAAATATATTTAAATTCATTAACATGGACAATATAATGGATAAATGTTGCTAATTTTTACCAATATCAGTTTTTATTTCAAATGTAATAATAATATGAGTGATTAAGTATATTAGCATTAGAAAAAAAATGGTATAAAAATATTTTAAAATAATTACTTGTCAATACTTAGAATACACTATAAATATTTCCAATTTTTACTTAAAATTGTGGATACATTGTAAAGATATTTGGGCTAAATAGTAACTTGCTATTATGCAAACACACGGGTTTATGTTTTCACAATACTGAGTTACTAGTGAAAACTTCAAATCAGTAATGGAACTACTTCAGAAACATTTCCAATATATACCCAATATTGTGGATGCATTTCATATGTTAGTTTAAATTCAATAGAAAAAACATTAGCATTATTTTTAATCTTACCAGCAAAATGTATTCAATATTTGGGTTTCAATATATAAATTGCAGTTTTAAGGGGATTTCGTTTACATGAATATTTTTCGAATCTAACAAGAAAATTGATTTGACAGCTGGCGGCACTTGTATGCAAATGTATATAGAATATTTAATTACTATTAAAGCTTGTTAAGACTTTTTTTTTCTTTTCAGTCAAACAATTAATTACGGTAGCCGATACATAAACAGCCGATTTTTAACCCTAACACAAGTGTTAGCAGCACAGTTACTTTTAAGACATTGTTATAAACAAATACCATTTAATAAGTTATATTTATTTCGTCTTATATTAATGGAATCTGTGTTAAAATAAAACAAAAGTATAATACATACCAATTCAAAGCAAGCAAGCGATAGCTTGTTTCTTCGTTCCGTTCCGTGCTTCCTTCGTAGATCTTGTAAATAATGGCGGTGGGTGTCGGTAGTCTCACAACGGAAGTGCGCGCATGCGTAATGTTGTCCTCGGTTTTCCTCCGATGAGGGAGGTATTTGTGAAGCTTGGCCCAAGCACTGTTTGAGTTCAGTGTATCAATGGGTCAAAAAGAGGCGTTTGGCCCATGCATCCTGGACAGTTCAAATCCCAAGCACCGTTTTAGGATGAAATTTTTAGTACTGGCCCAATCAGTATCTGCAGTGGACATCCCATGCACCCTTTTAAGATGAAGTTTTGGATACTGGGCCAAGCTTTGCATTTCGCGTAGCGATGAGAAGCCAATCAAACCGGTCATCGCCCAAGGAAATGCCAATCACCCATTGCTACTAGGGGATGGTTTGTATGTCCGAATCCTTTCCTGGAAGAGCGACGGATGGCAAAGGGAGGCATAAATATTTTTCAGGGAGTTTGTTTATTGGGGAATTAAGGAATTGTTGAATGTTGTTGGTGTTACATTCTCCAACAGATTAATAGCCATTGCATCAGGATGGCTTTTCCGGATGGGGATTGATGATTGAAAATAAATATATTCCGAATGTGCTGCATAACGCATTAAATACTAGAAAAATTTAATGAACGTTGTGAAAAAATAAATAAATACCTGTAAGTATTAGTTGGACGCGGAAATGTAAATAGTTGTAAGGGGGGGGGGGATGACGCGTGTGCAGGCCCTTAGCTAAACTGTTTATATATAATATTAAAAAAAAAGAGTGAGTGAGAGAGAGAGGCTAAAAATCACGTATTAAATGCTAGAGAAATTTAATGAACGTTGTGTAAAAAAAATCTGTAATAGTTGAACGCGGAAATGTAGCCCCCTGTAAGGGGAAAAAGTTATGCTTGCTAAATGCCCATAGCTAAACTGTTTTTATTTAAAGAAATAGGCTAAAGATTTAAATATACCTATGCACATGTACACAAAGGAAACAAAATGCAAAATTGAAAGAATATTATTAACAAGAAAGATCAGTTATGCCAAATGTATCGATCATAAAATACTTTCCAACACAACATTTTTGTACTTAAATCTGACGAGATTTTAGTAAGTGGCAAAGGCAAAACTGCATGAAGGCTATCGGTGAGTGGAGATGCCTTAGGCGGTGGAATTTTTTAAGAGTTTCTAAAGACTATTCACGTTACATCTGGAGAAGATCACCTCAAAATTCACACCATTAGATCGACATTCGCGCGGTTGGTCAGACCGTGGTGGCGCCAGTCCGACGGGAGGGGATCACCACCACTGGCGCAGTCAGTGGCGTAGCCAAGGGGAGGGATAGGGGGTCACAACCCCTCATGAGGAATTTTTTGCCTTACATATTCTTCACTCTCTTCTTAAATGCATATTCTTCACTCCCTTATCACACACGCGTATACATATATGTGAGTTGCAGTAGTCGTAACTCCCCCCATGAAAAATTTCTGGCTTCGTCTCAGGACGCACTAAAGGGGCCGATGGAGCGACCGCCCCGCCCCCCAAGAAAAGAGAAAAAAAAAAAGAAAGAAATCAGGTGCTTTTAAACTCTTTCCCTTGAATATATATTTTTTAAATTTTGTACCCTTGTACCTTTACACTCACTCAGTGCCGTAGCCAGAAATTTTTCACGAGGGATTTACGACTACTGCAATTCACATATATATATACGTGTGTGTGATAAGGAAGTGAAGAAAATACATTTTTTTGGCAAAAAATTCCTCAAGGGGGGTTCTGACCACCCTATCCTCTCTTCCTTGACTACACCAATGAACTCACTATTTTCGTGTTACATAGGCAGTGGTCTAATTAAAGGTGACTAATATGGTAATAATATAATAGTATAAACAATAAAAATCGGCAATATGGTCTATTCATTTTTCCAACACAGAGCAAATCAGAAACGATACGTCTTTGGCGCAAATAATCCCATTTCCTCTTTCTTTAAGAGTACCATAATTATCATGCTTAAAACAGATGCACAATTGTTAATAGGCAGGTTGAGACATACTTGTGTTTTCGTTGCGGCGGTAATACAAAAAAGATACTACAAAGTACAGGCGTGTTTTTCATTGGATTTTAATGGCTTTTAAAAGAGCGGTAGATGGTTGGTTGGCTGATGTTTAATGGCACAAGGTCCAAAAGGGACATACTGCGCCAGACCAGGTGTAAAAAAATGTTAAAAACAAGGTTTTTCCGGGTAAAAAGGTTTTGTATAAAACAAGTGAAGCTAAAATCCATGAAATCTAAAACTGTTAAAAGCGAGTTGTAGAAAGGTAAAAAGTAGGTAAAAAAGAGACAAGGACATCTGCATGGGGGGGCCCCCATCCAGATGCATGTCAGGAACACACACTTCACAACAAATGAAGAAAACTAATACGCTGAAAAAAAAAACATATTATATTGTGGGGTTGCACCCAAAATATTGTCAAGACTGGGATGAGTGCACGTAAAATAGGCTTGGTAAAAATTATTAAAAGCTGTACAAGAGGTTAAAATGGGACGAATGGTAAGGTGAGTATGACAATGTGAACATTTTGGAGCAGGTTCTCCCAGAAGTAGGTGTTTATGGGTGAGTCTCGTGTGACCAATGCGGAGACGAGTCAACACGCTTAAATCTATTGATTAAAACTAACACTCATTTATTGATTAAATTTCTTATCGGCCGATTTAAATCGTTTTACGCCAAAAAATACACATTCAAGACAAGAATTTGCGAATGCCTCAATTCGCCCCAGCACTCCCCATCCGCTATATTCTATTTAACTCATTTTCCGCAAAAATCTTGTCTATTTGAATATTCTGTCTGTCTCTTCTTCCCCACGACCCATATCCCATTACTCTCACGTGACCCACGCTGTTCAACGGCTAACGGTTCATAGTCGGGCATAGTTGTGTGTGTATTCGCTGTTGATAATTTTATGTTATATCCGAATACCAAATGCATCTTTTTCATATTCAGAGTTGTGAAATAAATTCAGCCTAGATATGGAGAGATGCTTTAGGTAAAGATTTCGCTTTAATGACAAAGTTTCTTACGATTGGATTATAAAAAGCTGTTGTAAAACAAATGAAGTTATGATATCTCCACCCAAAGTGAGTAAGTAGTATTTTATATTTTTCATGTCAATAAATTGGGTTGCTGCTTTAATTAAATCTCACAGCTGGTTTAACCATGATTGCATGTCTGTATTCTGCCTGTACTGTGAATTCGTTTTATAACTAGAGACAATAGTGAAATTATATTCTATTTATTAAAAAAATACTTTTTTATAAAGATATATGTAATGCATTTGCCTTGATTTAAAATTTATTTTCTCGGGCTTATAATCATAGATTACAGCTCTGATAATAACAAATGAAGAAAACGAACAATTAAATATATTAATCAAAACAGCCAATTTTAATAAAACACCCTTTTTCTAGCTTAAAATAATAATCTTAATTGAGTGTAGATATGTTAATTAAAAAATGGCTGATTTGCAAAAACGCTCATTCTATAGCTTAAATAATAATCATAATTGAGTACAGTTATATTAATCAAAAACGGACAGACACTCCTCATTTTTGATTATTATTTAGCCTAAATGGTGCTGTTGTAGAATGCTCAAAAATTGAGAATTTTTCGTTGATGTTTATCGATTAATGGAGCAAATTTTACTCAATCGGGAGAATGGCTGTTTGAAGTGAAAAATTGAGTAAAAATATACTCCGTTTGATTATTATTTTACTCAATAGATTTAAGCGTGAAAATGACATCATGCTTTCGATATGAAAGGGATGGCCAATGAGTAGGGATCGACCGATACCACATTTTCGCGATGACCGATACCGATATCTACCTATAAATTCATTTTCAGAAATAGCCGATACCGATATTTTTAAGTTACGGTATCGCCCGATACCGATACTTTACATAATTTAATGTCATTTAAACCTGCATCTGTATTCTGGGCAGTTTTTGTAAGGAGAGTGTAGTTCTCGTTAAAATGAATAACCGCATGATGAAATTTGATCCCAGTAGAAAGCATTAAAAAGCAGTAGATACATTGCAGTGTGAATTTACAGTAGTTCTAGTCTTTCTTTTCTATTCAATCATGCCGACGAATGGCCTTAGTGTGCAGGTTTGGAATTCTTTCTCTTCGCGTGGCTGTCGATCTAGTGATCTAGAACTTTCGACGATTTTATCCAGATGTTACGTGAATATGCGTTAAACTCCCTTGAAAAGTCCTCCGCCTAAGCCCCCTCCCTATAGGTAGATGCCCCTCATTTAGGCTTGACAGAACACAAACACGGTGTGGGGGGGGAGTTTGCTATATCTGGAAGCTACTGTAAATTTGTCAAATTTTTCTATTTCAATTGCTGATAGTTTAAGAGATAACCACAGTAACATTATTGCATTCATTTTTAGTCACATGGTATAATTGACTTAAATTTCAAATAATCCCTTAACAGTGGCATTTTGCTTTATTGTGCATTTATTTTACAAAAGAAGCTTTCTTTTCCCCTCCTAAAAAGATTCCTGTATCTGCCACTGAAATTATCTTTTATTACAAGGCTGGTGCTTTTGAAAGCAATACAAATATAATGTATGTAAAGAAAACTAACAACATTTTATTATTTTACTTAACTTTTCAATATTTAGAATAATTTGTAAACTTAATGTTGGGCAATTATTTTTAATAGGTGAATAAGAATAAAGAATTTTAAAGTTTCTTTGTTCTTTGCACAATTTATATATATTTTTTATTTGTATCATAAATTATTTTAAAAGTATACTTTGGCTCTATCCTGTCAAGAAGCATTTTTTTTCTCTTATTTGTTTTAATATGCTTCCTTACACTCACTCACTGGGCCACAACATTCAAGCAGTTATTATGTTCTCAACCAGGGCTTAATTTACATGGAATCTTACAACAGCTCAGCTTCTGTATTTAGCTCAGTAAGCTTTTCATCAGTATTAGCTCAGTAAGCTTTTCATCAAAGAAAAAGTTTTAAAACTTTCATTATTGTTTCAATTGATATTAATTCTACTACACTGTAAACAATTGTAATAGTATAAGCACAAATTTACCTTAAACACAAATTTACCTTTCACAATAAACTAAAGTAATTAATGTTGTTATTAACATAAAAAAAAGTTAGAGCTAAAGCCCAGTCCTTAGCATATATTCTCGCTTGTATTTAACTAACTGGTTTTATTAAATGAATATCCTTGATCAGTTAACATTTTTATCCGATAATATTGAAACATAATCAATTCTAGTCATGAAAACAACTCCCCGAAACATTTTTTTGGTTCTTGTAACTTTCAATGCTAAACTTTCTGTACAAAGGGCTACTTTAAAAAATAAATACGGATAAACTATGATCAAGGATTGGTAACAAGTTATTAAATATAATATTACGACACTTATCTTTTTTTCCTGTAAAATTAAACTTACTGTAACTATCGAATTACTTCCAAACAGGGCACAATTAGTAAATCCGGCTTGTATGTTGTCCTGTGCAACACATACGTGGTGCAAGAGAGAGATATATAGCCACACATAAAGAAGTGTACAGTTGGATGACCCTGCCTTCAACTGTTTACTAGTGAGCAGAGCATTCCATAAGAGGCAATCTGAGGGGCGTCCCCTAGTAGCAATTTCTCCTTGGCCAGAGACTGGCCGCGTAGCGAATCGCCAGTGAATACGCATCGGGCCGGGCATGGTGAAAGTGCATGGATACATCTACTTTATGTCCTCTTGGACTTGCCGCCGGCCAAGGTATCAGTACCCAATGAGTTTTCGCCGCGCAGCGATGGATTCAGAGGGATTGGCCCATTCACTTTAGGTGTTATAATGGGCCAAATGCCGTGAATGGTGCCATTATGTTTTCATCGCGTCTAGATGGGTTCAAAGGGACTGGCCCATTCACTTAATTTTATGTCACGATGGGCGAAGCGCCTCGGACGTATCAGTTGCCAATTTATTTTTATTGAACTGATATAGATTTTTAAAAGATTAGTCCGATCAGTGCTTCAGTCAATTAATTAACCTTAAACATTGTTTTGCCTGAAACACTGATACAAGGACTTTATTAAGGTTAGTTTTGCGAATTTCTTCAATGATTTTAGTTTGATAAAAGCTAAATTGTTAATTAGCAAAACTAAGATAATTTACCGAATTGTAATAAAATATTTATATCTTGGTAATGTCATTTTCTATTTAAAAGAGAAACCAATCTTTACTTAACCATTTATATATAAAATAGTTTTCATTAGATAAATTTGTTTCAATTTTCCCTATTTTACATATCAATGAACAGTGTTGTAGATAATGATGAAATAGCACATTCAAAAGTGTGTATTGCCTGCAATAAGATATATTTGTAATTCTTTCAGTACCAGCATATCAGTGTTCTTTAAATATTTTTATTAATTTCCTCAGAAACTGAAGGTTCATTTTCAAAAAATGTAAAAAACAATGTGTTCCTCTTTCATGACAAAGAAATATTAGGTGGTGATTTAATTACTAAGCAGTTGTATAACCTCAATGTTTTAACCCATAGTTCACAATGAAAACCCATAGTTCACAAAGATGTTATCCAACATTTAATAAAAATATGTGCATAATACTGTAATGTGTTACCATAATTTGGTCTTTTTTAAAAATTTGATTAGGCCAGCCTCATGCATAATACATTCCTAATTTTCTTAAATTAATAGTAAGTATTTATTACAAAAATATTAAAACTAATTTAAATTCCTTTAAAAAAATTAAATTAAAAATGTTGTTCAGTAGATGAATTAAAATGTATTTCATTTTAAAAGTAAAGTATTACTTTAGCTGCAAACCTCAAATAATGAAAATTACAGTTTTTATATTAAAAAAGAGAGAGATTAAAAAAAAAAAACCCACATGTATGAATCGTCATTAGAAACCATACGCATTTACACAAACAATACAAAACAAAATGATAGTATTTAAAAATCATTTATTAAAACTTTCAAATTTAAAATTTAGCTGAAATAAAAATTTTATACAATTTTTGAAAAAATTGTCAAATTTGTTAACAGAGAATAATAATTGCAGATTGTTTAGGGTAGATCATAACTGCGGTAGAACATTTTGAAACTTTAAATATCAGATCAAAAACTTAAATACACAATATTTCCAGGATTAGTTACTAAATTTCAGGAGTCTCCCTTAAAAGACTGGAATTTTTAAAACGAAAATCCAGGAGGCAAATGGACCCTGCATTTTATGTTATTTTTTTAATACTGCACTAATCTTTTGCAGTAATCAAAAGATAGCATGCCTAAGATTCCAAAATAAGCATGCATTTTTAGAAATAAATGTTTCAGATATGGTGTAACTTAAGGGCAAAGTGAGAAATTGTCCCATCCCCCAAAATTCAAATATGGCCGATTTGAAAATAGCGTTGTCTACAGTAGGAAACATTTTGCTTCCCCAATGTTACGTGCCAGGCCAGTTAGTATCACGAAATTATCATTTTTAAAGGGAGAATATTTCAGATGTCAAAGCTAAAATATGCAAAAAAAATATATGCAAATATACAATAACCCATAAAACAACAAATAACAAACTAGTTAGATTTATTTTAGCCTAAAATTACTTACTTAAAACCTTAATTTCATGGTACAGGATTTTTTCATTACCTCTATAAAGCGTTCTAGCTTAGCTAACTTTTCAGATCCTCTTACAATATCTAGTCTACACTTTCACAGCTGTTAGGTTCCCCGAGACTTGTCCAAGATTACTTTTCTACAAGAGGTTTATGTACTGCAATATATTTTGGGAAGAGGCAAAATCAAGTCGCACAGTCTTGTCTGTTCAACAACTCCAACCTATTCTCTTCATATTTTGACTTTTAAGTTTATAAGTGTAAAACTTTAAATGATGTAACGGCGTGTAATTAATAGTATTAGTCATTTAATACAATCTTTAAATATATTACATTTTAGATGTAATATATTTCATTATAACACTTGCGTCCCCGTCCCCGAAGATCAACTTTAGCACTTCAGAAATAGAGAAAGAGAGATTGTTTTAAAAGAAAATTTATTAAAGTTTATTTATTGATACAAAAATTGCTTCTGCTTCAAAGCCCGTTCCAGACATCCTCCTCCGCAGTCGCATGCCCTCATCAAACTAACTAGTAACTTGGACATCCAACTTACTTGGCTTTATTGAAGTTTCGAGCAGCACCTGTAAATAAATAAAATTAAACAAGACAAAATTAAAAATCTTAATAAGACAACTACTAAGAGTTTTTTTCATTTTTTTTTTAAACGAGCAGGAACTTGCCAATTAGGCATTGTCCTATACAACTGCCCGAAGGTGTGGCCATTTTATTATGGGCGCACGTAGTGGCCGGCCAGTGTTACACCCTATGAAGGGGCGGACACAATGCCCAGTCGGGGATCAAACCCTGGCCGCTGGGAGTTGAACCCAAAACCGGAGTACAGTGCTTCATCCACCATACAACTCGGTCGGCCTACTAAGAGTGATTAAATAATGAATTCATTATCAATAATTTCATAAATCATTACTGTCCCAATCAGTACCTACACATACCAAAAATGACTTCTCAAGTTGTTAACTGTTGTCAGTATCATTTATGTTTAAAAATTATGTAATTAAATCAGTGATATACGGAAACTACAGTAACTCATGAGCAATTAATGAAGCTTACAGGAGAGTATACAAATTGCGGGAAATTCGCTTAAGGATACAGTCATTTATTTTAAGCATTGAACACAAAAATAGTACAATGGTTAGTCAATTGTGAGAAACTAAGCCTTTGAAAATTTTAGTTCAGTTTATATGCTGATATTAGTCAAGCAGAAGCTTAGGTGACAACATGCCTGCACATACTGTCGAGATGCTTGGGGTTTCCAGCAGGTGTAATTTTTTTAATAAATATTTTAATTTTCACAAGTTATTTTTGGCCATCCTCTAAATTTAGCAACTATGTTGTCGGTCAGTGGTGCCTGCTAACTATGACCTTTGTTGAACTCATATATATATATATATATATATATTAGTTTTTGATAAAGGTTTTAGTTATGTTCCTCTAAAGGTCACATTCAAAACAATATTGCTAAAAATCACTAAGAAATAAAATTTACCAGGATCAGGTGAAAAAGTGGTCAGCTGGCGATGGAAAGTTACAGCGTATTGCTACACGCACAGGCCCCCAATGTATTTCATTTCCATCAACTGATCACTTTTACACTGCGGAAAATTCAGCGGACAACTTCTTTCAGGTAACTTCTATAAAGAACTATTTTATTAAGTTCAGCTTTCTTGGTTTCTGATATCTATCAATTTTTAATGTTACATGGTGCATCTCACAGTGAGTCTATAAATCAGCTGAAGATTGCTAAATCTTTTTATTATTATTATTCTCAATTATATATTTAAAATACAAAAAGAAAAATATAGGGGAAGGTGGCCCAAAATAATCCTAGCGGGCAAAACGATCCACGTATGTTTTCTTAGTTACAATTAGCGCTACCAATCGGACAACGCATAACGAGTTGTGCTAAGTCAAGTAGAAGCAATGACGATATTTAAGCAATCGGTGTATTATGCGTCTGAGTATAATTCTTCAAAAACTGGTTTTTATCATATTTATTACGAGGTAAGCACTAACTTTCCTATTTATTTAGAAATACAATATATACAGAAATATGACTTGGTTGACTGAAGAGAATATGTTTTTAGATGTGAATTGCATTTGTTTAGTTTATGTTTATCGGCAAGTTCCAGTATTATGAACTAAAGTGGGCAGCCTGGGCACTAGTCATCATGGCAGCCCTTCAAACGTTCTCAAAATGTATGACTCCCCATTAAATTATTTAATTCATTTCTGCATTTATTGTTTGTGACACTTTTCTATTTTAAAATCTTCATTAAATAAATTATGCAACTATATGATTGTAAAACTTATTTTATTTCATCATGTATGGTCATAATTACTTTTACATCTTTTATTCTGCCGATAAAAAACAATTTGCAATTATTTTCAAATGAAGGACCGTTATGTCCGTGGGTGAAGTGATGCCTTGGACTCTTCGAAATTCTATTTTTATTATTTTTTTCGTTACTCAATTTGGGCTTAAAATATTATTAAAATATGTTTATTATGCAAAATATCTCTCTATTCTAAAAAAGAGTAAAGGCCGCTGTCGCTGCTGGCACTGTCAAAGGTTGTTGACCGGTCTCCTCCTAAACCGTACGGATTTGAGTTTCGACTAAGGTGCCCACAGATTCGAAAAATTCCGAGGAACCTACTCAGCTGATTTAAATTTCAAAAATCGAATTATTTTAGAATATATTAATAAAAATCTGAAAAAATAAACCGAATGTTGCCAGATTTGGCATAAAATCATTCATTCCTTTGCAACAAAGCGTTTCAAAGTATCTAGAATCGCGTGAAATTTACAAACATGAGTTAGAATTACGCCCATTTTACGCCAAAATAAAAACTATATGAAATAAGTAACTCAAAATGTGTTACACAAAGTTGACAATTTTCAAATAGTAAGTTCGTTTAGACAACAGGAGTTTAGAATTAGCGATTATTCGTTTTTCCAAAACAGAATAACTAATATTTTGAAAATGAAAAATAATTAAAATGCAGATTATTTTAAAGCCGGTTCTCGTCCAGCTGGATTATTTGCTACCAGTAGAAATATTTGGCGGCGTTAATTATGCCATTATAGCAGTAATAGTACACTTTGGATATTTGTTAGCGCGACGCGATGGTATAATTCGTGGTGTTAGGTACGCCAATCTGCAAACGATTATGTAAATGAAAATATGGATAACGGTTTTCTGGTAACCTTAAATGAACAGTAAATATAGGTTGCGAGCATGTGTAAATCGCCAAATAATAAAAAGTCGCCATTGGTGGCAGGCTATTCTATCTGTTCCGTAGCTTTTATTAAATTTACATGTACGCAAGTCACCAAATAATGAAAAATCCCCATGTGGCAAATTCGCAAGGTGTCCAATAGGTTTTACATTATTAAAAATACAGCTGAAACATATGTTCTGATTTTATTACGCTTTAGCTCCTAATTAATATAACTTTTGAATGGCAACATTAAATATCATTGTGTTTCTGAGGAGTGCAAATAATTTTTCCAGCGATTATAAGCGGAGTCCGCACTCCAGGTGGAGTATAGCACAGGACCCGTACAACACGGATTCCCATAATAAAATATCTTCCGTGTTATGAGGGGGAGGGGGGTCTGCTGTAGTGTGAATTTTAAATTTTTATGTACCAATGAAGATGCAAGAACCAAGCAATGTGTAGCTCAGTAACATTCTATTCGATCCAATCTTCGGGTTTTGTCTGTTGAAATTATGTCTTTTTTACGAATAAGCCTGATTAGGGGCCGAATGCCTCATACGAAAAGCGAGCCTGGGGGCCTTGGCCCCAAGTAATGTAAAATATAGTGGCAAAGGGTCAAAGTTTTATTTAGCATTTTGTTAATTTCTGCAAGTTTTCACCTTAAGGGAATCATTTTGGGCCACCTTCCCCTATATGTAAACATTGAAGAAAATTTCCCTTAAATTCGCATTTATTTCGTAACTCAAGTTATGTGTAATTTATTTTTTGCTCAGCTGTTGAACACGAGTTACCTGAAAGACGTTGCCCGCTGAATTTTTCGCAGTGTAAAAGTGATCAACTTATGCAAGTGAAATACAACAGGCGCCTCTACATCTAGCAAGACGCTGGAAATTTCAGTCACTAGTGAGGATTGGCCTGGGTGGCTACACCCACCGCTACTCTGTCAGCTCACGTTTACTTTCTTTACTTACAATATAAAATGAACCAATGTAAAAAATCTCAGACTTTTTGCGATGATGAGCCTAATATGTCAGCTGGCTCCCGGACAACAGGGCTTGGGTCAGAAGTATGGGTCTAAATGGGGACCCGTTACATTTTCTTTCTTCACCGACTCTGATAATTGTCTTTCTGTATTTTCCACAGTGTTCTAGTACAAATCTATGCCATGAATAAATGAATTTAACATGAAATATGACAGATAAATGTGAATGCTAATGAACATTTTCTTTCCAATAAGTGAAACATGTTTTATTAAATATGAAGTCTCAAAAAAGTACAACTAAAATTCTGACTTTTCCATGATATTACTGAAAGTGGTAAATCTGTTTACCAGTAACTGATTACTCTAGTGCTAAAATTAATTGAATAGCAACAGTTATTTGAATTGTCTGAGATTGAACAAGTATACAGCAAGCTTTATGTAAAGGGGATAGACGAAGTGAATATTATCAAATATAGTTAAGGTTACACGAGGTACCGTGGATACATTTTAAATATATTTAATTTAAATTCATTAACATTGACGATATAATGGGTAGATATTAATTTATTACATTTTACATTAGTATTTATTTCCAATTTAATGATAATATTGAATAATTAAGTATATGAACATGAAAAAATAAAAATACTACACAAATATCTAAAAATAATTACTTGTCAATATTTGGAATACAGTAGAAATATTACCAATGTTTACCTAATATTTTGGATACATTTTAAATACATTTGGGTTAAATGTTAACTTGCTGCTATGTAAAAATACTGGTTTGGGTTTTCAATGTTTCACAATCATGTGAGGTACTATTTAAAAGTTTATTGGTAGTGGAACTACTATTATATAGCCAATATTGCAGATACATTTCATTGAAATTCAATAGAAAAAATGATTAAAATTATTTTGTATTTATATCCCGGTTAAAAGTAAATTTTACCAATATCATAATTTTATTTACCTTTAATGATGCCCAGTTGAAGACCCAAATGCTGCAAGGCTGAAATCTATGCTTTTTGGTTGCTCAACAATGTCAATAATGAAATCTGTTCTGCCACCTGCAAGTTCAGAAAACCATAGCATAAGATTAAATACTTGAAGAATATAACTTTAATACTGTGGGTACCCATAACGGGGGGGAGGGTGGTGCAAGGTAGGGAACTTGCCCCCCCCTTTTTTTTAGATTTAGCATATTGTCTTATGATGTAAATCAAATTGCATCAGAAAGCAAAATTGAAACTAAAGTTGTTACAAATTCAAAATTTGTCCCCCTCTAATGTTTTTTTTTATTAAGTTTGCCCCTCTCCCCTTAGAAAAATTTCAATGGGCACCCATGATTAACATACAATATACACTGTGAAATTAACAATAATTTATTTTTTAGGGGATATTCACTCATTATGTTATGCTTTCAGAGAAGGAATTTAAAAGAGTAATAGAGAAAGACAGTATGGTTAACTTTTACTGGACACTGTGAAACAAATATTGCAAGAAAATTCCAGATAAAACAGGGATTCCATAGGTCAAATGTAGCTTAGAATGACCACTAGCATAAATTAATGTTACAACAATCCTAAATGTAAAGTTCCAACATTCTACGACCAATACTTTTTGAGATATGAGAGTTAGTGAATTTCTGCCCATAGAGCGAAATGTATTTATAATCTTTTGGGCAGACCTGTAGATAAACTATCCAGTCGATGGGGACCAAAAGGTAAGGTGCACAACTCAGGGTTTAACCTGGGCTAAAAATTTCTTTAGTAAAAAAGCTAAAATGAGAAAAAAAGCTTTGGCAAAATGCTAAAAGACCAATATACCTATAAATTCACATTCCCTCACTTTCTCGACATCTTGATGCGTTTCATTTTCATTTGCTGACTTACCTTTAAAAATCAGCCACATCTGTAAAGGATTACGTATTTAGAAAACATTCTTAATGACAAAGTAATTCAAATCTGTACTTACCAGTGAGACAATAGTTTGACTAAAAACTATTGTAATATATGTAATATTTGTTATGATTAAATGACAAACAGATAAAAAATAATGTTCATTTGATAAAAGGATTTTATTGTTTTTCAAAACTTTTTTTACATGTTACTAGTTTTCTTTGTTTCATATTCACCCACTTTTGAAAAGCCTTATTAAAGTTTAAAAATTCCCTTTCTGGACCTTCTATATTTATCATTAGAAGATTATCAATGTTTTCTATAGATAATCGGTTTCTAATGTTAGATCTTACAAGATTCAGTAGCAATCAACTGTGTGCATTGGGATGGTTGCACAATATTCAATAATGGAACACATTAACATTCTCTACGCGTTCTCGTAAACAAAGCATGGAAAAGCCGTTATTCCGCTGCTCGCTAGTATTTTTCCAAATATGTTTTCGCAAAAAAGCGAAAACCCTCTCATTTCATTTTCGCAACTCTTTTCGCATTTTGCAAAAAATGCGACCATATTTTAAACCCAGGCACAACTAGATGTTACAACAATCCTAAATATAAGTTTTTAACATAGTACGACAAATAGTTTTTGAGATATACGAGTTACATACATACCGTACGTACAGACAGCATGGAAAAACATGTCAAAATAGACTTGCGGTCGATCAAAATCGGTTGTACATGCATTTATTTATATGAACGTGCATGCTAGCCTACGATGCGATGCATCGCAAAAATTCTTAAAAGTAAATTTAGACGTAGTGAAAATCTGTTTTTTCGTCGAAATTTGGCTCCCAAAATTTTTTGCGATCACATTACTTCCATATACTCCATACAAGGAAGTAATAAAAAATAAATAAATACTTACACACATTAAAACGTCTAAAGTAGAGTATCGATCTTCAACAATGGTTCCCAATGTACTGCTGTTATTAACAATCTCCTAGATTTCACGGAAATGAGCATCAGTACATAAAAAACATTTAATTTCCTAAATCAATCCATTTATATGAATGTAAGAACCTTCAGTTAAAGTTTACATTTAAGTAATTACCAAAAAAAGCAAATTATTCAGTGGCAGATCTAGGAGAAGAGAGCAGGGGCAGGGACGTACCCGAAAATATTTCTGGGAGGGTCCAAAAGATAAAAAAGGCAAAAATTTTCACAAAAAGGAGGGACTATATTCTGTATGCGGTGTTGTTTACATTTTGACGTTTGTTTACATGTTTGATTTGGGGTTGGTTCTAGCTATCCTGAGCGATGCTCAGCAGGAGTGAAGTACCCTGCCGATAGTTGTTTAGGTTGGCAACCATACAAAAACGTATACATCGTCAGTTTGGGAATTTGAAATTGCTTCATGTTATTTATGGAAGGGAATAAAATATGTTAATTTTATAAAAAGAAAGTGTGGGTGTGTTTTTTAGAAATATGGTGTGAATATAAAGCTAAATAAAAGAAAGCATGTTGGTTTTACGTTATCGACCGGTGTGTGTTTTTGTTAGAAATGCAATGTCAATATAAAAGTAAATAAAAGAAAGCATGCTGGTGTTATGTTATAAGCCGGTAGGTGTTAGGGACATTTCTGAGCAGTTAATTTTAAACAAAGTTTTTTTTTTTTTAACGAATCTTTGCAATGTTTAAGGTTTTTAATGTGAATTTTAAATTGATATTCAAAGTTTTTATGTTGTCGTAAGTGCTATTTATGTGCTATTCTAATCATACAGACTTTATATGAGGCGTACAACTAAGTTGTTTAATCCACTGATGTTTTTTTGAGTTGAAAACGGGCCAGTGTTTGCCCAGTTTACATTAGCTGTACAACTAGGTTGTTTAATCCACTGATGTTTTTTAGTTAAAAAACGGTCGACTGTTTGCTCATTTTAAATTGAATGTTACAGAATTTGTTGACTTTTTTAGCTTAAATATGGACGGTGTATTTTGTTTTAATGTTTTTGTTAGTGGAATATATGTGCAATTTTAATGTGTTAAAATACTTTGCTGACCGAGCAAAATGGTTGGCGACAGTCGCTGGGGCTTGGCAACTGCCAAGCTCCAGCGACTGTCGCTGTGTTTACATGGGGTGCGCACCGGCTTGTATGATTTTACGAAAAGTATTATTGCTTTGTTCATAAAAACTGAAATTTCGAAGGAGTTACAGACCCCCATGTTCCTGTGTCAACGTGACACCCCCCCCCCCAGGAACGTCCTTGGCCAGAGGGTGACTGATGAGGCTTCAGCCACCCTCGAAATAAGTAAACATAAGAAATGGAGAAAATTACATATTCGTGGATAAATTTAAAGTTCAGCTTGAAAATTTTGAGATTTAGTTACGGACCTAAGCCACTCTGAATTATGGTCAGATGACACAGTAACAAGTGAGAATGATAAAAAAATTTATAAATTAACATTTAATGAAGGTTAGGCTGTGAGAAAGAAATATGTCACATTTGTAGAGCAGCAAAGCTGTGTTACGGAACAGAAAATAATGGGAAAAAAAACTATAATAACAACATCCACAAGTCCTAAACTACTATTGAATATACATGTTTAAATAAGTTGTACTACAATCTCATCATTTTGTATATTGTATTAATCCTCTGTATTTGTACCATGATTCTCATTATAAGAAACATGATTTGTTTCCCTTGATCTTTATTGTATTTTTTTCTATTATTTTCTGAGTGGGGTAGAAATCATGGTGTAGCCATGGGGGGGTAGGGTTATGGGGGTCAACCCCCCCACCCCTTGAGGATTTTTTTGCCATACAAAATGTATATTCTTCACTCCCTTATCACACACATGTATGCATATATGTGAGTTGCAGTAGTCATAACCCCGCACATGAAAAATTTCTGGCTATGTCCCTGTACAGAATAAAATTCCTATTATGACCCAAACTCTGCAAAATTCTAAAATCAGCACAAGGTCTGGAACCAAGCTGTGCGGATTTTGGGTCTTCTACTGTACCATCTTTAAAATAAAACAAACCACATTAAAATCGGCTCATCCATTTGGGATCTATTTTGCCACACAGACATCCAACTTTTAGAAAAACACACGTATTTTAGTAAATTTTAGAATGAAAATTTAATAACTAAATTCATATTCTGAAAAAATTAAAGGACCCCTATGTGCCCTGCTTGCTCCTGTGATAATCGGGGTCTGATCATCACAGGATTTTCAGTAGTATTTCACTTAATTATAAACATTTTTTTCAGAAATTTGTACATAAATGCACCTAAAATTAATTCTCAGATTTTAAGTTTTGAAATAATAATTGAATACAGCCTTAATTCACCAGCATTACTGTGATATTAAGATGCTGACACATTATAAATATTTGTTTGTACAATATGAGGGAAATTTACAATATACACACAATACTGTGTGAATAGATTTTAAATATATTTTAATTCATTAACATGGACAATATAATGGATAAATGTTGCTAATTTTTACCAATATCAGTTTTTATTTGCAATGTAATAATAATATGAGTGATTAAGTATATTAGCATTAGAAAAAATGGTATAAAAATATTTAAAAATAATTACTTGTCAATACTAAGAATACACTATAAATATTTCCAATTTTTACTTAAAATTGTGGAAACATTGAAAAGATATTTGGGCTAAATAGTAACTTGCTACTATGTAAACACAGGTTTATGACTTTCACAATACTGAGTTACTATTGAAAATTTCAAATCAGTAATGGAGCTACTTGAGAAACATTTCCAATATATACCCAATATTGTAGATACATTTCATATGTTAGTTTAAATTCAATAGAAAACAGTTTCTTTTTCATTTTTTTAAGGGGATTTCGCTTACATGAATATTTTTCGAATCTAATGTACAGAAAACTGATTTGACAGCTGGCGGCACTTGTATGCAAATGTATATAGAATATTTAATTACTATTAAAGCTTGTTAATACATTTTTTTCAGTGAAACAATTAATTACGGTAGCCGATACATAACTTTACAACTAATAACAGAATTGTTACAATTTTAACCCTAACACAAGTGTTAGCAGCACAGTTATTTTTAAGACATTGTTATAAACAAATACCATTTAATACGTTATATTTATTTCGTCTTATATTAATCGAATCTGTGCTAAAATAAAACAGAAGTATACATACCAATTCAAAGCAAGCAAGCGAGTATCTTGTTTTCTTCCCTTCCTCCGTAGATCTTGCAAAATAATGGCGGTCGGTGTGTCGGTAGTCTCAGAACGGAAGAGCGCGCATGCGTAATCTGCTCGTTGATTTTCTTCCGATGAGGGAGGTATTTCTGATACTTGGCCCAAGCACTGTTTTAGTTCAGTGTATCAATGGGTCAAATACAAGCGTTTGGCCCATGCACCTTAGACAGTTCAAATCCCAAGCACCGTCTTAGGATGAAATTTTTGGTACTGGCCCAATCAGTATCTGCAGTGGACATCCCATGCACCCTTTTAAGATGAAGTTTTGGATACTGGGCCAAGCTTTGCATTTCGCGTAACGATGAGAAGCCAATCAAACCGGTCATCACCCAAGGAAATGCCAATCATCCATTGCTACTAGGGTCGCGTCCGTAATAAATAAACCACTTGACTGTGCTCTAGGAGACATTGCTAGGGAAAGTGCGTTGCTATGATCATCATTCAATACTTGTGAAATTTCTTCTGAAACGTCGTTGAACAAATGTATTGCATTTAAAGAAGTTCTGTAATGAAATTGTCTTCGTCTCCACGTACACGTACCAGCTGATGCAAACTTATGATCACTTACAGTAAAAAATCTATTTTGTGAACCGCATAATTATTTGTATTTATTAATTTATTAATTTTGGTTCTATAATCGGGAAGATGGTTGGGAGCTGCAACCCCCCCCCCTCTCCCCCAAATCTGACCCTTGATTAGCTTAAAATTAGGTATGTTAGAATTGAAATTTAGCTTACAATTTGATACATAGCAACACAGTCAACCCTCCCTCCCCTGAAATAAAATAGAAGGTACGTTACCGATCTGCATATACGTATCAAAGCATGCTGAAATATTACATTCAGAAGCAAATAACGAATGAAAGATTTCAGATACAGAAACAAAAAACACAACGATCAAATGTAGTAGCGGATACAGAATTTATTTTCTAGGGGGTCTATAATGAAAAAAAAAATGCTTATCTGACCTGACCTAAACACAAAATGTGCATATAGTAAAGCAAAATGTTAACCCTACTCATAGCAGTGTCTTTTCAAAGAACCGAGTAGAACTGGAAGCGAAACTGAATTAAACTGACTTAAATATTGTGATTTTTCAAAATTACAATAGAATTTAAGATAAGGGAAAAGTTATAAGGTTTCACTTACTTGTGTTAGCTAAAAGTATTCCATTATGTTTGCAAAGTGTAATGACTGCAGGCGTCCAACATGACGTCGTTTGGGTGTGGAAGCAACGCACTCACTCCTACTGAAGTGAACGCGTCATGGGAAAGGTTGTGACTCGCTAGAGTGAGCAGATAGCGCCTTCGCCCTTACTCTAAGAGTGACATTGTCTCACTCTTGCAGTTAGGGTGACAGAATCCTATCGATGAAGAGTCATAATGCAGTTTTCTCACTCTTATCTCACTCTATCTGGGATCATTTGCCGGCGACTTTTTGTAAGAGTGACAATGTCACTCTAAATTTTTAAGACAAATGTAAATTTTGAAATTCCAAAATTAAAGCTGGTCTAGAATTTAGATTGTTACTTATTTTAAAAATTCCCTCGACGAATTGATCAGAAGTTCCTCACGAGGGGTCACAACTTTCCCGACAGGGGGCACGTGCCCCCCACCGAAACCCTCGCTTATTCCAGGCTGGGATACGCCACTGCATAAATACCTTTATTATTGTGTTATGTGTTAACTCATTTAGTACAACTGAATAGAGCTATTTTTTGTGTTTCCTTTTAACGTTTATTTTATTTTATTTTAAATCGTTAGTTTATGAAAATTCCTATGAAAACGACCATAGGCGTACCCACGGAGGGAGCTATTGGGTTCTGAAGCCTCCCTGCCGAAGCTGGACAGTTAGATCTGACAAGCTTTAAAAACTGTTAAAAACTGTTTAAGTTGTCATTAATGAATCAAAATATTTTTATTTTTTTAATTGTCTTCAAATTATATCTAAAATGTTTAAAAAAGACGGTTTTTAAATAAATAGTTCAGTTGATGTATTAAGTATAATTAAACCCTATTACAACGTCATTGAAAAAATTAGTATTTATTACTCTCGTTGATAGTGTGCTTGTGTTCTATGGGCAAGTGGTACAAAATATTTTGACTTATGGGCAAATGGTACGAAATATTTTGTCAGAGTTATTGCCATAATCGAGGTCACACTAACCGAGTTCATCAGTATTTGTTGTCCCAGCCCTCCCTAAACTAAAATCCTGGGTGCGGCACTGAAAGCACTCTTTGATCGTAGCCAAAAGCCAAAAGGCCATGCATAGCGGACAAAGTAAAAATTAAAAAAAGCATCAAAGCAAGCTTTCTCCCCCTAATCGTAAATCAGTCTTCATTCTTCCTTCCAAAACCTAACGCCTTACAGATGCCCCACATTTCCCCTTTCCCTCCCCTTTTGAACATGGATGAAATACGAAATTTGAGCCACTCAAATCAGCTTATCCTCTTATAATACTCGCGCCTCTTCTCCTCACAGGACAAAATTTGAGGTACGTCACTTTTTGAGGTACCTCAAAAAATTGAACCGCGACAAAATTTGAGGAGTAGGACAAGGCTTTGAACCCCCTCAAAAAGCTGAACCGCAACAAAACTTTGAGGTGCCTCAGAATCTTCGAACTACTTCAAATCGGGAAAAGGAGGTACTCCCTCTTTCGCCCGAATGAAGCGGGCATTCCAACCACCTCCTGAGAGAATGAGTAGCACAATACTACCATATACAGTAGATTCCCCTGTAACACTAGTTCGTATAAGAGGGGTTCGTATAACACGGCTGCAAAATTCTGATCCTTTTCCTATAACACGTTAAAAAATACTCATACAACACGGTGAAAGAATGAGACAGATATTTCGGTATTACCTGTTAACCCTGCTGGTGCTGATCATGTGTTTGTGACTCGTATAACACCGATTCATATAACACGGAATTTATCTACCATGCTATAGGGGAGTCTAGTGTACTTTGAAAGTACCGGATTTTTCAGTCAAGAAATAAAATTCGGTGGAGTTCAAACTTAATTAATTTAAAAGCAGGTTTTTATTGCTGGATTAGAGGGAATATTGTCCAGAAGAGAATTTTCTTTACGGAAGACTGTCGAACGCCCTCTCGACATAGGCGCAGACTCTATGAGGCTTGAAGGGGCTTCAGCCCCTCAATATTTTTATTGAAGGGGCTGAGCCCCCTCAAAAATTTCGTTCCCATCTTTCTACTGTTAAATAATTATTTTCCACTATCGGTTAAAACTCAGTGTGGTGCTACTATTTTGGGATTGGATAAGACAAACGCCTGCGGATACAGTTCTTTTTCACAAAGAACACAGAAGTTTTTGTGATCAGTAGCCTTCTCAAATCAATTGATCAGAAGTACCAAGAAATCTTTGTTTATAGCACAGAGTTTCTCAACCTGTGGGACGCGGACCCCAAGGGGGGCGCAGAGCTTTTGCAGGGGGGGGGGTCGCGAGAAAAACTAAAGAGCAAATAGTGATGCATGTTTTTAAGAAATTCATCTTATTTATTCTCATTTTTACTCAAATATATATCCATTTTTCGCTTAAAATGTTCTTTTAAACTTTATTGATAACATTATTTTGTAGAAAATTTGACTAAATGTTCATTTTAAAAGATTAAAAAACTGAATGAATGTTGAAAAATGTGAGGGGGGGCGACACCGTAAGTTAGCCTTTGTTGGGGGGAGCGACGTTTAAAAGGTTGAAAACCGCTGTTATAGCAGATAAAATAGCCACAAAAGGATGACCTTGGGACTGTGGGGGCGACTTTCTGGCAGAGGGTTGTTTTGTTCCTAGAAGGGTCAAAGAAACCGCAGAATTGAGGTTGTCGATAGTTTTCAGTTGACAAGAAAGAGCAACAGCGTTATAGCTAAATGTCATGGTTCGTTAGTTTTGTTAGAATAGTTAATTATATTTTTAGACTAGTTTTAGTAATTATATATTTACTATTTTTGATATTGAAAAGCTTTTGTCCCTCGCAGACTTTGATTAAACATCTGTAAGCCTTCTTATGAGAAAGCTTAAACTTTCTACATCACCTCATTAATGGAAGGAAGTATATTTTACTTATTGGGAATTTCTGTAAAAGTGCTGTATAAAAAGTAAAAGTTTGTATTTATTTACATTTAATGTTCTGAAAATTTTATTCGATACTATAAACTAACTTTGTAACTAATTATATATGTCTAAGATCAATATTTAAAGAAGAAAACCCTAGGTCAGTGCTTTCAAGACAACCTCTCTAATAGGGATTGGAAGTGATTATGATTTTTATTTAATATTAAAAAGATAAAACTTTTTACTTTCAGTGTAAGTTATCATGAAAGTTATTTTGATATTGTGTTTGAGGCAGATCTACATGAGCGCTGTCTGCTTAATTAAGGCATGTCTTGAGCGGAGAACTTTTTGAGTGGTTCTAACGCTTATTCAGGTTACAACTGGAGAAAACAGTAGCGCCATAGGCCAGAACCCTAGGCCTACACACTTCAGCCCTTTACCAAATTGTCATGAAATTAGTGAAAAGTATTTATACTATAATGTAAAAGGTTAAAAATATTTTTTAAGCTTTATAAGATAAATTTATATCTTATAAAGCTCTTCCTCTTTTTTATAAAACTTATAAATTATAAAACTTTTGAGATTAAAAAAAACTTGCTGAAATATGCAAGAATGTTAATAGTAGATGGATAAATTATCGAATATTGAATTTCATATATGAACAAAATAAAGCAAGAAAAAAAAGATAAAATAAATCTGTTATAACAATTAATATAACTTAATTATGTAAAACAGTGAGAATTACTTAATTTAAAAAAGGAAAATTGTTTTTCACTTTTGTTCACCAAATAAAACTTTTTTTTGCATAAAATATTTTATAGAGCATTAAAAAATAAAATTAAATGAATAAATATCTAAAGAAACCCTGTTATTTAGAACGATTTTAAAAGCAGCACAACAGATTGGGAATGAGGAAAATTGGTTAAACCAAGCGCTTGAAAAATGACCTAGTTTAATTTAAGCAGCTCTGACGATGAAGAATTTTTTAAATAACATTTGTCAAGACCGAGACTGGAGTTCCTTTTCGCATTATTAAATGAGATGGTTAAAATGACCCATCAAACAAATATTTAAAACTAGCTGCGTGTCCGTTCTTCGCACGGTAGGAAACGAAAATTTTCCTTATATGTGTAATTCGAATCAATTACAGTAACGTGGAATCTAAAAAAAAGCAAATTTATTTTACTCTTGACGTAAAGTTTGCGTCATGAGTACTTGCCTGGAATCATTGCAACATAATGACTTTGGTGTTTCTATGTGTAGCCGTTCGTCCGTAACGCCGCCGACAGACACACAGACATACACACACAGCGACAGACATCTTCTTTTATAATAAGTAGAGATTTCGTCGCTAAAATTTTGCGCAATGGCATTTGACTAAAACTTGGGGGTGTTGTAAAAATTTCTCAACACTATGATTCTTCTTATTTATGTACTAGCTGAAGTACCCGTTCTTCGCACGGGAATGAATGGACTTTTTGATATTACGATTTGTGGTGATTACTATTCATTGTAATAAGCAGATATAGCAAAATGGATATCGCGTTATATTGTGTCCAATAATCATGCATACCGAATTGCAAGGCAATCGTTTGTACAGTGCAGAAGGCTATGCGGCGTAGCGCAATCTAGTGGCGAGTTTTAGCAAAACGGATACGGCGAAAATATTCTTCGCATTCAGATATCGATGTATACGAATTTTCATGACTATCGGCTGGACAGTCCTGAAGTTCATGTGTTGACGCGACATCTAGTTGTAAGTTATAGGAAAATGGATAGCGCCAAACTCTTCCCCGTGTTCAAATATCTATGTATACCTATTTTCATAGCGATCATTTGCACAGTCAAGAAGTGATACACTGCAGGGCCATCTAGTGGTTAATTAAAGTAATGATTTGCTACAGCGCCGTCAAGTGGCGAGTTATAGGAAAATGGATAACACCAAAATATTCTCATTGGTCAAATAGCTATGTATACTGATTTTCATAGCGACCGTTTGATTGGTCAAGAATTTGGCCTGCTGCAGCGTCATCTAGTGGCGAGTTAAAATAATAATGCATTGCAGTGTCATCTAGTGGTGAGTAACATCAAAAGGAACGCAGTTAGAATATATTCTTCGTGCTCAAATGTGTAAGTATAAAAAATTTCATGCCGATCGGTCGAACGGTATAGAAGTTGATGCGTTTCAGCGCCATTTAGCGGCAAGTTACAGCAAAATGGATACTGAAAAATATTCTCCGTGTTCTAATATTCGCGTGTACCAAATTTCATCGAAATCGGTTGGACGATATTCGCATAGCAAACGGCTAAACGGAATAGAATTCGACGTTGTGCTGCGGCACCAAGTGGTACGTTAAGGAAAACGGATAGCATAAAAACCTTATCCATCATAAAAGACTTAGGTGAACCAAATTTTATGGTGCAACTGTGCTCAACGGTGCTGGAGTTTTTCAACCTCATAAACACATACCAACATTCATTTTTATCTATAACCAGTGTTATTATATATACCACTCTCAAATAAAATCCAGTTTCAAATCTAAGCCTCGCCAAAGTGCCAACATACGCCATTTTGCAAGAGTTTTTTCAGGGAATCATTCGAAGCATTGACTTAGCAGCAATCAATATCGGAAATGGTTCGAACGCCAAAGTGTAAAGCACGCATTTATTTGAAAAGGGGAATCCCTTAATACAGCCGAATTTTTTAAAATTATCAACTATAATGTGTTTTATTCATAGTTACTCCGATGTACTAAATGAGAAGATTTCAATTTTCTGAAATTTGGCGGAATTGCCCCAACTTAAATCAATGTACTAAATTGGCGAGAATTCTGCAGTTAGATCGCTTGAAATCCCTTAATAACTGCATTATTTCTTCACGGATCATTAAAATTTAACGCTGTATTCTAATAAAACCTTTGCACTTTTTTTTCAAAAATCTATTTCCTTAAGCTCTCAATAAATTGCGCCAAGCCGAAAACTGTGCAAACCGCTAGAACTCACTTACTCAAAATCGATATTTCAGCCACTTTATTTTTTCACCAAACTAAAAAATTTTACATATTAGCCTCGGAAATCTTCAATTCTTATTGTTTTGCGTATAAAACATTTCATTCCTGCTCCGATTTCCCATGCACACGATATTATAATTTTAAAAAAAATAACCTTACGAATATAAACTAACAAAAAAAAATCATTATTATTCTTTTATTTTTACTTTGAGAATTTAAAACATTTCATTGGGCAAAATCGCCACACATGGCAACCACGATCCTTATTTCACACTTTTTTCACTACATGGGTTACAATTACGGAAAGCTTTTTGCGTGGAGAGCATAAAAAATCTCTTAAATTCCGGGAACGGGTGGACTTTCAAAGTTTTAAAGTGGACTACGATTTATTCTATATTATTTTACATATCTGTGCTAAATTTCAGGCCGATAGGTCCATTTTTGTGGATTTGTATACGAATCAAATCCACAAACTAACAAACAGAATTTCATTTTTATTTATTTACAAGATTTAAGATAATGACTCAAAAAACTACGTCAGTGTCATTCACTATCAAAAAAATGGAAAGCTTAATGGTTTGCAGAGAACTCCTGGCTTTCAAAATGTCTTATTTCTACATAATACTGTTTTTTAGGCTCAAGTTGTAGCATTAAATACCTAAGACACTACATGAAATGGAGCACCATTTATTTCTTTCCGAACATGTGCCATATAAGGAAAGTATTGTAATCATGAAAAAATTCGACTTCGAGATTTTGGTGTATTTACACGTTTTGAGGTCTTCTGAATTCATTTATGCTATTTTCAAGAGATGTTTTTAAAATAGCTGCGCACCCGCTCTTCATACGGGAAGAAGGGAATATTTTACTACTAAAATCATATCTGCATGTGACAAAACAGAATTTCATTTTTTTAAAAGTTCAAGTAATCTCCTCTGTTGAAATTACTGCGGGATATATTAACGCAAATTAGAATTACTTTTCGTTTAGTTGGCTGTATGACAACCGTTGAAAAAGGATAAACACTTTTAATTTCATGAAATATTTATTAACGTGGTACATTGCGATTTATTCATATTATCTTTACAAATCTAATAATACTACCTATTACGTACATTAATACTATCTATACTCGCTTCTCCCTCTTCAAGGCTCCCTTAAAAGAAACAGCTTAGATTATTTGGCCTCAATGGGATCTTGTGATTCTGTGGCGATTCTTTGTAATTTACGCATTAGCATAAATAATAATCATTTCACATAATGGTTGCCATTAAGGAAACTCTCCATATATATTTAATTTATACATAGTTTTATAAGATTGGCGTATTTAGCGCCGCAAACCATTTCATCTTACTGTGTATCTGTACTGATATCTTTTATATCCTCCATAGTCCTGTCTCCTGAAAAACATCAAACTGTGTAATCTCGAGGAGCTACTTATTCCCATTTTAATTGTGACAGGGCGTTAGAATTGCAGAGTTTACAAATTTCACGCATTTTTTTTAATTTATGACGTCACTGTTTGACTGCCGTAAAGGATACCCCGGTAGATTGAGGGAGTTAATTTCGATATTTCGCATAATTGTTTTCAAACGGTATCATTAAAACTTTGCGTTGGACCTTTATGGAGGAACGTAATTCAACGTTAAAATAAAACTATACTCGCAACCTGCATGCGTATGTTAGGCAACGCCTGCGCTAAATTAAATGCCAAAAATAAAAATAGTAAATAGAAAAATTTTAATATATCGCGCTTTGAAACGAACTTTGTAACTTTTAAAATGAACATTTTCAGCGCCGTGAAAACATTTCAATTTTTAAATAAGCACCGGATTAAAATACCACTTCTAATAATAATAATCGTGAATTTCTTAGTTTATTTCTACAGTAAATTTTATTCAAAATATCGTCTCCCTGTGTTGAAAATAGAGCTGGAATAAATGAGTTAAAATTATGGCGTAAAGTTTACGTATCTTAAAGCATTTGACGTCATAGATCCTCACTTGCGAATTGAAATTCTGATATCCCATTTAAAAACTCGATTGGTTGAAAAAACCCTTTTTTCTAATCCTTTCTGTGGCAACAACCGAACATAAATTCTCGTGCCGTGATCGCAATGTAATGAATGGCGTAAGATCGCGTTGATGCTATTAAATTCTAAACATTATGCTGCATTAAAATTCGTAAAAAATCATCTAATTTACATAATTTTTTCGTTTATATTTTAAAAGAGAGAGAAAAGAATGTTTCACGATTTGTCAAAATATCTAAAAGTTATGACGGATAGAATTCAAGATGCGACAGTTTTAAAATTATTTTACGAAAAAAAATCGCGAAGCAGATGTTTAGTAAAAAAATTCCTAAAAATCGGTAAATCATGTTACGTATTCAGAACAAACTGTTTTTAAAAGAAACTTTCTTCCTCTATCCGATGATACAAATGCCGTTTTGCTGCGAGCGTAATTTCCGCCGTTATTACGAATTAGGTGAGAAAAAGTGCCAAAAATCGCATAAAACATAAAATAAAAAAAAAATCTAGGTCGAATTTTGAAAAAATCGCTTCGAGGTGCACAACTACATATTTACATCTTCCCGAGTACCAAATTTGGTGTTTCTAGGTGTAGCCGTTTGTCCGTAACGCTGCCGACAGACACACACACACACAGACACACAGACACCTTCTTTTATAATAAGTAGAGATTAAAAAAATTTTAGACAAAGTTCTCAGGGGGGACACGTGCACCCTGTAACACCCCCAACTCCCAATTTTTACGCTGCTTCTTTTAAATTTCAAAACAAATTATTGCTTAATTGTTTTTATGACGAAGTTGGGGGTACAGGGGGATACGTGCCCCCCCCCCTCCTTAGCGCCTACCCAATTATGCCCAAAATGAATTATTAAATTATACATGTGGTTTCCTCCATTTCTGGAAAACAAAGTATATTAAAACTCATAATTCAACTGAATACTCCATTCCACACCCCATTTTCAACAAAACAAAAGAAATTTATTCCAAGTATTTAATTAAATTATTAGACAAATATCTTTTCAGGTGGCGTTTTTCCGGCGGCGTTTTATTCGGCGGCGTTTTTTCGAGGTGCCGTTTTATCCGGTGGCTTTTTTTCCCAGGTGGCGTTTTTTCCGGCGACGTTTTATAGTGAACCTAAAAACTGAACTTCGAATATTCTGGAAGTGGCGGATATGAAGTTTTTCGATGTCTACGTTATAAAAGGTTGCCTGTATTGCATTCGATAAATACACAAAGAGGTTATCAAGCATCTGCTCCGAAGGACAGGAGAATTGTCAGTGACTAGGCTAACATGGCGACGGGGAGAGGGTAACAATAGCGCACTAGACAAAGGGCTTTTAGACTCTTGATCGCTGTGAAACTAAGAATTTATTCATCGCAGTGATGCATGGGTCATTTCCCAGAAAACGTAGGTTTTCAAAGTTAAAATTTACTAAAAAGAATTCTTCATTTAAAAAATAATTAATTTATATTGCTCTTTTTATACTTCTTACTACCCCATATAGTTGGTCACATTCTTTTTCATTATTTGTTTAACTTTTTTTTTTTGTAACTGAAATTTTGAACACGAACAGAGGATACACCCCAGCTAGCCACGATACATCGAACTAACGTAGACGTCAACGGAGTTTCGACGTAATCATCGACGTTCAAAATCCTTGGATATGTCCACCTGTTTGCCGGTCGAGCGTTGAGCTTACAGACGGCGTATTAACCGCGAGGATGAACGTCATAGATAGCAATCTCGCTTATCTACCAGGTGGCCATAATTAAACTGACAGTGCTCACAGTGTTCTGTAGCGTGATCTATTTGCGAGAATGACGCCACATTTTATAGGAAGATTAAACACGGGGGACGAAGGATTTCGCGAAAAAAAATTAGCTCCAAAAGTCACCGCTAAAGGAATATTTGGCGCTGTGTAATACAAAATAGAGTGTTAACAAATGCAAATTAATACGGAATAAAATTACCTTTTATTATGCACATTTTCAGATTTAGTTCAAGTGCAACATGGCAACACTTTTAAAAAAGCGTAAAATCTACATAAACACCGATAAAGTCTCGTGATCTGCAATATCACGTTACGCTGAGCAGAAGAAAAGTTCTTTATTCAAATTTCACGTTACATCCATTGGCACAGTGCCAGCTGCTTAGGTTTTAAAAGGCAATGTGTTACGTTTTGAATCAATCGGATTGAAAGTTTACGTGCAATGTCTCCTTCTTAACTCGAACGTGCGTTACTGGTCAAATTCTTTTACCTCAACCAGTGCAACGCGTCAGCCGCTCTTCGTGCTTTTAGAACGCACAAAAAATGCGTAAAGGTAACGGTCCTTTGTCAGTTAATGGGCTAAAAGCAATGGTTGCGACGTTTGAGAAAGCAGGTTCTCTGAAGGTTCAATCAGACAGAGGACGAAAACCTCTACCACAGGATACAATCGAAGCAGTTTCCACGGCGATTGTCGACAGAGGACCAGACAATGCTGAAACCTCTAGCGCTCGTGGAGTAGCTCGGAATATGGATATGCCTTACAGTACGGTATAGAAAATCTTACGAAAGATTATCCGCTTCTATCCGTACAAGATCAGCCGTGTACAGGAGCTACTGTTCACCGACCATGATAAGCGATTTACTTTTGCTCTCACCTTTCTTTCCAGAATGGAGGTGGGTGATGCTTGGCCGTGGAAAATCTTATGGGGAGACGAGGCCCACTTTTACCTGAATGGAACTGTCAATACCCAGAACTGCCGAATTTGGGATTACAAATCACCATATGCAGTCACAGCAATGCCCTTACATTCACCAAAGGTAACTCTTTGGTGTGGGTTCACAGCGGAATTTATCGTAGGTCCATTCTTCTATGAGAACATTACCCCGACAGAACCGGAAACCTGTTCTGTTACCGTAGAGAAATATCGCCACATGTTGAACAGCTTTGTCATTCCGGCACTTGAGCAAAGACAATGCCTGGGGGAAATCGTTTTCATGCACTATGGAGCCCCACCATGCTGTACGGGTGCAACAGCTGCTACGACAGAAATTCACAACAGCAAGAATCATCAGCCGCTACTTTCTAACTGCATGGCCACCTCGGTCGCCCGATCTTACCCCATGCGACTTCTGGCTATGGGGTTACCTTAAGTCCAAGGTCTATCAAGAAGTGGTCCAGGACATGGCTACGTTGAAGGATAACATATCACGGACTGTACGGGAGATTCCTGCAGGCATGTTACTTTCTGCTGTTGTGCATACTGGGCACAGAATGCAATATGTGGTCCACAACAAGGGCAGCCACATTGAATCTCATTTGAATGCATAATAAAAGGTAATTTTATTCCGTATTGATTTGCATTTGTTAACACTCTATTTTCTATTACACAGCGCCAAATATTCCCCTAGCGGTGACTTTTGGAACTAATTTTTTTTTCGCGGAATCCTTAGACCCCCGTCATGTTTAATCTTCCTACAGAATGTGGAGTCACTGTCGCAAATAGATCGCGCTACAGAACACTGTGAGCACTGTCAGTTTAATTATGGCCACCCTGTACATCGCTAGCATGAAAAAGGGTGACCGCTAGTTGTAAAAAAGCTCGAAAGTCGGTCAAAATTTCTCCTCTATAACGGCAAAGGGAGATGTAGTCAAGAAAAATCAGTGAAAAATCTATCGCATTGCGATCGGTTATAAGGAGGGGGGTGACTGATTCAGAAAGTTGCCCTTGAAATCTAGTGGAACACGGTCCGTTGTACGGTAAAGGCGAGGCCTCCGAGAGAGGAGAAATAATCCCTACGTTCTATGGGCCTGGGCACTGGTTTCGATCAGCTGTTGATAGTAGATGGGATTTCGTCTTTCTACCGTTAATGCTGCGGTGAAGTGATTTAATATTTTCGCACAAAAATTGCGCATTTACAAATAAATTTCACTTCCTTTTCTCAAGTATTCTTCAGATACTTTGTTAACCATAATTAATAAATTTTCAGATTAAACTAGAATGTTTTTTCATGCAAGAAGTACACTGAATGTTATTGCATATGTTGAAACGTACTGCATATTTTAGTTATAATAAATATTAACCGAACTTAATAGCTTTAAATAAACATAGTTTATGACATATTCATACATATATTTATACAAACATAAATACATACGTACATTAACTACAGAATCCTAGAAAACAATTTAACTAATCACATACAAAAAATAACAAAAATTCTAGAGTATTTTATGAAACAGCTAGAACTGGAAGAATGGAGTTTCTTAAAATTCACATAACATAGACTATTATGTTTGAAATTTTTGTAAATATTTTTTAAGATTAAAATAGTACTTACAGTTGGGCTGAATAAACTTATGATGTTAATACAGACAGCTTGCGTTTTAAAGATTTCGAATATGCGTGTGAATCATTTTCAACTTTCGAATAATTATTAAGAAATATATTAATAAAAATCCAAACACATTTAGATAAATGATGAATTTTTAAAGTACCACATTCACAAAGTTCACTAAAAATACACATATCTTCTAATTTCTGTTCAGTTAAATCTTTAAGTAATTTCCGCACATTCGGTTGTGCTCAAGATTTCTTCAAAGTTTTGCAAAATCAAGGTAAATATTTTGTAAACTATCACAAAAACTTTTACAACATCGCTGTGAGGATAAGTCATATGTACTTTATCAACATCTAAAAGCCATTGTTCTTTCGTAGCAGCAGAAAACTCGCAAATCATCGCTTTCGAACTGATCAGGAAGTTTCTGCAAGAAGCACAATTTATTTTTGATGATATTTTAAAAGCAGCATATCCAGAAAGATAGATAAACACTGGAAGCAATCCTTCTTCTTTTTCATTTAAATTAATATCTATTCCTGATACATCAATATCCGAAGTAGGCTCGATATCATCAATAGTTTCTTCCTCTTTAAAATCTCCCAAGAATTCTTTTAACGAGAAAGATCCAAATCGTTTTGAATGCAAATTAATTAAGCTCTTTATTCTTAATTTTTTTTTCATTCTGCAAAACCTGTTCAACTGAAATATTGAAATTTCCTCCACTCATAGCTCTATATTGTCCAAATCTGCCTTCTAACTGGTCGGTTTGATATTTTCCTGTTAAAATATACTTCACTCCCTGTTGTAATTGATCTTCAATAATTTCTATAATTCCTTTTGTCGTGTGTATGAAAGAAAAAAATGTTTCGGGAGTTAATTTTCCACTTTTACGACGCTTATATTTTGTTGGAAATGTTTGCCATGCTTGCAACCACTCTAATACATTTCTTAAATATTGAATTCTAATGTCTACCAGTGAAGTGAAAGGTACACTATTGCAGTCTAGTTTTTCCGTTCCTTTATTGGGAGTTTTGATATTCATAGTCTTCCACCATTTAATGATGATCTCAAGAAACTGAATAGTCCCCTCAAATTTTTTTTCATCAATCATTTTCAAGGCATGGATGTTACTTTCATCAAAAATTTTTAATGAAAGATTTACACTTTGTCTTTCTAAGTTAGACGGGAAGAGAGACTTATGTGTTAGCTTTGAAGCATACTTTATAATTCTGGATTTTTCTTTCAGATAAATATGCCTTAAGTGCTGAAATGAAGCTTTTAAAACTACGTTTCTGTCATGAAAAGAAGGGAAAATAAATGAAATTTCTTCTGTTTCTTGGTTGATCCAGTTGTTTCTAATTGCTTTTAATATATGTACAGAGTCAAATAAGAGAAACATGAAGCATGAATTGTCTATTGGATGTGGTATGTTCGGGACCAAAGAGCCACCACACATTGATGACAGCATATTTCTATTTACCCTGTTATTATCTGATATTATGGTTAGTAATTGGTAACCAGAATCATGAAGTAATTTTATGATATTTTTTGTCATAGTTAATAATTCTTCTGAATTCATATGTGTGACCGGAAATAATCCAATTACATCTTTATTACTTGAATATACAGATGTCAGCATAAAACACTGAATACTTGTAGCTTTCATTCCTTTTTTATTCATTGCAAATCCTTGTATACTTCCAGATACATATGCAATGCTTGGTCTTATAATTATTTCATCTAATAGTAGATTTACAACGCCTTCATTTGGAGCAATTTTTTTGCACTTTTCTAGTAAATAGCTGCGGCTTTCCATGCCTTCAATACTAGGATTTAGCGAACATACAAACGAAAGTTTTCTCAAGTTCCGCTCATGTGGCAAAATTAGAATATTAGTTTCTAAAATTTCTTTGTAAAATTTAGGCGAATTGATATAAATTGAAAAAGCCCATCCAATCATAGCGGGGCTGTATCTCCTTGCATTAGGACTTTTTTCCTGGAGCTCTATCTGCTCGTAAAAAAAATTTGTACCTCTCTATATCGTCCCATTTTTCTTTCCAATCATTTATAAATTTTCCAAAAGTATCTAATACATTTTCTATATTTACTGAACATATGTCATTTAATTAAATTATTTAAGTACGAAAATAAGTTATCTACTTGAGATAGCTTAGTTATGATGCCACATTTTCTTTTTTCAATATAATCCAAAAATTTTATTGCACATTAGTTTTTCACTTTTCACGAAAATTTCAACAGTTAAATCTTCTTTGATTTGGAACTGACATTGAATTTCAAGCGGAAACGCTTTTGGCTTAATTTTGTAAAATTTAACTGATGATTCATCACACACAACATTCCAGTCTTCGTGAACCGTATAGTGGTTTAATAAGTATTCGAAGGAGGGAACTTCATCTTTATTATACATTTCTATCTCAGTTTCTTCTCCCTTTTCTCTTTCTCTCATTTCTTTTCGCCTTTCTTCTGGGTTTAATAAAATATGTCGGAAGGTTTGGAAAGATACACGAGATTACGCTTTCTGATAATTTGACTCGTTTTCTTAAGACTGTAATTTCAGAACCATCAGGTCGCTTCAGTATGTCTTCCTTTATGATATCTTCACTTCGAAAATGTTTTATACACACAACACTTGAGTTGGATGGTGTCCAGTCTTTTCTAGGGATATTATGAATCCACTGTCCCATTTTCCCGGGATCTGACGGGAATTTAAATACCTGGATATTTTCTCCCATTTTATAATTGGCTTTACATCCAGGAACACAACAAGATGAAGGCATGCTTTAAATTTCATTAAATTTGGATTCATAAATAATACATATGTCGCTAGAAAAGCTTTTCAAAAGCTGGGAATTTCCACAACTCTCGTTCAACTAACAAATACACAGCGAGCGCTTGGAAACTTCAGGAGGAAAAACAGCTTTACAAAGTATGCAGTGTACTCTACAAACGTTGATTGTTCACTGATAATACTTAGAATTTCGTCTAAAGCTATATAAACATGTTTTAAACAGGTGGAATGTACAGGTGAATTATGTGTAAATTCTTTTCTATGTTACCCCATTCACCTACTGCCGAATGTATCATCTCTTAGCGTGACGTCACAGCGGCGAGATGGATTAGTGCCCAGGCCCATAGAACGTAGGGATTATTTCTCCTCTCTCGGAGGCCTCGGGTAAAGGGGGGCGTATTTTCGTAATCCGTTTATAGAATTCGGTGCATAATGGCTTTTTTTACGTTATAAACCCACGAATCGCCCCATTCGGTCACGAAAAGCTGGCTTATATTCGTCTAATAGTTGCAGTATTTTGCCAATTTCGCAGAATTTGTCGAGCCCTGACCGCCTGACCGCTAATAAACGCTATAATTCTGCTGCATGTATAGCCGTTTAAAACATAAGTGAAGCATTAACTGCTTACATACGTCGTGAAAAAGTGGAAATTCGAAAAGCTGTGACAGGGCCGTCGCGGATGTGTCAGGCGCGTTTGTGCAAACACCGATTTAGCGCCCCTAGATTAAAAAAAAAAATTCAGTCTTCGAAACAAGAATCATTTACTATTCCATGTACTTACTTAGTTGGAAAATATCATAATTAAACCGAGAATCGGGAGATGTCGCCCCTATAAATATTCAGTTTTTGAAACATAATTATGATTTTACAGTACCATATTTGTATTCAGTAGAGAATATACGTCATTGCTCCGGACAGTAGGGTTGCCCTAGGGATACCTGGCACTGGCGAAAAATCACGCAGTACATGTTGTATACATGCTCGTAAAGTCAGTGGAACCAAAAAACACTGTACTCGCAGCTAATAGTTACCATGGTTGCGGAGATCAGATTTGCTTCCATCTAGACTAGTCTTTTGCAGAGTTCTAGTGATGTGGAATTCATTAATTTCAAGTGCGGACTTGGGAGGCATCCTTAAACAGGTTTGCATTTCTTTACATTAAAAAAAAAAAATGAAAGAAGGGGAGGCTAGAATAAAGTGTATTTTTTTCCAACAATAATTATAGAACACTGCCATAATGTTTAATGAGTGAATGCGCTTCAATACTTTCAGAAAGCTCACTCCCAGATAGCACATAAGCTTAAATCAAGCTTGAAAATTCTTTGAATTTGACGTACTAATACAAGCTTGACAGTGCAATTCATTTTAAGCATGCAGCAAGCTTGAAGATTACAAAAAAAAGAGTCAGCAAATATTTTCCCGCCGAATTTAAGTCATTTGAACTGTCGAGCTTGAATACAACTTGATTACTGCTTGATTTGGAAAGCCACATCCACATAACAAATAATTTATCATCAGTCATAAATGTACTTGACCATAGAATTATAAAAAAAAGATTCTATATTTCCAAATATTGAAATTCTTCAAAATAAAATACAAATATACTATATATACAAAATATACGATATATATATATAATAAAAAATTGATTTCAAAATCAGGCGTTTGTCTCTATTTTGGCCAATATTGCCCAACATGAGTGTTGCGCTGTTGAAAGTTTTAAAACGTCTGTTGCTTTTAAGTTTATATTATGCTTATTTCCCCAATAGTAGAGTCTATAAATCACACACAACATTATTTTAATTTTGATTCATCCCATGGAAAAATAAAAGATGCAAATGGGCATCGGGCAATACTGATCAATTTCGCCAAAAAACGGCGTGACAACCATGGGATGTCACTTCAAACTTTAGTCATGTCACTTCGAGTCAGATTGGCATGTTGGTTAGGACGCTGGCTTCCCACACCTTAGGTCCCGAGATCGATCCCAGTCGTGGACGCTAGACGGCAACAGATTAAAATAACTTGAGGTTTCAGCGTAGAGGGGAAAATGCGTGGAAAAATAAAATATATGGGGCGAGTTCGCCGACCGGCGCCCCATGTATTTAAGAAAATTTTTTAGAGTGCATAAGTTTGAAATAAGCTTGATATGTCAAGCTTAATGCAAGTTGGGCAAGTGTAAACTTGAACAATTGATTCAAGCTTGCATTAAGCTTACACGCTTGAAATTTTCAAGCGTAATTCAAGTTTATTGAGTTGATAAATCAAGCTTACTGCAAGTTTGATGCATACATTCAGTTTTTTAATCTTTAACAATGAGCATTTAGTCGAATTTTCTACAAAATAATGTTATCAGTAAAATTTGAATGAACATTTTAAGCGAAAATGGATATATTTTTGAGTAAAAATGAGTAGGGATGGAAGCGAGACGATTTTTTGCGAGACGATATAGAGATTTACAGATTTTTTGCGAGACGAGACACACATTTTTAACATTACGATATAGGAATTTTCCGAGACGAGACAAAGCTTTTAGGCTATTTTGCGAGACGCGAGACACCTATTTTACGTCTCGCGTCCATCCCTAAAAACGAGAATAAATAAGATTTTAAGAACATGCATTACTACTTGCTCTTTAGTTTTTCTCGCGCCCCCCTTGAGGGGCGCGCCCCACAGGTTGAGAAACGCTGTAATTTTTCTTTGAAAGACTATCAAAGTGATGCGGAATCTTTTATAGTGCTAAAGTAGGCATTTAGCTATACGATATTTATAAATCTTTACTTATTTGTGGGATTTATTTTATTAGTTTATTAACAACTTTTTAAGTTTAAAAATCACCATTTAAATATTTGAAATCAACAGCATAAGCATGTAAAATTTTACCATAATTATGGATTTTATGTAAATCACTTCATATTCCAAATTACGAATTAAATTTCATGTGCTAAACACGTTCCAACTTTTTAAAAATATATATGTAAATCAAATATGAAATTTTTTTTAATAAGTACAACAAAACTTTACAGCTTTGAGTGAAAAGAAATTGGATGGAGGAGAGGACGAGGGTTGATAATAGATTGCACGAGGGTCATTTTGCACGATTTTCCCAATGGGGCCTGAAAGTTGGTTTTCCTGCATAAAAAAACGCATAATAACCTAATATTTCTCTTCTATGACATAATCAAAATTCCCGCCTTTTGTGGAATCTTCGTGAAATAGACTTTTCTGGAAGCTTCTTGTACTTTCTGCGTCGGCTATAAATAGAAGCGCTTTTGAAGTCCCAGTTCAGTGTGAGTGAGCACCCATAGTGTGGATCAAGCTGTGAGTGAGTACGCTTGCTTTGCTCTGCGATAAAAGCGGTGTTTTTTTCACGCTCGTTTACGAAGCTGATTTTAAAGTGCTATGCGTAAATTATTGATTGCTGAGACTTGAGGGCCTGCTAGTGTTATCCCTCGAATATTTCCACTGAAATTTTACCTGTGGATGTGTTTATTTTATGTGAGAATTACAGCATTTTTTTTAAAGCTTCTGATCTAAGCTGACTTTTAAAAGCACATTTTTGTTAGATTGTGCTTGTGAATTTTGTATAGCTGATTGTTCTACGAAGTTCTAGAAGCAATAAAGTTTGTGTTCCATCCTGACAAGTGGATTTTTACTAGAACTTTCTACACCAACTGAACTTTAGAACGTCGAACCCCGGAAACAAGCAGGGTATTCTGCAACAGTATTGAATCGTCTCATTCTGCTCTATTTTATAGGTCAGGAGAAAATTCGAAAATATGAGCCCATTTATATTCCATATGAACTTAAGCTTATTACTTTTTTAATAGTAAAAGACATCTAAATTGATTGTTTGTAAAAGTGTATAGTACTGTTTTTGAAGAAGAATTTTTAACTTTTTGAGTTTCTGAGACCATATTTGTCTTTTCAGAACATTAACCCATTTATGCCTAGTGTCCCTTTTTTGGGACGGTATTTTCGCTAGTAGTCGAAAACGTTATTTATTTTTCCTAGCCTTTATTCATGAGTACTGAGCCTCAACTCTACAAAATATTTTAACATGACCAAGTAGGATGTTGATATTTCGATTTTTATGCATAATGATTTTAAAAGAAATCATCCCTTCTTCCAGAAGTTGACATCAGAAATATATCTATTATTTCTGTTATCAGTAAAAATCGAAGAAAGTCGCAAAAATATTCAGGCACAAATGGGTTAAACAGCCGTATGATAAATCTAAGTGTTTCTTTTAGAGCCTATAGAAATAAAAAGGAAAAGCTGTCTTAAAATCCTATACGGGACATAAAAATTTGTTTATAATTTATTTTACTTTTTATTATGCCAGAGAAAGGCTTCATTATTGTAATTGCAGACGTGCTAACTTTCCAAAATCTAAACACCTGAGATCTCATGCTTTTTAATGTCAAAATGCCTCAGATTTTTTATGCATTTATTTTCACCAGAAAACGGATATATAATCAATGCAGACATAATTTCTTTTCTTAAATGTGATGTGTGTTCATAAAAACTTGAGTAATAGGATAGTGTCAAGTTTTATAATGTAGATAAGTTCAATTTCAAATATGTGCCAAGTATCAGAAAATGCAAAACATCAATCAAAATACATAGGGGATAAACTATTCACACCTAAAAATTCTAATAAAGATAATTTATAACTACGAAATTTGAAATATCTAATTTTATAGGAATCATTTCTTTATCTTATACAACTTTGAAAATTTTAACAGATTTGTACATAAACAAGAACCATAACATAATAAAAATTCATTTACGTAATTTTTTACAACGTCAGATGCATTATTTCAAATTAAATGTCCCCGTGTTGTTTAGCCTCAGGCAGCAACATGAAATAAACACAGGGTTCTTGGAAATTTGGAAGAACGCCCCTTTCGCAATAGAAAAAAAAAACAGTAATACAAGAGATTAATTGGTGTGGGGGGTAGGGGTAGGGGGGAATCGGAGGGTTCAGCGCTAAACTTCCGTTTCGTGGGTAAGGGGAGGGGACACTATTCCCATACACTATTATCCACACATCCTAAAAAATTCAGAATAATACTCGATAAGTTGCACTACTCTCTGAAATAAATGAAAAAACTGTCCCTTTGTGCAAAACTGCAAAAAACAAATCGAAACATTCATCTCCTTAGGAATTTTTTTTCAGTTTGTTTGCTTGTGGATTAAGACCGATTGACTGCATTAGAGTCCAGTGGCACACCCAGGACTTTAATTTAGGGGAGAGGGGGGGGGCTGGGCTACAAATACTGCTAAACTTGGTTATAGTGACTTCAATTATAGTTAAACATTCTTATAACGTCAAAATATTCTGTGCCACTTGACTTGCCTATAGAATACAAGCCCGCAAGCAATATAACTCGTTATGGAGTCATAAATAATTATCTGATCTTTCCAGTTACGATGTTTCATAAATTAACTGTAACTATTCATTTAAAAACTAACATCTTTTTTTCGTAAAAAAATACTTTTTAAATACTTAGATGTTTTTTAAAAATGAATTCATTAGTGATAGTTTTCATTTTTTTCAAGCTTCACTTACAATTTTCGACCTTTAGGGGGGGGGGGGATTGAGCTGTCATAGCCCCTTCATGGATGCGTCTATGCTAGAGTCCTAGGCTTAGAGGGGAAATGCCTTCTTTCTTGGGGATCCTACCACTTATTTACGCGAATTTTCGGGGAGAATCAGACAACTCCGAACTGCTAGGTCGACGGGCGCAACCGGGGTTTGGGCCTGGCACCTCCCACCTTCCAGTTGCGAGAGCAGAATCTCTGCCACTGGAGGGGCAAAAACATTTTCAGAGAGACTCATTAAAAAATCGATTTTAAAGAAGTTTTCTAAGAGTTTTATAATTATTAAAGAGTTATCGTTTATTTCAGTGTACATTTACATATTGTAAAGAGACATAAAAATTTTGGAAGTGCCTGACATAATTATGCTTTGTTTTTATTTGTTTTTTGTTTTTATTTATGTCCAAAAAACATTTGATTTTTTTCGTAAACCGCTGTTCGCGCATTGATTTCGCATGGCATTGATACGATATATCTCAATGCAAGCAAGCAGGATTTCTGAAACATGCTACTGGATTTCAATACGTCTTTTCAATGCTTTTGTTGTTCATAAACGATAACGAAAAGTTTTTATATCTTACGCCAGTGAAATAGCCTGAAATATTTTCTGTATTTTACTGAAGTTCCACAAAGTAAAAGGATGTTCGTGGCTTTAGACGCATTGTAGAAGACACCCCTTCTGTGATCGGTATTGCTTTCCATATTTTTTTTGACTAAATTTAAAATAAAAAATGAATAAAGGGAAAAAAAGAAAGGACAGATATTTGATAGAATGCTTCATCATTTTTATACCCCCCCCCCAGCCTACGTACAACATACATGTACTCTTTTGAATCTGCTATCGATCTATGAAAGATTTTTACAGTGGAAATATATTTATTAATTTAATTATTGGCAGATAAAAATGGGCTGCATAAGATACATGCGTGCTGGACGGTGGGTGGGTGAGAAAAATACTTTATAGGTAAATCCTGTCAATTGCAAATTTGAAAGTTTAAACCCACAACGCAGTTTTTGGTCTATATAAAAGCTGACTTTTGCCTAACAATCTTTTTTTATTTGTTTTAATTAGAACTAAGAATGAAACATTAAATTCGAACTTTGTTAAATATTAGTGCCCAATGATGGTAAGAGTAACAAAGTGATGAACAAATGCTTTTAAATCTATTATCCACTTCTACTTATATTCTGTTTGAGCAGCCGTGTTCCGAGGTAGTGGATCTCAACCTTTCTGAAGCGTTGAAGTTCGAAGTCCGATAATTTAAACTTTATGAATCGGCAGCCATATTATTAATATTTTGCACTTGACCACCTTTCACAAAATTTCAAGTAAATGCATGGGTGTACATATAGAGTGCAGGTGGGGGCTAAGGAGGCTTCCATAAATTACCTCACATTCGGAAAGGGGGAGGGGTTTAACCAAGTGTGAGAGTTTATAACAGATAGGTAGGGAAGGGGGAATAACGACAATGTTACATCACACTTGAATTTTCAAATTCTTCTCTTGTTACAGCTTGAGCGTTCATCGAGACATTTCCACTATTATATAGCACTTATTATACAAAAAAGACCTAAATCCAAAAATTTAGAATAGTTCCGGACAACGCGGCATCCTAATAAACAAAGGAAATTAACGAAGACAAAACATATACTACTGTTGATATTCTTGAACACTGCCAAAGCTACAGTGCTGGCCTCCGTACAGTACTTTCAGGAAGGACGACTTCCATTTTAAATTCATTTTGTGAATTTAGATTGAATAAGGCTCTTAGAAAAATAATAATTAAGCTTCTTACTTTAAAGATGGGGATGGGGTATCAGGCCTCGTGACAAATTGTGCGAGGAAAGGCTCAAAATTCATGAAAAAATAAAGTTACGTAATTGATTCCCTAGTGAGGATTAAATGAACATTTTTACAGCACACTGAATTTTTTATATTATTTTTGTGCTAGAATGTTGGAAACCCAAAGATGACCCGCCCCCCTTACAAATGCAAGAGCCCCCCCTCCCTGAAAGTAGTCATGCATTTGGACGCACATGAGTGAATATTCAGATATCAGTTGCAATAATACAAGAAAGAAGAAAAATTAAACTAGCGAAACGTATAAATTATAAAATACTTTCCAACGTAATCTTATTTAGTCATATGTTTAACAAATAATTAACCTGCTCTTTTCCTTCGTTTCAAAAAATATCGATTTTATATATATACTTTCTGTATCCGTGGTTGCTTCCAAGTTTAGATCTTTGAGCGCCTCACTGAGGCTCGACATTGCGCCCACTTTCTGTATCCATTGTTGCTTACCGGTAAATATCACGCTTTAATATCCCGCCCTCAGAGAGAGTTGTGCTTATGAAAAATAGAACAAGCATATAAAATAACATAAAACTACAATTAAGTACTGCGTATTCAATTTTGTCCTGGATGCACAAATTGACTAGTATATTTTATTTAGTGCACTCCTATAAGTCTATTTTTTTCAAAAACATCTTAATGAAATAATAGAGTTCATTTTGGAAGCCTCTTTTGAGTTCACATATTTTAGACTAGCTGCGTGCCCGTTCTTCGCACGGTAGGAAACGAAAATTTTCCTTACATGTGTAATTCGAAATTATTCGTGATGTGGAATTTAAAAAAAAAAAAAAAAAAGAGCAAAATTATTTGACTCTTAATGTAAAGTTTGTGTCATGAGTACTAACCTGATCATTGCAGTATAATGACTCAAAAAACTACGTCAGTGTCATTCACTATCAAAAAAGTGTAAAGCTTAATGGTTTGCAGAGAACTCCTGGCTTTCAAAATGTCTTATTTCTACATCATACTGTTTTTTAGGCTCAAGTTGTAGCATTAAATACCTAAGACACTACATGAAATGGAGCACCATTTATTTCTTTCCGAAAATGTACCATATAAGGAAAGTATTGCAATCATGAAAAAAATTCGACTTTGAGATTTTGGTGTATTTACACGTTTTGAGGTCTTCTGAATTCATTTATGCTATTTTCAAGAGATGTTTTTAAAATAGCTGCGCACCGGCTCTTCATACGGGAAGAAGGGAATATTTTACTACTAAAATCATATCTGCATGTGACAAAACAGAATTTCATTTTTAAAAAAGTTCAAGTAATCCCCTCTGTTGAAATGACTGCGGGATATATTAACGCAAATTAGAATTACTTTTCGTTTAGTTGGTTGTAAGACAACCGTTGAAAAAGGATAAACACTTTTAATTTCATGAAATATTTATTAACGTGGTACATTGCGATTTATTCATACTATCTTTACAAATCTAATAATACTACCTATTACGTACATTAATACTATCTATACTCGTTTCTTCCTCTTCAAGGCTCCCTTAAAAGAAACAGCTTAGATTATTTGGCCTCAATGGGATCTTTTGATTCTGTGGCGATTCTTTGCAATTTACGCATTAGCACAAATAATAATCATTTCACATAATGGTTGCCATTAAGGAAACTCTCCATATATATTTAATTTATACATAGTTTTATAAGATTGGCGTATTTAGCGCCGTAAACCATTTCATCTTACTGT
The DNA here is from genome assembly GCA_038373885.1 of Cheiracanthium punctorium. Lineage (NCBI taxonomy): Eukaryota > Metazoa > Arthropoda > Arachnida > Araneae > Cheiracanthiidae > Cheiracanthium > Cheiracanthium punctorium. Next base: position 406,228 of record JAWZYV010012009.1, read on the forward strand.
GGGGAGAAAATATCCAAGGGGTGCCATTTTAAATATCCAATAGCGATATCTTTTATATCCTCCATAGTCCTGTCTCCTGAAAAACATCAAACTGTGTAATCTCGAGGAGCTACTTATTCCCATTTTAATTGTGACAGGGCGTTAGAGTTGCAGAGTTTACAAATTTCACAATTTTTTTTTTAATTTCTGACGTCACTGTTTGACTGCCGTAAAGGATACCCCGGTAGATTAATTTCGGAGTTACTTTCGATATTTCGCATAATTGTTTTCAAACGGTATCATTAAAACTTTGCGTGACCTTTATGGAGGAACGTAATTCAACGTTAAAATAAAACTATACTCGCAACCTGCATGCGTATGTTAGGCAACGCCTGCGCTAAATTAAATGCCAAAAATAAAAATAATAAATAGAAAAATTTTAATATATCGCGCTTTGAAACGAACTTTGTAACTTTTAAAATGAACATTTTCAGCGCCGTGAAACTATTTCAATTTTTAAATAAGCACCGGATTAAAATACCACTTCTAAAAATAATAATCGTGAATTTCTTAGTTTATTTCTACAGTAAATTTTAATCAAAATATCGTCTCCCTGTGTTGAAAATAGAGCTGGAATAAATGAGTTAAAATTATGGCGTAATTTTTAGGTATCTTAAAGCATTTGACGTCATAGATCCTCACTTGCGAATTGAAATTCTGATATCCCATTTAAAAACTCGATTGGTTGAAAAAACCCTTTTTTCTAATCCTTTCTGTGGCAACAGCCGAACATAAATTCTCGTGCCGTGATCGCAATGTAATGAATGGCGTAAGATCGCGTTGATGCTATTAAATTCTAAACATTAGGCTGCATTAAAATTCGTAAAAAATCATCTAATTTACATAATTTTTTCGTTTTTATTTTAAAAGAGGGAGAAAAGAATGTTTCACGATTTGTCAAAATATCTAAAAGTTATGACGGATAGAATTCAAGATGCGACAGTTTTAAAATTATTTTACGAAAAAAAATCGCGAAGCAGATGCTTAGTAAAAAAATTCCTAAAAATCGGTAAATCAGGTTAAGTATTCAGAACAAACTGTTTTTAAAAGAAAATTTTCTCCTCTATCCGATGATACAAATGCCGTTTTGCTGCGAGCGTAATTTCCGCCGTTATTACGAATTAGGTGAGAAAAAATGCCAAAAATCGCATAAAACATAAAATAAAAAAAAATCTAGGTCGAATTTTGAAAAAATCGCTTCGAGGTGCACAACTACATATTTACATCTTCCCGAATACCAAATTTGGTGTTTCTAGGTGTAGCCGTTTGTCCGTAACGCTGCAGACAGACACACACACACACACACACACACACACACACACAGACACCTTCTTTTATAATAAGTAGAGAAGAGATAAGTCTTTCGTAAAAATTACATTTGGAATGAAAGTTCCTTGAATTGAAGCAATAAACTCTCTCAACGTACGTGTACCTTTTGTCAAAATATGGTTTAAAATAGCTGAGCTGTGTGGAATGGAGACAGAACAGCAAGATTGTTGGTTCCTTCGATTGCCTCTAACCACCTTTAACTGCTCTAGCCCCTCGGATGGCTGACCTTGAGGTATACGTTACTTTTTATTGGACCCCTCAAGTGTCTTAAATGGCCCTTCTGACTGTATGTCTAGCAACTACAATTTGGGAATTTCCTGAGAAGGAACTCCTAAGATGTTTAATCCATTGAAACATGTTTCTAGATGTTTAATCTACGTGCCTAACACGGTAGACTTTCTAAATATGTTTTTTTTCGGGGGGGGGGGGGTTAGTTAGTTTCTCTCGTTGCTCTGTACGAAGTCTAATTTTTATAGAGTGGGCTAAAACCTTTCTACGATGAACTTAATCCATCCAGGCACATACCCAGTTAAACTAGAGCGAAAAAATCCTAGTTACGAAAAAACATTATTGCATTTACTTGAAACAAAACTATACTCATTACTCATCCGCTCCAGCAATTATAAAACAAACATTTTACTCCATTTTCATAGGATTTCTTCTTTCGCAAATGATTGATAAACTCTTATGAGCAAGCGACGTTCATTTAGGAAAGTTGTAAAAAATTCATGTTTAAAAAAAGTTCTCTTGTGTGACGTAACTACTGTTTATAACAAAGTATAATACAGCTTACAATGCGACATTCTAAATTTCTTAGAATATCTGGCCCAATTTTAATTTTAGAAAACCTTTTACAATTTGCATTAGTGAAAATGAATCATAATGACATATTGCTTACTGGATACTATTAACATAACAGGCTAATCTACCAAACGATTAAAAGATAAAAAGGAATAAAGGTAGATTCTTTTAGCTTTTAAATAAATAAGAATATTGTAGTTTGACAACAATATTTATATTAATAAGTTTTTATTTCTCAGTTCAGTGAATGTTCCACTTATTCTGTTTAAAACAATTTAATTATTATTCATCTGTTAAAACCGCGTTGGTGTTGTAACTAAAAGTAAATTGATAAACGCCGGGAAATCGGAAGCAACATCACGTTCTTAGATTCGAACTAGGTACGGGATCTAGTAGGAAGAAAACATCCAATAATAAGAATTCTATTCTATTTTTGTTTATCAATATTATATTCTACATAAGACCTCGACAACGTACTACATGTAATAAAAATATTACAAATTTCAATGAAAATTTAAACGCGCGACAATAACATGTTCCCGATCATTGCAATATTGGGCCCAGGGCAAATACAAATTTTTGGGCCTCTTCACTTAAGAGAAATTGCATTTAAGTCGATTTGGGTACTAATAGCTAGTTTTTGGGAACATATATATATAGAGTTTATATACTAAATATACAAATGCATGCAGTACAGAATATTAGTTGGGTAAAAATAAGAGTTCACCCCCAAGGGGTACCATGTTAATTCTGCGGTACCGTCTGGCTACTCCCCCTCTGTTTGGCTGTCGCCTTTGTATGACCGGATGCAGGAAGAGGTGTGTGATGAAGGTTATGCCTGAACTTTACTTCATGGGTCCTAGATGAGGTGGACAAGGATTAGATGATGTAGTTTTCCATTTTGTGCGTTGTGTAAGTAGTAATAACCCAGAAAAATTCTCCAACAAGACGACTTAATTATATTTTATTATAATACAGGCAAACATCTTACAAATTTATTAGATGGCTAGGGGGCGGGGATGGACTGCTGATTTTATGCGACCTACGAGATGCTAAAACAGGAGCTAAAGTGATGTCCTCACGGAGAGAAACAGTTAGACTTAACCTACAAACTTGGCAGTGCAGCGCTAACACAAAATACGCCAATGTACAAAAAAAGGCGAACGCATCCAGAGCGGTTAAGAATAAATCAATGTATTAATTTTGTAAACAAAAATAATAAGGCCCAGATATTTAAAAAGGTTACACAAACGTGTCAGTGAAGAAAATCGCCAATATGGCATCTATCGGAGACTGCTGAACAAAGCAAAAATTAACAGCCTGCAAAAGAAATTCCGATTTAACGTACAGAATAAGAATTAGCAAAGCTGCGGTCATAAACCACAAAGAGCCGAAATGCTAAGAGCGGATGTGAGGGGTTGTATATTACTTGCACCGCATAAAATACCAGACAGGGGTTATATACTAGAGATGAGTTCGGGCTCATTTTTTTAAGCCCGAGCACGAGGACTTTTAATCCGAGCCCGCTGGAGCCCGAGCAATATTATTTAAGCCGGAGCCCGAGCCCGAAATTTCAGCTAAAGATAAAAAAATTCAATTACTTCATTGATAGAATACAATAAATTTTGCCGTTTAAGCAAATTAAAGAAAAATATAGTTGCAAATTCTCAATGCACTTCCTGATTCTTTATATCCATGTTTATCAAATAATGTCCGATATCATGACCAACTAAGTAATATAAGCCGGCGTTCTGAAATACCCAAAGAACTTCACGCACCTTCTAGGCACCTAGAAGGTGCGTGAAGCCTTCTAAGAGCCTGTGCCACTATTTTTTTATAAGTACTTTTATTTTCCTCATGAATCACTTTTTAAAATCTGTTTCAAGGAGTATGTTCAATAAAGAAGAAATTTTTCACGATCCCCCACGATTAAAAAATTTTACCTCAAAAATTTTTTTTAATTAATTACATCTCTAATGTTTCAAAAAAAATAAAACAAAATTTTGAATGAAAAAGTAAGTGTATGTGCAAAACAAAAAAAAGAGAAAAAAATTGTACCTGTTAAATGCAGTTCCATCCCCTTTACACAAATAAAAGTACACAAAATTTCTTTGTCTTGAAACTACAGATCTTCAAACTTTGTACAGTTGTTGCAACACATATATGAATGAAGCATATTTCAAATAAATTTTAAAAAATATACTCATAAATACATGTGATATCATATTAGCGTACACATTAGCGTAAATAAAACATTAATATTGTAACATTGATAAAAACTGATAGCTATCTTGTAAATGCAGATTCTTATCTTCAAGAGATCTCAAAAAATTTTGTAAATGAATCACGAAGAGTTCCACTGCTAAGTAGCAACGCATCATAAAGTCTATCAAAATGAAAAGACTATTTTTTCACAGTTCTTGAAAAAGTCTGTTCTATACGCTTCATTTTATTTAACTCTTAGTAACGCTTGAAAAGTTCAAGAACTTAATTGCATTTTTTTACATAACATATATACTAAAATAATAAAAATATATATACACTATCTTTCATAACATACACTTAAAATATTATGTATGTTATTAAAGATATTGTATATCTTTGATAATTATGATAATTATACAATATCTTAAGATATTATAAAACATGTGGAATAATTATACACATGTTCTTCGTCAAAAACTTTTCTTTCTCAAAGAAAATTCAAAAAATATGTGCTTGCGCATGTACAGGAAAATTGTGTATAAAAAACGATGTGAGAATTAAAAAAAACATTTTTTAGCATATACAGGAACAATTAGCTAAAGGCTATTATGGGAGTAAATTTTACCCTAATAATTATTACTAATTTTTGTAGCAAAAAAGATTAATTTGCAACAGAAGAAACCAAACAAGAGATATACTGAAAACTAAATCACACATCAAACATACCTCCAAGCTTGTGTGTGCACCCACAAACAAGGAACCAAACATACATTAAAAACATACACAGTATATCTAATGCCTACTTCTTAAATTATACCTAGAATGTGCAGCAGAAGAGGTTAAAGGTAAATTTAGAAAATTCTGTTGAATGTCAGTAAAAGTATTAAGATAACTATTTCTGGCAGGAGCTATTCGAATGAATGGCAAACTTCGGAACGTTACGATTGACAGACTGAAACCAGCATTTATGTGCCGGGCCGAAGACGCTTCAACTCAAAGTGCGGAGCCAATGAATCCAGTAATTACGCGCTCTGGCCGTACTCCCAGACCTGTTGTTCGTTTCCAGTGTTAACACACCGAAAACTCCGGGGGGGAGTGTGTGGTGCTCCTCATCCATCTGGTCCTTCGGATTCGCCTAGTCTTTCGGAGTGTGTGGTACTCCTCATCCACCTGGTCCTTCGGATTCGTCTAGGCCTTCGGAAACGGGCTAGCGATGACTGACTTGCGACTGAATGCGAAGCGGTGGCGCTCGCGGATATTGCAGATACGCAATTATGCAAAACTTCCGCCCTGCGCAAGCTGCTATAAAAGTCGCGGCAAGTCTGAGCTCTTAGCAGTTCGATCTCTCTTGTGGTGGTGTTAACAGGCAGCCTTCTCCGCCAGGATCGGGTGTGGCTGTTTCGGAGTCCTATCAGATGTCATGGACCCTTCGATGTCGCTGTGATAGTGAGTTTGCCTTCCTCGCCTTCCAGCTTGATACCGTGGAGCCATCATCTTCGCTGGGGATTCGGATCGACCGCTTCTTCCTGCGTCCAGCCTCACGCCATCGATCCGGCATGCTCGCCGCTTAAAATACCACACAACATCACCTATACTTCTCATGATATCCGTTAGAACTTATTGTTTTGTTTCGTTCCGTTATTTGTTAAGTTAGTTTCAAGTTCATCAAGTTTCCAGCTTAATAAAGCTGGATTTCAACGAAACCTGTGTGTTCCTTTCAACCTTAACAACCTTCGAATCTGGAGTCAAAGAAAAGGGTTTATTAAATCCCTTCATTGGTGACCTTGGAGAACTTTGAACATCCTCAGTGCTTCCAGCTGAATGGTGACTGTCTTTCAAGTGCGCTTCAGTGCAAGTGTGTTTTCACAAGGCGGCTGTTCGAAAATTTGCTAACCAAGTTCACCTGCTCTCTCGGCGGATGTCCCTGGGACCTGCTCGGTAAGAAACTAACCCTTTCCCCTTTTGATGTGTTGCTAGGCTGTTTAAAGTAAAAATGAATTCCGGTGACGAATCATCAGTTGAGGTGGCTAAGGTAGCCTTTCGTGCCCCACCTTTTTGGGAAAAAGACCCAGCATTATGGTTCCTACAAGTCGAACACCAGTTTGCTATTTCAGGAATAACTGTGGTCTTAACAAAGTTTCTGCAATAGTCTCTGCCTTGGACGCCAGTGTTTTGGGGTACGTTAGGGATAACGTCGTTTCAAACCCCCCCCCCCAGACAAAGATGCTTATAAGTCTCTAAAAAATATAATTTTGTCGCAATACTCGCAATCGGAAACCGCGCGGCTAAAACAACTTCTGCAGGATTGTCACATAGGTGATTTGAGACCATCTCAACTCCTCCTGTAAATGAGGAATTTGGCTGACGGAAAGGTCTCCGATGACCTGTTAAAACCACTCTGGCTGCAACGTTTACCGCTACCAAGCCAGCAAATTTTGTCCACATGTAAGGACAAACTCAGTGACTTGGCAGAGATAGCGGATAAAATCCATGAGGTTTCTGGTAGATCGGAGATAGCAGACACTACCACAACTCCTCTCAAGTCAGACGAGGATGGGATCGAATCACTGCGTAAAGAACTTCGTGAGCTCAAAAACGAAGTTCGGAGGCTTTCCCGTAGGGACAGTGACGGCACACCTAGTAGACGCGATCGACGCTCGAAGTCTCGCGAGAAAAAGCAAAGCGGGTTGTGCTGGTATCACCGGCATTTAGCAACAAAGCTCAAAAGTGCGTTCAGCCATGCAAGTTTTCGGGAAACGAAGGGAATCATTCGTAATGGCGGCTACGAATGATCACGCACACGCAGACCGTCTCTTTGTGTCGGATCGACAGAACGGTATTCAGTTCCTTGTAGACACGGGCGCCTCGGTCAGCTGTCTTCCGGCGCATATTTGCAAGCCAGCGAAAAAAGGCAATTTCAGTTTGACTGCCGCTAACGGTAGCGCAATTCCTACCTACGGTGTCCAACAACTGACTGTCGATTTAGGCTTGCACCGACTTTTTCCGTTTGCGTTTGTCGAGGCCGGCGTATCTCATGCCATCTTGGGAATTGATTTCCTAACCAAATATGGCCTAGTCATACTCTTAAAATATCGTTCCCTAAAAGATAGTGTCACTGCTATGCAGGTACGAGGATACGTTCCGAATCGTCCAAAAGCGTTTGCGACACCTGTAGCCATAAGTTCCCCTTTTCACGCATTACTGTTGAGATACCCAGAGTTGTTCAAAACCTCGAGCCCTCCAGTGTTGCGAAAGGATGGGGTATTTCACTACATTGACACACATGGACAACCCATACATTCAAAAGTACAGCGCTTAAGCCCGGAAAAATTGAAAGTTTTGAAAGAGGAATTTGATGCCCTCCTTAAAGCTGGAATCATCGCCCCCTCCAAAAGTCAATGGAGTAGTCCCGTGCACTTTGTGCCTAAGAAAAATAACGCATGGCGTATTTGTGGCGATTGCCGCCGCCTGAACGTTATTACATTACCAGACAGATACCCTGTCCCACATATACATGACTTTTCTCACCATTTACATGGGAAAACAATATTTTCCAAGATAGATTTGATCAAGGCCTATCACCAGATCCCAGTAAATCCCGATGATATTCCTAAGACTGCGGTCATAACTCCCTTAGGCCTCTTTGAATACAAATTTATGTGTTTTGGTCTACGAAATGCAGCGCAAACGTTCCAACGCCACATTGACAACATTATTCGTGGGTTGGATGGCTGTTATGCTTATCTTGACGACATTTTGGTCGCATCAGCTGATGAAAACGCACATGGGCAGGATTTATCCCGTATGTTTGAACGGCTAAGTGACCACTAGATCAGAATCAACGTCGATAAGTGTATTTTCGGTCAGCGCGAGTTAGACTACCTCGGATTCAGAATCTCAGCCAATGGCTCGAAACCGCTGCCAGAAAAGGTTACAGCTATTTTCGATTTTCAGAGACCAGAAACAGTGGCGCAATTACGCCGTTTCTTGGCCATGCTTAATTTCTATCATAGGTTCATAAAGCATGAATCTTCCATTCAAGCACCTTTGTCAGACTTAGTTCGCAATAAAAAACCAAAGGATAAAAGTCTTATCGTTTGGAACGAGACCACGATAAAAGCGTTCATTGCCTGTAAAGAGTCGCTCGCACAGGCGACGTTGTTAGCTTTTTGCAACCCTGATGCGGAGTTATCCTTGAGTTGCGATGCATCCGACATCGGGATTGGTGCAGGGTCGCCGCGACTGAAGAAAGAGAGAGGAGAAAGCAAGAGGGGGTCTGGGTACTGGTTTTCGTGACGTCACAAGAAAGGATGGGATTTGGAACAGTTTGCATTGAGTTCAATGGAAGAAATGGAATTAATAATGCCAATAAATACGAGTAGCTTAATTTTTTATGACGCATTGAAGTAGCATTTTCGTTTTACAACACTTTGTTCTTAAATAATAGTGAATCAACAATATTTTTTGTCAGAAATTAATGAAATAAATTGGTACTGAATTTAAAGCAGTTTCAGCATTGTATGCAGTATGTTTTGCATTTCGGGCTAGCAAATACATTCTAAATAATATAATGGTTACGCAATGTTATCATTTATCTAAAATAATATGTATATGGATTAAATTTATCCGTTGTATAAGCATAAAGTCATATTTTTCAGTAAGTAAAAGTAAATATATTTTTAGTAAAAATAATTTTTATTAATTTTACTTAAAAACTGAAATACATTATTTAGTTTTGCTTCGTTTTAATAAGATTTTTGAAAGAATTGATGTTAAAAATATCCAGATTCATAAATAGTCATCTTAAGCCATTTCGTGACGTCACAAGAGAGGATGGGATTTCAAAGAGTTTGTATTGAATTCTATGGAAGAAATCTGATCAATAATGTCAATAAACACTAGTAGCACGAGGAATATAATCGGAAATTTCCACAATTAATATTTTAAAAACTTGTACAATACATACTATATATAATTATGTTATACAGACTCCTAATGTCAAATTTTATTAGAAGCAATTAAAGCACAAAAAACAAGAAAATAAAAAGTAAAAGCTTTTACCCAAACCTTACAAATACTATAAAGTTTTTCATGAAAGCACTACAAGTGTTTGCTTTAATTTTTTCTAGATAAGACTTTCAAATATCACATTGAGACATTTGAAATATACATAGGGCTCTATTCTGCCACGTACGTTTAAGCGAACGTTCGGATGTGTGACATCATATTGACGTCATTCGTAACCATCTACCGTATGTTGGTATTCTGCAAGGTACGGTAGAGCTTTAGGTGCGGATTCTAACTTCCGTATGTTTACATTCTAGCATACGTTTCAACCCGCCAAGAAAATCGTGGCGTTAGAGAATCCGTACGCTGAAAATGCTTCAAATCAAAAGGGCGGCAGCTGCTTTGCAGATGTTATTTTATCAGCGTGATAGAAGAGCGCGAAGAGGCATGAAGGGATAGGATATTATATTAATAGGATGAAAAAATATTTTAACATAGGAAGAGGGAAATTTTACAAGATAACAACTCATTAATTTTTACTTCAAAGGTATTGAAAATTGCTATTCGGTGTTAAAATGAGCTAAATTTTTAGAAATACGAAGTGAAATATAGCTGCTGCTATTGTAAAAATTAAGTAGGTGCGTCTTTAAATATGATGGCTCCTTACGCATACTTTAAATTAAAGTGTACGTCAGGCCAGTAGCCAGCGAGGGATAAAATTACGGGCAGTTCCCTCCCAGAAAAGAATCCTCAGCATACTTTTAAAACTCAAGCCGCCGTTTGAAAGACCAGAGGATTTTTCTCAGTGCCGTATTCGAGAGGGGGGGCGAGGGGCCCTGGGCACCCTCAGAAAATGTAAAATAATTATAAAAATCAGCTATTTTAAAACATTTATATTAACTATTCTAAAAAAAAATTAAAATCCCTCCCCCCCTCTCCCGAAGTATAAACCTATATGCGCCGCTGATTTTGGTGACCGGTTTGCCAACATACCAATCTTCTAGATTGCTTTTACAGTACATCATATTTGTATTATTTCTAATGTTAAAAAATACTACAAATTAAATATTGAGTGCTTAATACATTTTGTCATGTGAAATATAAAATTTGCTGAAGAGTGTTTATTATTTTGGTTTGTCTGTCTGTCCGTCAGTGATCTAACTGATGTAAATACAGAGGCTGTTTACACTTTTTTAGAGCATTTTGAGGCCGGATATAGTTTACATGCTTAAAATATGACTATTTTTTAAATGTTCAATCCGATAGCCCTTTTTCTTGACGATAAATCTAATCGTGATTCCATGATAGATGGGCATTTATAAAAAATTCCATTGCTTTTTATTTCACTTTCACAATTTTCTAGAATCATAGTACATTTGGGCGCTCCTGTAAAGGAACTACAAATAATAGAGGCGCTATGAAGAGCTCTGCTTTGTAATTCTTAATAAAATATAACAATTTTATTCCGTTTGACCATTTGATTGATCGGTTTTGCAATTAAGTCAAAGCTACACTAGAGCTATCTGTAAAGGGGGTTGGTTTGTCTTGGGTGAAAAGCTTTTTATGAGGTTCAAATGCGTATTCACGTTACATCTGGAGAAACCGCCAAAGACTCAAGACAGTTAGTTCGACAGCCACGCGGTAGGTCAGAACCATGGGCTTATACACTTCAGTCATCTACTATGTTTAGTGTCTTATCCATTCGGCCATAGTCGGATTTTCTTTTGTTTGAAATAGCCGAATGTCCCTAAAATAAGCTTTAAAGAATGACTGCCCATTGAGCAAAATGTATTCATTTATTTTGAGTGCTCCTGTAAAAGCTCTATGAATTCTATACATACAAGAGTTTCAATACCGTACATGGCGCAGTGCATAGGGATAACATATAGAACTTCGTAGTGGTCGATGAATATTTACGGCTGTTAGCACAGGCGGATAGAACAGATTGACAGAACTGAAATTATAATCACTTTTCAGTTTTGTTGGAAAGCGTTAAAACATATTAGAATCACTAACAATAGTTAAGATATTACGGAAATTTTATAATGAAAATTAAGTCAACCACAAAAACTTGCGCGTGTTCAGGACTTTTTGCCTGCATTGTAATTTTATTAACATACGCAATTAAATTAGTAAAAACAATAAAGTAAATGAAATAGCCAGAGATGTGCTTTCGTAACACTTTAAGAATTTCCGAGGCGGGAAGGGAGGAGAAAAAAACAATTGAAAATACATAGCCATCCTGGGATACTGCCTCCATCTAGTCGAATCGCCTGGCTGCGGGCCTGTCATTCGTAAACGAATGGTATATATAACTTTCCTCTTCGAAAATGCAAGTGCCTTTTTTTCCGGAGCTGAGCTGTACAATAGGTGTATTTTATGTTATTTAAAATTACTTATTTGTATCATGCAGTTTAACAGAACGTTATCACCTTCAAAAATATTCTATATTTATAATATAAATAAACCGTTTATAGATGTTTTTTCTTTTTTTTTTTCTTTTGTTCTTGTTGTTAATCTCACATTCATCAAACTTCGCTAATTGAAAATTCGTTTCTAAAGGAAGTTTTAACAGTTTTCAAAGCAGGTAACTAAAGTTCGAACTTCAGTGTTATCCAAATACATTTTCACTCAAGAAGAATGCTAATGATCTATATTTACAAATAAAATAATATAAAAAAATAAATAAAGAGAAAATTAAAAGTACAAAAGATTTTGAGCTGTCAGAAAATATCTTTCATAAAATGACAGACGAATTTCACGATTAACTATTAAACTAAACTTTTATCCTTAAATTAAAAATATATTGATTTGCCTTGGAGGGAAAATATGACATAAGTTGGTATTTACAAAAGTGTAACTTTTTATAAATGAAAGAGATGAATTTTTTCCTTAAACGAGACTTATTTCCTCTTTGCATTTTAATCAATTTAATTATTAATTGACAGTAATGAAATCACTTACCTAGAATTTACTTTTAACTGCAAGGTTCTTTAATCTATAATATATATAACTAAGTAGCCACACACCAGCAGGATTCCAAACATGAAGCAGAATTAAATTAATATCTGCTCCAACGATCAGAATCCAGCTAGTAAATACTACACCATACACATGCAGTTGCGAATTTCTAAGTAGGCTAACAAGGCTATAACCTACAAAGACAATAAAGTAGACGATGCTTTCGTTCTGCCTATAGGTAGCAGTTTTGTTCAAGCAGCAAATTTATGAATTCGTCTCTGACACCGTATGTTCCTACCTATGAAAGAATTTTAATAAAAAAAGATTATCTAGCTTAACTAAGCACACATTATATAATACTGAAACACAACATGCTACATGACACTTATGTTTTAGTCCTTTAAAAATATGTTTAGAAAATAAAATTTAAGAATTCTACTATATAGCTTATCTTACAAATAATGAAGAGATGAGAAACATACATACCATGGTACTTGAGCAGTTTTAAGAAATAGATATGTATATGTACGTACGAGTGATATACTGTATATTTAAAAAACATAAGGTGAATAAACAATTTTAATCTTTTGAAGTTCACAAAAAATAATCAAACTACAGGCAAACTTGCAATGATAATAAGCAATCTATAGTTATATTCAATACAAATTACATATTTAGAATTCTCAAATGAGGTCCATTCTATGAAAAAGAACACCTTGACACAGAGTTTAACAGTAACTATGCATTTAAATAATCTAGCACCCATTAAAAAATTAAATACCATTATTATAAAGAAAATACATTAAATAAAGTTTTTATTGTTGAAAAAAATCGCTTCAATATATAAATATTGTCTTCGCTGATCAGATCGCTATTTATAAAACATGATTAATCCATTATATAACAAGTAATCATGTAAAATGATATATAAAACATTCCAAAATACACAATAAATTCATAAATAATTTATGAAACAAAAGTAATACACATTTTGTTGTTATTTGTGTTCAACTATATTCATTATCAAGTTAAAAAACACAAAAATATAATACAACACTAGTATAGGACTAATAAATGCCTACATTACGGGTACATAATGTTTATTTACGTTCTCAGATCGTTAGGCTTAGACGATATCAACTATTATCAAAGAATTAATTATATTTATAGTCATTCAATTTACTTTAAATTCATACAAGAGTTAAAACTTACTGCACTGTAGTTGAAAATGAGGTGAAATGCCTTATTTTTGTCGAATATTAAAGTTATCAAACAATTAAAAAACCTTTTGGGAAATCAACAGGGAAATAAGTTTGCTTGGAGTACGCAGAACCCGGCTGTAACTTACCACTTCGACAGTTTACAAGTTTTCACTGCTTTCCGAAAATCGTCTGCCGAATTTTCATTGGCTATAATCAATAGGAAGTGACGTAAAAATCATCACTCTTGTTTGTGTGACATCGACGTTTTGTGACGAACTGTTTGGAATTTGCTCCGCCTTCCGCACGCTGTGGTCTGTTTCGAACGTTCGTTTGGAGGGCTTCCAGAATACCAATTTTTTGAACGTTCGTTAACTAGGATGCGGCGCGGATAAGTTTTGGATGACGTCACAAATCCGAACGTTCGCTTTAACGTACGTGGCAGAATAGAGCCCATAATTAAATATTTTTAAAAATTAGTGAGTATAACTTTTGAATATGTAAAACTGCCTAAATGCTCTCGGGGGTTTTCATGTAAAATATATTGCAGTAATACATATACTATGTCATAGTATATGTATTACTGCAATATATACATATACTATGTTTTTTGTTATTGTTTTTAGCATTGCAGTAATACATTTTCTTTTTTGAGTTAATTTCCAAATCTGTGTTCATATTTAATTTCAGAATTTTCAACAAATTCAGATAAACCGTTTAGTTGGAAATATTTCTTTAATAAATACCTTCTATATTTTTGTTTTCCTAAGTATCCAGCAAATAGATTTCTCTCTCTCTCTTTTTTAAATAAATAAATCAACCATGAGAACCGCATTGAACCTTAAGCTACTTGGTATGTGCAGTGGAAGGGGATCTGCGTTTAATTTATAATTAAAGGTGAAATTTTCTTAACATAGAATTGCCATGAAACTCTTGATACATTTCTTAATTACAAAAGAATTTATATTTTCCTTTGCATTATTTTTTTCGGTTTCCTCAATATCTTTTTCCTAAACGTTTTCTCTTCTTTTAGTAGGATCAGTTCTTTCTTGTTTTTTGGTAATATCGGATATATAGGCTGGTAAGCTCGAAAAAATGCACGGGATAGCATTCGGTTCTAATTTATAATGCTTTCTTTTTACAGTTAAAAGTGCCCCATCTGATTTTAAAATAGCATCGTCTTTTAAAAGATCTTCATCTCGAAAATGCTCAATACAAACATACGTATTTTTTCCTGGGGACCAATTTTTTCTTGGAATATTTTTAGTCCATTCGGCCCGCTTTTCTTCGTTTTTTGGGAAAAGTGAAAACTTTTACATTTTCTCCTCTTTTGTAATTAGCTTTACTTTCAGCCTGGGACGCAGCAAACGGAAGCATAATGATTGCTAGAACAAAAGAACAGAAATCAATAAAGCTAACGCAAAATACGGCAATTTTAGATTTTTATGTACTCTATAGCTTAATAACTATTATCAAGTATGTCGTATTAAGAATAGAGATTGCTGACTTACCATTAGTATCCATAAAAGGCACAAAACATCTTAGTTTCTTCTACTTTTCCGTATGATTCTAATGCTTTAAACGGAGAAAAGTCCATCCTCTCTTGTGACGTCACAACACCTCCACGCGTTCAGTACCCAGGCTCGCCTTGTAATTGTCTACTCTCCCCCTCCCTTCCCGGGGCTCCGATTGGTGCCGTTTTGCAACAAAGTACTAGTGACGGTATTCAACCTCTCGCCTTTTTTTCGAGGAAGTTAAATGATGCCGAAAAAAAGTATAGTACATATGACAGAGAGCTTTTGGCAATCTACTCTGCCATTCGCCACTTCCGACACATGGTAGAGGGTAGGCCATTCACAGTTCTTACAGACCACAAACCACTCACATTTGCGTTCGTGCAATCTCGGGATCGAGATTCGCCCAGGCAGCAACGACATCTTGAATATATCAGCCAGTTTACTACTGATATCAAACATGTCAAAGGAGACGGCAATGTGGTCGCAGATACGTTGTCGCGGATTGCCTCTATCAGCACCAATGGTATTGATTTTAAGGCCATTGCCCTAGGTCAGAAAGATGACGCGGAATTAAAACAATTGTCAAACACCTCTACAGGATTGGAGTTGAAACTTTTTCCACTCGAGGAAGGCCGTGAGCTCTTTTGTGAAACTTCACAAGCTAAAATCCGGCCATACATTCCAAAACAATTCCGGAAACAAGTATTCGACTGCCTTTATTCCTTGTCTCACCCAGGGTATAAAGCTACTGTTAAATTGGTCAAAGAGCGTTTTGTCTGGCCTCACATGGCCAAAGACATTGCTGATTGGTGCAGGACATACATCCCCTGTCAACAATGTAAAGTTGGAAGACATACGAAATCTCCATTAGGAACCTTTTCTACACCTGATAGATTTTCGCATGTACATCTGGATGTCGTCGGGCCTTTACCACCTTGTCGTGACATCCGATACCTTCTCACGTGTGTCGATCGTTACACTCGCTGGATAGAAGCCATACCCATAAAAGATCAGTTAGCCAGTACTGTTGCTGATGCATTTTTGCAGGTTTGGGTTGCTCGGTTCGGCGTCCCAGAGATTATTACCACCGACCACGGTAAGAATTTTGACGGACACTTGATCGAGGAATTTTCTAGATTGCTAGGTGCGTACAAAAATCGTACCGCTGCGTATAACCCAAAATGTAACGTCATGATAGAACGCGTTCACCGCCCACTTAAGGCAGCGCTGATGGCCCATCGTTCAGTTGACTGGGTCGGAATTTTGCCCTTAGTTCTTTTAGGGTTGCGTACCAGTCTAAAAGCCGACTTGGGTACTTCCTCTTCCGAGCTGGTCTTTGGGAAATCGCTGAGGTTACCTGGAGAATTTTTTTCGAAGTGTTTCCGAGAAGAAACTCCCACAACAAGATTTCTTGCTCCACCTTCGTGAGCACATGCAAAGTCTGCGTCGTGTACCGGCCAGTCGACACACAAATAGAGAAGTTTTCATCCATCCTGAGCTGCATGAGAATTCTCATGTCTTCGTACGTGTGGATCATATCCGACGTCCCCTGCAACAGCCATATGACGGGCCCTATGAGGTAGAGTCCAGGCATGATAAGTTTTTACTATTCGAATGAATGGCAAACTTCGGAACGTTACGATTGACAGACTGAAACCAGCATTTATGTGCCGGGCCGAGGACGCTTCAACTCAAAGTGCGGAGCCAATGAATCCAGTAATTACGCGCTCTGGCCGTACTCCCAGACCTGTTGTTCGTTTCCAGTGTTAACACACCGAAAACTCCGGGGGGAGTGTGTGGTGCTCCTCATCCATCTGGTCCTTCGGATTCGCCTAGTCTTTCGGAGTGTGTGGTGCTCCTCATCCACCTGGTCCTTCGGATTCGTCTAGGCCTTCGGAAACGGGCTAGCGATGACTGACTTGCGACTGAATGCGAAGCGGTGGCGCTCGCGGATATTGCAGATACGCAATTATGCAAAACTTCCGCCCTGCGCAAGCTGCTATAAAAGTCGCGGCAAGTCTGAGCTCTTAGCAGTTCGATCTCTCTTGTGGTGGTGTTAACAGGCAGCCTTCTCCGCCAGGATCGGGTGTGGCTGTTTCGGAGTCCTATCAGATGTCATGGACCCTTCGATGTCGCTGTGATAGTGAGTTTGCCTTCCTCGCCTTCCAGCTTGATACCGTGGAGCCATCATCTTCGCTGGGGATTCGGATCGACCGCTTCTTCCTGCGTCCAGCCTCACGCCATCGATACGGCATGCTCGCCGCTTAAAATACCACACAACATCACCTGTACTTCTCATGTTATCCGTTAGAACTTTTTGTTTTGTTTCGTTCCGTTATTTGTTAAGTTAGTTTCAAGTTCATCAAGTTTCCAGCTTAATAAAGCTGGATTTGAACGAAACCTGTGTGTTCCTTTCAACCTTAACAACCTTCGAATCTGGAGTCGGAGAAAAGGGTTTATTAATTCCCTTCAGGTTCTTTCGATTCTAAAAGTATCGGGAAAGTATCGGTTTCTGTTGCTTTCATCCATTTTCACCGATACTTTTCAAACGATACTTCGCTTTTCAGAAGAAACCAGGCAGGCGCAACACCATTCTAGAATCTTTATTTTGGTAATGAGATAAGAGGCGTCGTTTCATTGGCACATTTGTTTACGCGAGTGTTTTCGAACTGTTTTTTTCTTTTTTTTTATTCTAACCATCGCTAAATGGATGTCGTATCACCAAGTGTGGCCGAAATTATGGACGAAGAATCGTTAGATGAGTTTAACAGGACAATCGTCTATTCTTCTAAATTATTTTGAATTGGTACTCAACACTAAATACTATACACCGATACCACATTTTCGCCGATGACACATACCGATACTTTACCTATTAGTTCATTTTCAGAAATTACCGATACTTTACATAATTTAATGTCATTTAAACCTACATCTGTATTCTGGGCAGTTTTTGTAACGAGGGTGTAGTTCTCGTTAAAATGAATAACAGCATGATGAAATTTGAGCCCAGTAGAAAGCATTAAAAATAAAAAGCAGTGGTTACATTGAAGTGTGAATTTACAGTAGTTCTAGTCTTTCTTTTCTATTCAATCATGCCGACGAATGGCCGAATTTTTAAAAAGCTGAGCACTGGGAAGCGTCTTATTGTGCAGGTTCGGAAAAAATTCTCCTCGAGTAGCTGTCGATCTAATGGTCTAGAATTTTGGGCGATTTTCTCCAGATGTTACGTGAATATGCGTTAGACTCCCCTAAAAAATCCTCTGCCCAAGCCCCCCCCCCTTTATAGGTAGATATCATGCCCCTCATGCAAGCTTGACAGAACACAAACACGGGGGGGAGTTAAAGGGATATATCAATTAGAGAATCCATTTCCAGTGCCGACTGGTGCAAATATTTAAATCAATTTTTCTCAACCTCTCTTTTGTCGCCTAATTGTTGCTATGAGCCAGATAAAAGGTTTCCATATTAGACCCAAAACAGCTTCCTGCTTGCTATTGCTATATGTGTCTTTATTTTTTGTTCATGACTCGATTTTGTGCTTACAAAAGTAAACACATGGAATTTATTCAACTTCAAAGCTTGCAAGTTTTATATAGATTTTCGTTAATTATAATTCTTTCGCATATGAAAATATTTTTTAGATTACTGAAACTGCATTGAATTGTGATAATGTATAAACTGTACAGTATTATGTAAGGACATATGTATTTACATATTGTTCATTAAATACGTATGTAAATTCTTCCCTTAAAATGCATAATAAGTTCACGTGAATTAATGGTTTTATTTATCTGCTCAAATTATTTAATCACTAAGTGAATTATTAAATGTTTTAGCAAGATTTATTTTTAGTATGAATTCGTATGATCATTTTTAAGTTCTTTTTGAAAATCTGAATATTTTGATTCTCTGGACAGGGTTAAGTCACAATTAATCCGGATGATCCATGTATTTGATCTTTTCCGTACGAAGAACAGGTACACACCGATTATTCCTGTGTTTTCCTTATATATAAAACAAATACTATTCACAAGAAATGTTTTTTACCCCAAAATTTGAAATAAACTAAATAATAATTAGTATTACTAATTATACTAATATAGCTTCGTTTTTTTTAAATTAACAATATAAATAATTATTGGATATTGATAATTATTGCACTTCTCAAAACAGAATTATACACAAATCCTACTTTCTCTCGTTAATCTGACAGATAATAAAATCATTAAATGTTTGATAATTCGTACTTTTGATAGTGTGTAATGGTTTAAAAATGAATTATTTAACTTCTGGACCAACATAATTAAAGTTCACGGGAGTCGCCAGTTTTCAAGTCACTGACAAAAAGTTAACTTCTTTGCGACACAGTGAAGGAATAAATTGTTTTTACATATACATTTCGTTTATAATTTTGGTATCATTAATTTTGTCATTGAAACAGCTACAATATAAAGAAAATATTTTTGCTCGTTTTCAAGCTACGCCTTGGAGGATTTAAATAAAAGATGCTTAAAAATGAAGAAATTAAACGAACGTTAAAGAAAAATCCAAAAATGATAAACTAAATTCAATTTTCAAGTCTTAAAAAAAGTTGCAACTTAAAGTATCCATATTTAATGAAATTGCTCTTCAGTGCTTTTGCTTTTATGATCATTGTTAACATGTTTTTCTGTGATTGATATGAACAAATTTTATCTGTTTCAATTCTAAGCTCTGGGCAGAGGCGGCGTGGTACGGTAAGCAAGGTCTGGGTGGCATCGTCGAAAGGGGGACCATTTCGAACTAAAACTGAAAAAATCTTGATCTAGAGCAGTGGTTCCCAAACTTTTTTGTCCTTCTCTTCAAAAAATCTTCAACTAGATTTTTTTTCGCGATCCACTACTGCATAACGATAACCAATATAGGCTATATAAAATAATATAGTTTACTATATGTATATATAATAATACTAAAGTTTAATTTTTCCCACTCTTTTCGACCCAGCGAAATTGCTCCCGTGACACAACGAGTCACGGCCCATACTCTCTTAAAAATTTAGTGACATTGTCACTCTTACAAAAAGTCACCGGCAAATGATCCCAGATAGAGTGAGATAAGAGTGAGAAAACTGCATTATGACTCTTCATCGATAGGATTCTGTCACCCTAACTGCAAGAGTGAGACAATGTCACTCTTAGAGTAAGGGTGAAGGCGCTATCTGCTCACTCTAGCGAGAGAGTCACCACCTTTCCCATGATGCGTTCACTTCAGTAGGAGTGAGTGCGTTGCTTCCAAACGCAAACGACGCCATGTTGGATGCTTGCAGTCTACACCTTCCAAACATAATGGAATACTTTTAGCTAACAGAAGTAAGTGAAACCTTATAACTTTTCTCTTATCGTAAATTCTATTGTAATTTTGAAAAATCACAACATTTAAGTCAGTTTAATTCAGTTTCGCTTCCAGTTCTACTCGATTCTTTGAAAAGTCACTGCTATGAGTAGGGTTAACATTTTGCTTTACTATATGTACATTTTGTGTTTAGGTCAGGTCAAATAAGCATTTTTCTTTTCATTATAGGCCTCCAAGAAAATAACTTTTGTATCCGCTACTACATTTGATCGTAGTGCTTTATTTATATTTCTGTATCTGAAATCTTTCATTCGTTATCTGCTTCTGAATATAGTATTTCAGCATGTTTTGATACGTGTATATGCAGATCGGTAACGTACCTGCTGAATGCGTCTGTTGCAAATAGTATAAGCAAAACTTTAAATTAAAAGCAGGAAATAATGATCAATTATAATATATACGCGATTATCGAACCAAAATAAATAAATACAAATAATTATGTGGTTCACAAAATAGATTTTTTATTTAGTGATCATAAGTTTGCATCAGCTGATGCTTGTACGTGGAGACGATTTCATCACAAAACTTCTTTAAATGCAATACATTTGTTCATAGCCGTATCAGGAAAAATTCCACACGCGTTGTAATATATAGTATAGCAACCGCACATCTCCTTTGCTTTAATTCTCCTAGAGCATAGTCAAGTGGTTTATTTATTACCGATAGCCCCTTTTCCGGCCCCACACATGAACAGATGCGGATGCCTCTTCTGGAAGGCTCACTTTAAACACGGTTGAAAGCAGGGTCAATACCATCCATGGATTCTATCGAGAACATACAGTTACACTGAATTTATCAGGAATTTTGTAAGTAAGAGCTAGTTTTCATTGCAGAGAGCCAAGATTAGTGCGCACTAATGTTCACAAGACGGATGAGATTTTCAGCCCTGTTTGCGAGTAATTTAATAGTTACAGTAGGTTTAATTTTACAGTAAAAAAAGGTAAGTGTCGTAATATTATATTTAATAACCTGTTACCAATGCTTGATCATAGTTTATCCTTATTTGTTTTTTAAAGTAGCCCTTTGTACAGAAAGTTAAGCATTGAAAGTAACAAGAACCGAAATACTTTTCGAGAAATTGTTTTCATGACTAGAATTGGTTTGTTTGAATATTATCGGCTAAAAATGTTGTTAATTGGTATTCATTTAATAAAACTGGTTAGTTAAATACTAGCGAGAATATACGCTAAGGACTGGGCTTTATTTCTAACTAAAGTACAGAAGCTCTAACTTTTTTTATGTTAATAACAACATTAATTACCTTAGTTTATTGTGAAATAAGGTAAATTTGTGCTTATACTATTACAATTGCTTACAGTGTTGTAGAATTAGTATCAATTGAAACAATAATGAAAGTTTTAAAACTTTTCCTTTGATGGAAAGTTTACTGAGCTATACTGATGAAAAGCTTACTGAGCTAAACACAGAAACTGCTGAGAAGCTGAGCAGTTAAGCTGAGCTGTTGTAAGTTTCCGTGTAAATTAAGCCCTGGTTGAGGACATAATAACTGCTTGAATGTTGTGACCCAGTGAGTGAGTGTAAGGGAGCATATTAAAACAAATAAGGGGGGGGCGGAATGCTTCTTAACAGAGCCAAAGTATACTTTAAAAATAATTTGTGATACAAATGAAAAAATAAATATAAATTGTGCAAAGAAACTTTAAAATTCTTTATTCTTATCCACCTATTAAAAATAAGTGCACAACATTAAGTTTACAAATTATTCTAAATATTGAAAAGTTAAGTAAAATAATAAAATGCTGTTAGTTTTCTTTACATACATTTGTAAAATCAAATTTTGCTTTCAAAAGCACCAGCCTTGTAATAAATAATAATTTCAGTGGCAGATACAGGAATCTTTTTAGGAGGGGAAAAGAAAGCTTCTTTTGTAAAATAAATGCACAATAAAGCAAAATGCCATTGTTAAGGGATTATTTGAAATTTTTATGTCAATTATACCAGGTGACTAAAAATGACTGCAATAATGTTACTGTGGTTATCTCTTAAACTATGAGTAATTGAAATAGTAAAATTTGACAAATTTACAGTAGCTTCCAGATATAGCAATTTTTTACTAGGCACAGTAAACATACACTGCTGGCCACCCAAATTGCAACACCAAGAAAAACAAGAGATATCACAACAAAATTTATTGTGTAGATAACATGTTGACCAAGTAACAAATGATTAAATTTACAGCATTCTATGAAGCGTGGTTCCTGCCAAAATCAGTACCCAGAGTAGCCGCCGTTGTTGGAGATCACAGCTGCCACACGCCTCGGCATTGATTCAAAGAGACTTTGAATGTGTTCTTGGGGTACAGCAGACCAAGCAGCTTCCACACGTTGCCAAAGTTGATCTGGTGTGACAGCTGGGGATGAACTCTGGGTCAGTCGTTGAGCAACCATGGACCACATGTTTTCTATCGGCGAAAGATCCGGAGAGCGCGCCGGCCAGGGAAGCAATTCAATCTGGTGATTGACGAAGAACCCTTGGACAATGCGTGCCACGTGTGGCCGTGCATTATCCTGCTGAAATATGGCTGTTGGCAAGCCCTGAAGGTAAGAAAGGACAACTGGCTCCAACACCTCGGAGATGTAGCGCTGGCTGGTTAAAGTACCGGCAATGCGTACTAGAGGAGTGCGAGAGAGATATCCGATACCGCCCCATACCATAATACCCGGTGCAGGACCAGTGTGACGGTGCATAATGCAGCTGTTCAGCATCCTCTCTCCACGGTGTCTCCAGACTCGAATCCGACCGTCGTGGTGTTGCATACAGAAGCGTGACTCGTCAGTAAAGAGAATTTCATTCCATTCTGTCGTCCACATCCTTCTTTCATCGCACCATTGGCGGCGGAGACGTCTGTGGTTCCGCGTCAGAGGTAGACAAAGCAACGGACGTCTTGCGGACAGACCATTCTGCTGTAAACGACGTCGAATGGTACGCGCAGACAC
Organism: Cheiracanthium punctorium; assembly: GCA_038373885.1. Taxonomy (NCBI): domain Eukaryota; kingdom Metazoa; phylum Arthropoda; class Arachnida; order Araneae; family Cheiracanthiidae; genus Cheiracanthium; species Cheiracanthium punctorium. Next base: position 429,637 of record JAWZYV010012009.1, read on the forward strand.
TGGATGATGCGTTACAGACTGAATCTGCTGTGATATGGTTCGTGATGTGACTGAGCGGTCCGTCACTGCCATGCGTACAATCTGCCTGTCATCACGTGACGTGGTGCACTGAGGTCGATGCGGTCGATCACGTCTGTCCGTCGTACCCTCCTGCACCCAACGATCACATATCCGCATCACAGTTGTTTGGTTTCGTCCAATACGACGACCGATTTCCCTGAAAGATAACCCACAATCTCGGTATGCCACTATCCTTCCTCTGTCAAACTCGGATACTTGATCAAAAGATGATCGTTGTTTCCTACGAGGCATAATTTATCGTTTTTTTGAAAAAAAAGCAAGAAAAACACAATTGCTGTACTTGAAACCGTCGAAATCTCCAAGCCTTAAATAGCGCTTTGAGGTGGCGCCACAGGCGCGCTTGATGTGCGTCTGCGCTGAAATTCTAATCATTTGCATATCTCACCTCAGCTAATGCATGTTGTAAATTTCATATTTGCATGCTTCCTTCAGGGTGTTGCATTTACGATGGCCAGCAGTGTATAAAAATACTAAATTTAATTTTCATATTGCCCCCCTTTCATATAACATATTTGGAAAAACATTGTTCTGTGTCTAAGGATGTAAATAAATAATGTCTCTAAGTGATGTTTTTATCAAGATATCACAAGTAAAACATTTTACCATTTGTCACCAAATGCTAAGGAGATGTCTCAAAAGTGAGAAAAAAAAATACTTTTCAACTGACACTAATTTATCTTAGTGGTTATTCTACAGCTAAATGTGACCTTTTGAAATCTTATTTTGGCTGGAACTATGCATATTTTACGGTTTCTATTAAAATTTGCCTGCATTATTGTCTCTATTTTTCTATAATTACACTTTTAAATTCCTTTTCTAGTAGCATGATATAATGGGTGAATGACCCCTTAAAAGGAAAATTATTGATAATTTCATAATGTATTTTGTATTAATGTAATGCGTGTTTTGAGCATATTCAGAATTGTTGCTGTCAGAGTCTATCTTAGGACTATAATACAGTGTCAATTTTGTCACTGTCAATCATCTAAAGGTTATCAGTGTTCTCATCAGAGTTCAAAAATTCTAAAATATCATTTTCTTCAAAAATTTAATTTTATTGTGTGATTATACTGTGGTTTTCTGAATTTGCAGATGGCAAGCTACATTTCATTATTGACACTGGGCAAACAGTATAGATTTTAGTTCTCCAGAGTTTGTCTTCTACTAAATCAATATTGGTAAATAAAATTCTCATATTATTATAATTTATTTTTTACCTGGATTTAAATTCAAAATAATCTTTTTCATATTGAATTTTTAAATTAACATATCCACAATATTAGGTATATATTGGAAATATTTCTGATTCTGAAGTAGTTCCACTACCAATAAATTTTTAAATGGTAACTTAGGGCTTTGAAAACACAAACCAGTAGTTTTACATAGTAGCAATTTAATATTTAGCCCAAATGTATTTAAAATGTATCCACAATATTAGGTAAACATCGAAAATATTTGTAATGTATTCCTAATATTGGCAAGAAATTATTTTTAGAAATTTTCATAGCATTTTCATTTTTTAATGTTTATTTACTTAATTACTCAATATTATTATTAAATTGAAAGTCAAAAGTAGTATAAAAAAGTAGCAAGTTATATTTAAAATATATCCACAACAGTGGCATAGCCAGAACTTTTTCATGGGGGGGGGGTACGACTACTGCAACTCACATACATGTATGTGTGTGTAAGGAAGTGAAGAATATACATTTCGTATGGCAAAAAATTCCTCATGGGGGTTGACCCCCCCCCCATCCCACCCACCCCCCTTGGCTACCTTGTCTACACCACTGATTCCACAGTATTGGGTTTATATTGCAAATATTCCTCATATTATACAAGCAAATATTTTTAATGTGCCAGCATCTAAATATCATATTAATACTGGCGAATTACCACTGTTTATTAATACATACATTATTTTTTCCATTAAAATCTGAAAATTATTTTAGGCTCATTTATATAGAAATTTGTGAAAAACAGACTTATACAAATACAAATTTATTAAAAACAGTCAAATATTACTGAAAACTTTAATGAGATATAATCGGGTTTTGATTATCGCAGGGACAAGCGAGGCATATGCCCCCGGTTTCAGATTTTAAGGGTCCTTAAATTTTAGCAGAATGTGAATTTAGTTCATTAAATTTTCCAACATAGTAAATGGGTGTTTCTTTTTTTCCCAAAAAGTTTGACATCTCAGTGCCAAAATAGACCACAAATAAATGTGTCGAATTTAATGTGGTTTGTTTTATGTTAAAGATGATTTAATCAGGATTGTTCTTAGCTGTATTTGATAATATTCACTTCGTCTATCCTCCTTATAAAAAAGCTTGCTTTATACTTGTTCAATCTTAGACAATTTAAAGAATTGTTGACATTCAATTAATTTTTATTGATGAATGAGCAGTTGTCGGTAAATAAAAATTTATCATTTTCATTTATATCATGAAAAACTTTAAGATTTTAGCTTTACTTTAAAACTTCATTTTTAGAAAGCTAATTTCATACATTGCATAGAAAATGTTCATGCGCATTCACGTTTAATTAGCATATTTCATGTTAAATTTATTTAATCGTGACATTAATTTGTACAAGAGCACTGTGGGAAATACAGGAAGACAATTGTCAGAGACAGTAAAGACCCCCCCCGCCCTCCCCGAATTCAGATTTCTAACTTCTGACCTGGGTCCCAGTCTGTCATAACTGGTGCCTGGATATGAGTAAGGCTACTATAGGGGGGAGCTGACTTGCCCGGAATTTTGGTTCGAAAGTTGTGTCAGGCCGCCATATTGGATCGTACACCTATGTCATATAATTTATATTTTGTGGTTGTTCAAGATCAATAAAAATGGTTGGATGTTGTGCAATAAACTGTTCAAACAGTACGGAAAAGGGTTATCGTCTTTTTAGATCTCCTGCAAATCCCCGACAGAAGAAAAAAATGGATTATAAATTGCAGAAGGGGCAGTTGGAATCCAACTGCGAATTCAAGATTATGTGAAGTAAGTCTGAAATTATTTTAAAATGTAGTTTTAGTTTTGCAGTTATGTGTATAAATCTGTGATCTAACTATTTATTTTCCTTTAAATTATTATATTCATATATGTTATACGCTATTTTTTCTCGTGTTGTTACTGTTAGGGTTGCCGTAATTATTACCTTTTAAAAGCATGTAATATTTACGTTAATTTGACTACCGATATCATAAAACTAAATTAGTACATACATTAAAACAATAATACAACAATATACATGGTCTATTAGTAAAGATTATTTAGATTTTGTCTTTTATAAGAACGTAAACATTCGTGATCAAACTGTCGCCAACCGACATTTGTTTTGATTTTGAAAAATTGTTTTTCTCTACTCTACTCGTTACTCTAAGTAAATACGACATTGTTATTGATATATTATCCTTCTACTAAAAAAATACAAGCATGTGTTAGCTTTTTCTTTCAATTATTACGGGATAAATGGATTGATCGTATCCCGCCAAACTTTGGCGGCATATAAACTACATCAAAATGAAATCAATACGCGATAGTTGTAATTTGTAATAAAATTGGTTTAACTTATCACTTGAATTATTCTTCTTAATTAAACTCACCGAATGACATTATAAAATGACGTATTTTAATTATAGTAAAAGTTAAATTCAACATTGGTAGTGTTTCTTTAGGGATATTTTAACAAAACTAGAAATGATGCATAAAATATTGTGCTTTGTACCTTCAAAAGTATATATATATATATATATATACATTTCTAGTTTCACACAAAATGATTTGATACTTTTTCCCAATAATTGAATTGGCTTTGCTCTTCTGACAAATAAATAAAAATTCTATTTTACATGGCGTTCCTTGAATTCTATTTTTGCTTACTTTAGTGTTTCAAATATCTACCTCCTCTAATTGTTAATTTATGTATTAAAAACAATGTTTTTAAATTAGTTTACATGTTTAAAGAAAATTGTGTCTGTATTGCTCGTTTAAAGGAAAACTGGATACCTTTCCTATTTAGTAACACTAGTGTTATTTGACAGTGCATAATTGAAAAAAATTATTGTTGTCTCATAATTTATTTAAATGACTTTGGGCCAAGGCCCCTAGATTCTCTACGGTTGTTTTTCATATGAGGGGTTCGACCCCTAATAAGGCTTATTCGTCAAACAGGCATAATTTCCACTGACAAAAGCCTAAGATTTGATCAAATGCTACTGAAAGACACATTGCTTAGTTATTGCATGTTCCTTAGAACATAAAAATTTAAATGTTACACTATTTTTAATTGTGTAAAACCTATAAAACACCTTGCATATTTGCCATCCAAGGCGATTTTTCATAATTTGGCGACTTACGTATACGCTTAGTTCATAACTATTTCTAAGAAAACAGTGCTTCATATGTTTTTTTGATAAAATGTGTGGAACAGCTAGAATATCTTGCTATCAATGGTGATTTATCATTATTTGGCAATTTACACATGCTCATAACTGATAATTATTGTTCATGTAAGGTAGCCGTGAAACCAATGATCCATACATTCATATACATAAGGCTTTGCAGATTGACTTATTCAGCATTGCGAAATGTATCATCTCGTTGGGCTGTCAAATATCCCAGCTGTACGAAAACTGGTATAATGGCATAGTTAATGCCGCTAAATATTTCTACAGGTGTCAAATACACAGGCTGTTCTAACTGGCATTGCTATTATCTGATCTGCATTTGAATTATATTTTATTTTGAAAATGCAGGGTGTTAGCATTTTGGAACGCACACAATATTTAGATTCACCTTGCTTGGGGAGACAGCCGTGGTCCTACCTGATGCCAAAATTGTGCTTTTTAAATTAGTTATTCTGTATTAGATAAAGGAATAATCAGTAATTTTAAACCCTGTTATCTGGGAGAACTTACTATTTGAAAATTGTGAATATTAAGTAACACACTTATTTATTTCACCTATTTTTTTTTTAATTTGGCACAAAATTGGTGTAATTCTACTTGATGTTTGTCAATTTCACAGTACTGTGCATACTTGGAATTCCTTTGTTGCAAAGGCATGAATGGTTTTATGCTGGAGCAAATTGCTAAACCTGGCAACCATTATGCTTATTTTTTCAGTTTTTTATTAATATCTTCTAAAATAATTCAAATTTTGAAATTTAAGTCAGCTTATCGACTTCCCTGAAATTTTCCGAATCTGTGGACACCTTTGTCAAAACACAAATCCCCACAGTTTTGGTAGAGATAGCATGACTTTTGACAGTGGCAGTTACTCTTTTTTAGAATAGAGAGAGAAGATGTGCAAATAATTTAACTCAGTGATAAATGCTATTTTCAAAATGAAAAAGTACCAAAAATTATCATAAATCAAAAACCGTGTTTCTCTAGTTCATTCGTTATCAGTGTGTTTACCGCTCCGGAAAGTCTGGAAAAAGCCGGGAAATTGGAAAATGGGTCCGGAAAGTCTGGAAAAATCCGGGAATTTGGATAATGGGTCCGGAAAATTCAATAAAAGAATCATTTTTTTTCTGTTTTGTGTCCTTTTTTTTTACGCTTTCTCTCTAATTGTCAGACTGGAAACCAAAAGCAACTGTAACACATTTTTCGAACCGCGAAAGCATCTAACGATGTGTTTGTATAAGGAGGGAAAAATGGGGGCTCATCAATCGTGACGGGAGGGTAAAAGACAAATTAGCTTACTTGGTAACTTACGGCTTAGGACCCTATTTCCTAGAACAGTTAGTTAATTCTATCAGAAAGTGCGACTACTTCTGTTTCTCAATTGATGAAAGCTTAATCCTGTATACTTCAGTTAAAATTGATTTCAAGAAGTTTTACAAATATGCAAATATAAAGACAAGGGAGGGGTCATTGTGCAATTTCCCAAAGTAAAATGCACTGGTCAGGAATTTTTTTCCTGGGACCTCCCAAAAGTCCGGAAATTGACTTTCAGAAATTTGGTAGACATCCTGCTTAACAACCTTCTAAAAGTGATGTAATATAACACTGTCTCCGTAATTTAGTAACACATGGAAAATATTTTGTTTGTACTGATATATCACTATGATCATGATTTTCAAAAATTACAATTTTTTTTCCTTTTCTCTATCTTTTTTCTTTCTTTCTACCTGCATAACCCTCTCTTGAGCAATTTTTTTTTATCATTCATGTAGAATTTGCTAGCCACATCCATAAAGTAACTGACAAGATAAAATGACTTTAAATACCTATACTTGTAAAGTAATTAAAAAAAATTGTCAGACATTAAAGGATTTTGAAGCATTAAATGTCATGTTGTAACTCGGGGGCCACCTGTGCTGTAACGTCTACTCACATTACCATCATCTTGGAATAGTTGCCAAAGCCTGGAGATGACACTCTGGGCGATTCCAAGTTCCTCGGATACTTCCAGCTGGGTACGTCCACATTCCAGTCGTCCGATAATTCTGCCACGTAAAACATCATCCAAATACCTCCTTTGTGCCATAACTATGCGGTTTTTGCACTGAAAGGCTTTCACAGCGCTTGTGAACAATTTTACTTCTTTGCCACCATTCCTTATATACCCCTCTCTTACACTCTCGTCATTGTGACGTACCATCCACGCCATCTGGTGGTTTCCTATAATTTGCATATTCTTCTTCAAGTTGTGTGTGATCATTCCACAGGTGAAATTTTTATTTTAGAGATCAATTTCTGTGTGATTCTGAATTATCCTTAATTTATGGACATGAGTGTATATATATAAATATAGCAAAAATTTACGGGCAACAAACTTTACTTGGGGGCAACCAAAATAATTGTAGTGATTGCTCGAGAGGCAACCAAAAAAATCACAAGCTTGTGATTTTTTGGCCCTTGGCCAAGAGTCACAATAAGCATAAAATATTTGGCACAAATTTAATGTTTTGAAAGTTAATGCTGTTCCAATGAAATGTAAATTCGTGTTTTATAAACTTTTTCTTTCTTTGTTGATTGAGGGGAATCAGTAATTTATATTAATATCAAGGCTTTGCAGAAATATGTGTTTGTTAATGGTTCTTCAAAGAATATTTTGTCTTAAAAACGAAACCTTTGCATAATTCTTTCTATGAAAAGCAGAGCCTTCACAAATCAGTGTTTATTTTCAAAGTTATTCTTCTTGGGTCTTGGAATGGCTACCTCATGTAAGTCAAGAATCTACTGTATTTTAAAATTCCATTAATATATCCCTTAAAATGTTTTATTAGTTCAATTATTGATGGTAGTTTCATAACATTTTTTAATGTAGTATTAAGTTATCTGGAAGTTTCATGCTGCTTTCAAACGAAAGCGGATTGAAATGAAAAATTTTCACGAATTTGACTGCGGTACCATCTTTTGCGATAATATGTTATTTGTTTTCAATCATTCTGATGTACCAAGACCTGTCCTTAAGCAACCTACAAAAATTAGCATACTTTTTGTACAACACATAACCCAATAATTTATTTACTTTTTACAAAATAAAAATTTTTTGAGTGATATTCTCCTAATTGTGTATTATTTTAAATGTTATTATAATTCTTTTTTTTTTTTTTTTTAGGTTGATGAAAATGCTCCTGAATTGGATCAACAAACACTGATAAATGAAAATGAAATTTTGAGAAAAAAGGTCAAAGAGTTAGAGGAGAAATTAAAAGCAGCAGATGCACGAATTCTGGCATTAGAGAGCAAAGTAAAAAGCTTTTTGACTGAAGAGCAAATAAAATACTTGGGCGAGAATAGAAATGCTATTACAAAGTGGTCTAAAGATAATTTAGTGAAGGGCTTAAAACTTCGCTTTGCTTTAGGGAAACATGGCTATGAGTACCTACGGAGCACAGGTTATCTGGCACCAGCATACAGTACGTTGAATCGCCGAACACAAAGTCTTCAATTTGACTTTGGAATTTTGCACAACATTGCTACGCTTCTCCAGACCAAAATGTTGTGCATGAGTACACTTGACAAGATTTGCTGTCTGTCCATTGATGAAATGGAGATCACAAGTGGTCCAGATTTTGATACATCATCAAGATCATTTTTGGGCGAGGCTACCTTGGGGAGAGAAGTCACTGCAACTCACTACCTGCTAGTGCTACTTCGCAGTTTGAAATCCCCATGGAAGCAAGTTATTGCTCATGAGTTAACAGGCCCATCCACAACTGGAGAAGCCATGTTTTCTCTTGTGAGCAATGTTATTGCTCTTGCAAAAAATCTTGGTCTAAAAGTGGCAGCAACTGTGTCAGATATGGGGTCATCTAACACAGCTCTATGGAAAAAAGCTGGTGTGTCTGTAACAAGACATAGCCGTCAGACATCAAGTGTCATTAATGGAGAAGCGGCGATTCAACATTAATGGAGAAGAAATGGAGATGTTCACTCTTCATAATACATCAAGTCATCGACTCTCCAGTCTGCATCCATACTATGGTTTTTAATCCTACAAATTTTTTTAAACTCTTCTGGACCACTTCGTGACATTCAAGTTACTCTTTCTTGTCAATAACATCCTCAAGCTGCCCGCTGCAGAAGTACATTCATCTTTTGAAATTTTTCAACTGCATCTCTTGTATCATTCTTTCCTTGAATGAATCATGGACGTTAATGATCACTCTTCATAAGATAACAAGTCATCGGCACTGTAGTCTGCATCTATACTGTGGTTTTTAATTTAAAAAATATTATTTAAGTCTTCTGCACCACTTCGTGACATTCAAGTTACTCTTTCCTGTCTATAACACCTTGAAACTGCCCTATGCATAAAGAAAAACACCCAGTCTTTATGTGATTCTTCTGATTTGACCTCCAAGCTGCCCGCTGCAAGAGCACATTCATCTTTTGAAATTTTTCAACTGCATCTCTTGTATCATTCTTTGCATGAATGAATCATGGACATTGATGTTCACTCTTCGAATACCCATCTTGGTCTCTGAATCACCCTCTTGGGTATAACAAGCCACTGGCACTGTAGTCTGTATCCATACTATGGTTTTTAATCCAAAAAAAAAAAAATAAGTCTTCTGGACCACTTTATGACATTCAAGTTACTCTTTCTTGTCTATAACATCTTGAAACTCCTTTATGCATAAAGAAAAGCATCCAGTGTTTATGCGATTCTACTGATTTGACCTCGAATCTTCCTGCTGCAAGAGCACATTTATTTTTTGAAATTTTTCAACGTCATCTCTTGTATCATTTTTTTCATGAAGGAATCATGGACATTACTGCTCCACTCTTCATAATACACAGAGTCATTGACTCTGCTGTCTGCGTGCATACTATGGTTTTTAATTTAAAAAAAAAATGTTTTAAAGTCTTCTGGACTATACATCGTGAAACTGCCTTATGCACAAAGAAAAGCATCCAGTCTTTATGCGATTCTTCTGATTTGACCTCGAATCTTCCTGCTGCAAGAGCACATTTATTTTTTGAAATTTTTCAACGTCATCTCTTGTATCATTTTTTTCATGAATGAATCATGGACATTACTGCTCCACTCTTCATAATACACAGAGTCATTGACTCTGCTGTCTGCGTGCATACTATGGTTTTTAATTTAAAAAAAAAATGTTTTAAAGTCTTCTGGACTATACATCGTGAAACTGCCTTATGCACAAAGAAAAGCATCCAGTCTTTATGCGATTCTTCTGATTTGACCTCGAATCTTCCTGCTGCAAGAGCACATTTATTTTTTGAAATTTTTCAACGTCATCTCTTGTATCATTTTTTTTTCATGAATGAATCATGGACATTACTACTCACTCTTCATAATACACAGAGTCATTGACTCTTCTGTCTGCGTGCATACTATGGTTTTTAATTTAAAAAAAATGTTTTAAAAGTCTTCTGGACAATTTCATGACATTCAAGTTGCTCTTTCTTGTCTGTCATCCTGAAACTGCCTTATGCATAAAGAAAAACATCCAGTCTTTATGTGATTCTTCTGATTTGACCTTGAAGCTGCTCCTTGCAAGAGCACATACACTTTTGAAAATTTTCAACTGCATCTTTTGTATGGTTCTTTCCATAAATGATTTACATACTATTTATTTTTGTAGTTTGCTCTTCATAATACCTTTTGCCACTGTCTCATCGACTCGGCTCACTGTATACATACAGTAGTTTTAACTCTAAAAATATTTCATTTAACAAGTCTTAGACTATTTTGTACCATTCAAGTTGATCTGTTTTTTTTCTATAACAACATTCTTCTGCATACAAAGAAACGCCCAGTCTGAATATAATCAATATATAATTTATCCTTTCATAAATGTCCCAAGGACTTGTTTATCTGCCATCGTTATCATTATACATATTCCTAAGACACCTGCAGTGCTGTCTTCTTCATGGGCACAATCATCATTTGAATTTTTCGAATTGCATTCCTTATTTCATTGGTTTCATGAATGATTAATGGACTACTGATTTTTCATCCTGTGAAATTTTTTCATGACATTCAAGTTTTATATGTTATTTTGTCTATAAAACACATCCTGATAAAACCCTCTGCGTACAGAAGAATTTCTAGTGTGGTCAGTTTGTTAACGAATCACCCTGTATGTATATATTTCTACTTCCATGTGCTTCTTATTTATTCGTAGTCATATTATCAAAGGTGAGTCAAAGTAAGTTATATCTAATTTCCTTTTAAACTTTTTGTTCATGTGTGTTTTCTGTATTTCAGGTTCACTACTGATCCTGTTCTTTTCTACAGCTACTCTAGATTTATGAGGAGTACTCAATGCGTTTGTTGGAAAGGTGGCAAGATGAATTATGTGCGCATTAAATTGATGCTTCTTAAAGTCATCTTGGTAGTCATTTAAAAGTTGTACAACTTGTATTTTGTATCTTGTATTTTAAAATAAAGATTTTGATTGCATTTGTCAATTAGCCTCTTTCTTGTCTATTTCCTCCCCCCACACCTTGATTTCTTTTTTTCATTTTATGTGGATGAATAAATTGAAAAACGATGTTTATTTGTTCATTGATCTTGGCTACTGTTGTAGTATAAATATTAAAGATTATATATTTATTTTCCATATTACAAGTTTTTCAATTAAATATTGTGTGATCTTGGCTTCAAATTTCAGATATTCCAAAATAGAAAAATCACATTGGCATTTTATTTCTATCTATACAATTTTGAACCACAAGTTTTAAAATCTTTCCACAGTTTATTATGGAACTAGTGTAAAGGTTTTTCATATTCTCCCCTACTGCAAACAAAAATTGAGGAGGTAAACTGAATTGCCAAAATTTTTAAAGATCATATGAATGAAAATAAAATTAGCTACAAAATATATATTTTTGCTGTCTGAACAAATGTTATTCAATTTTCCTAGCCTTTAAATCCAAATTCTAAAAAGTAAAATAAGGATATAACATTTTCACTTTTTACACATTAATTTCTAAGAAAAGTTGTCATTCTTCATTTCGAGAATTTGACTATTCCTGCAGGCATCGGCAAAAATTAGAGAATGCAATGAAAACAGTCTGGACATATATGAATTAAAAATAGTTGAATATTATGATAGTTTCTTGATTTTGTTATCTATTAAAACTGCAAACCAAATTTTATGTACTAAGTATTTAAAAATTGCAGAATAATAATCTCTACACATTAACAAATTTCTTAGTTGATTGAAATATTGCAACAGCTGAGGTTCAATAATGCGAAATTTGGGACGAGTTTTTTTAGCAAAAGAATTATTTGACCTATAAATTACGGTTATAAATAATGTTATTCATTATAAAATAACACTAGAAAGCTTTTCAGTTTTAAATTTTCATTAAATTAAATTTTAAAACAACTACAACTCAAAAAAATTAATAATTGTATAATTCAACAAATTTTTCTCTGGTAGTAAATACTGCATATTTTCAACTATTTTAAATGTTTAAGAAGTTAAATCTTATTGAAACACCAATTATAAACACCTTTAAAAAAACAAAAAATTACTATAAATTATCTCTATCCCCTTATGTTTATTACTTTTATGATTATTCAGTACTATTAATTTATTCTTGTATAATTAAAAAAAAAAAAAGGTTGCTGATTAAAGTTTAATAACTGTTACACAAATTTATTTTATGTATAGAAATTTAATAATCAGACCAAAATTCTTATATAAATTATATATATAAGTGTAACTATTAAATAAACTTTTTTAAAGTTTTACCAAGCCGATAAGGTAAATATATTTTTAAAAAAAAAGCGTAAAACACAAAATTGAGCGCGCAAACTGATATACAAAAAAGATTGCGAGCTCGTAACGAAAACGACGCCAAGAACGCGATAACGCGCCAAGCAAAACAACCCCCCGCTTCACCAGTTCGACCCAATATGGCCGATCGGTCGGCCTGTGTATAAAGCATGAAGCTCTAAGGAGAGTCATCGGGAATGGGCGATCAGGCGGGAAAACGGACCAGGATCCATTTTCACCGGCAGGAGGCGCAGCGCACCGCTCCAATAGGGATTTAGCGTTGTTTTGATTGTGAACGAGCTATATTTTTTTAATAAAATAAATTGTTTTGATAGAATATGGGTCGAGCGAGTCACTGCTTTGCACCTGCATGTGACAGTGGATATCCAGAAGCCAGAAAAAGAAATGTATCGCTCGGGAAGAAAAATCCAACGTTATTTAAAGCTCCAAACAGCATCAATACAGCAGCACCATAATATTTCTTTAATATGGCCCCTTATAAATGTATAACATAAAAAGTAACACTATGTAAATAGAAAACCTTTTGTACATGTTAGTAGTAGTATAATGCTAATATGAACATTTTAAAATTGGCATTTGGCCCAATAATCAAATTGAAACAGCAGTATAATACTTTGAAATTGTCCATTTTTAAAAAAATAATAACAGTTTTATGAATAATATTTTTCTGTTTATTAATTTAATTAGGGTGGGGATTTTATAATATATAAGAGATACACAAATGAATAGATATTTTTAGCATAAGTCTGCAAAACTTATACAGAAACAAATATTTTCAATTCAAAGTCTGTTTTTTTTTAAATACAAAATTTTTCAAAATTAAAGAAATATTAGATTTTTTCTGATATGTGAAAGCTTGCAAAACTGATGCAAAAGAGTCAATCACTGAATATGCGTGTATTTATTGAATTAATATTTTTTTTCCTTTATGCTTTTTATGAAATTTTTTGTAGTACTGAAAAATGATATTGAAACTGAAAAGACATTGATTTTTATGTAATTTTTTGTGGTACTCAGGTCCTTATTATCGCACGGGCAAATCGGGACTTTGCCCAGGGCCCCCCAATTTCAAATCTTGTTCTGAAACATCCTTCATTATATCAAAATTTTATGAAAAATAAAACAAATTTCATAGATGCCCCCCCCCAAATTCATCAATTCCTGGGGCCCTTGTTGGTTATAATCAGGCTCTGGTGGTGCTGAAAAACGGCGTTAAATGTTTTTCTCTTTCCATATTTGTTTTGGTTTTTTGGTTTAACTAACCAACTTTAAGACTAAAGGCAAAAAAAAAAAAATAATAATAATAAATAAAATATAATGTGGAAAAGCAGGTATATAAGAGGAATTTATAGCCTGAAAGAAGGCAGGGAATATTTTTTAATTTTTAGCGAATTGCTACCAAAAATATTTGTCAAAAACTGATCTATTATATCGTTCGCATGCAGTTTTAAAGAGAATTTATTTAAATTATTAATTAATTTATTAAATTTTCAAACTGATGTTACATCGTTGTAACTAAGTAATATAGAAACAAAATTATTATATATGCATATTAATTATCATATTTATTTATTCAAATGTTAGTGTATACTTCATGAAATTTCAGCATAAATGAATAAATCCCAATTAGAGAAGCATTAAATCGCGCGCGATGTTGTTTTCCGCTACCGTCAATAGATGGCGCAATAAATGGTAGCTGCAGTTTCGTGGGCAATTCTCATACTGCGTAGTTGGTCCAAGTTGGATAACAAGTCGATGTTTCTCCTCCCGAGCTTCATGGTATAAAGGGGTTCTAGATATGAGGGGTGGGATGGGGGCTGAAATTGTGTTGCCCCCTCCTTCTCCTCGATTTGCCACCAATTCATTTGCGTTTGCGATGATGCTTGAATGTAAATTTCAACTGGAGACACTTATATTTATATAACTTGATTGCTTTAGGAAACTAAACTTTTAAGAATACTTTTTATTTTCTAAATGTTCATGTTCTTTAAATATAGGAGACTGTTAATAACAGCGATGTACTGCGTGATTTTTTAAGTATCTTTGAAGAAGAAGAATGCTACTTTGGATGATCTAAGGTGTAAGTATTTATTTATTTACTGTTTTAGGTTATTTTTTAAGTTCAGGAGTTGGTTTCATATTCATATCATTTGTTATGCATGTTCAGTATGCAATATGCATGTGTGTGTGTGTTAATTTTATGTAATTCTTTTGGATTTTAAGCATTACAATCCCATTTTAGAAGAATGTAAACCTAAAGCATTCAGTCAGATGGGCAGCATTTCTCACAAGATTATTTTGTTAAGTATAGTGAGTAGTAATAAAATGTTTCTGTCAAGGTGCTTTTTACAAGAAATAATACAACTTTTGAGGGGAAATATGTTATAAGAGATAAAAGAATAGAAGAGATAAAAGAGATAAAAGAGATAAAAGAATATAAGATTTAAAAGAATTCAGTTGTATTAAACACTTGAAATTCAGAATTTCTCTTGACTAGCCGTACTCATGCACTTTTACAAATGGTTAATTTACATTTACAATGGGTAGTTTGTGAAATATTAAGAGAAAAATCCATAACATATTGTATTTCCCCAAATAGAGGTAGTATTAGCTATCAGATGGGATTTCCACAATTTTAAATTTCCCCTTAAAAGTTGCATAAGGCCTGCAGTTTTGTTGTTCTGTAAAAGTGCACCATGCAATCCGCGATGAAGCTTTTTGCATTATATCGAGTTTTTCACATATCTATCTAGCTTGTCTTTAAAGCTTGCAGAGCCAAGTGATGAATAAAATATTTTGCAAGAAAAAATGATTAATTTTGGTTGTTTATCAAGTTTTCTTTTTATTTTCTAGTACTCTTGAACTGGTCCTGAGAGAAAACCATTGAATTTTGTTGTCAGTGGTATTCTGTTAAAGAGAAGAAGATTATAGCTTTATATAATTCCTAGTCATATTTTTTTGTTTTATTTATTTATGTATTTATTCAATATTCTTGATTACTAGTTCAGAGTGTGCATGGTTTTGGTCTCTATCTACTGATTTTTTCAAAGCTTGTATCCCATTATTTTGAATAACTTTTTTTGAAATGTTCACTTCTTTTTTCAGATTATTTTTTCTTCTTATTTTTTTTAAGAATTATTTTTCCTGTATTTGTTTATTAAAGTTATGTGATTTTGGGGCAATTAGTGACTATGTATTAATTTTTAAATATTTCATGTAAATCGAGAAAGTTATTGGGGCTGTTCTTAAAAGAAAAACAATGTATCTTTTTTGGTAAAGTTTCATCAATGATTAAATCAATGAATATATATATATATATATATATATATATATATATGACTTGTTTTATTTCATATTTGGCATCAGGTTAATAAATTACTGGCAAAATCAAGTCTTATTTGCAATATTTTATCAAGTAACAATGAAATAAAGTATAAAAATCTATTTTTAGTCCCTTCAAATTTATTTTTTTACTCGTTCACCTTCTCTACCTCTTAAAAAGAATGTTGTAAATAAAACCTAAAAACTCCTGTAGCTTTTATTTTTTTTCTTGTTGTTGTTGCTCAAAAAGTAAACTGTAAAATGCTACTTTCAGAGATGAGATTTTTCAGAGTTTTGTCTAATTTTCAGATCTTAGATCTTAAACTTCCGATCTTATTTAAAATGAACTGAGTTTTTTTCAATTTTTCAAAAAAATTCTAATTTTTCATTAAGTTGTATATAAGTAAGATAGATTTAGTATCAGTAATAATTAAAGTATTTATTGAACTTGAAATTCATAAGTATTATTGCTCAAAAGTTGTTTAGACATTCTTTCAGACTTTTTCCTTTTTTTGTTAATCTCATATCTGTACTTTGGTATACACCAAATCAAAAACGAGCAGATCAGTTTTGACACCATATCACATGTGTCACCATTAGTGGTAAAATGAGATGAAATATACTATTTTTTTCAATTTTACTAATGTAATATGTAAATGTAAATTTTACTGCCAAATTAAGATAAATTACGATTTTTTAACCCTGCAGTATTCACAAAGTGTAATAAGCTTGTCGGTGTGCAAATGTTGTCATATGTATATATAAATATTACTCAAAAATATCTTTAGTCTAGTTTTTAACTGACTTAAAAAATATCTAGGTTATCAATTGGGTTCAGTACTCAGACATGTAGCAAGGATTTTCAGCTCCCGAGAACAAATTTGCGCCCCTTCCTGTTTACCAAAATGCACTGAAAAAAGTTTTATGTATAAATTGGTTCCTTTTGAGTGCTGTGCCCCTCCTTGTTCCCCTCTATCTACACCTCTGTCAGTACCGAATCCTTGTAAATTACCGGATTGGAAATTAAAAGTACTTTCAAACTTCAGTTTAGTTATTTCTTTCATTTGTTTATCTTCCACTTATAGATGTGATCTTTGCTAAGAAAAAGAATGTTGTCATTTGATGATATTTTACTTACTGTTAATGAAAAGTTTTTATTGCAAAGTTATTTTATTTTTTACTCTGTTCTTATTTACATGAAATATATTACAAGTCCTGAATATTTCTATTGTTTAATTGATTGTAATAATTTGTAAATTTAATTTACCAATATTAAGTAATGTGATAGTAAAGTAGTTAATGTGAGTTATATTTATTTTGTCACTATTAGTTTGATGTTAGTTATTAAGCACTGGTTACTGGTTTGGGGATAATTTTGTTCCAAATTGATTTGAAATGTGTCTTTTGCTTCAACACTGTCCTCAATTATTATATTTTGTGTTACCTCACAAAATCTTATTTTGTGGGGTAAGCTATATTATATGTTCCTTTCTTTTAATAAAGTATTTCATGCTCTCAATCACTTTGCATATCAGTGAATTCTAATAATAATAGGACAAAGAGGACAAATTATTTTACAAAAAATTACAAGCATTTCATGTTGGTAAAATTAAAGTTTTTCTTTTCTTTTTCCATGTAAAGAAATAGAAAAGTTTTTTTTTATAGTTGTTTTTGTATTTTGGGAGCTGCTATATTTAGGTTTTATTGTAGATTCCCCCTCATCTGGAATTGGTTCAAAATTAGGGACCAACAAGTAGAAGTCCAACCCCCTCGGGGGCTCTGGCACCCCTCTTTCCATGGTCTATCCATGGACACGACAACAACAACAATATTGTAGATTCCATGTAGCTTTTGTGTTCAGAGACAAAATTAGAATGCAAAAGTTGGCTTAAATTCTACATCTTTATTTTATTAATTTATTCATTTTTTGCTTAATTTGCATAATTTTAATAGTAAGTGCCCCCTTTCTCTTCCTTCTCTTACTCGAAAGGCTACAGTATATGTAAATGTTACTTGAGAGTATTTATTATTACCATACGTATAAACTTTTTTGATATGCTTTTGTGCTGTTCCAAAATTGTATTTAACCTGCTCCTAAAGGTGTTCTAAAATGTATGTAGATTTACACACTTTTTATTATAAAATTATCCTCCGATTTTAGTGAAACTATAACCAAAATGTTTTGTGACCTCATTAGTGTTTTCTGGGTCAAATGAAAAGTTCTGCTGACTTACTTCTCTGTAAATTCATCACTTAGTTGAATGTGTTAGTTTGTACTTTAGTTGGAGATTTAAATTTGACACTAAGCCATGTACACACAAAACTAATTTTCACTAATTTTAATTTGGTATGTATTTAACATAGATCTAGTTTGTGCTCTAGTGTATTCTAGCTCCCAACTCTTCCTGATTTTGAACCTGTCTTCAGTCTTATTCAAATTATGGGGGGGGGGGGAGTTATCCTCTTTTATTAGGATAGAATAGCAGTTATGTTTTAACTTTTATTAATTCTGTAATTACTTGTTAAAGTCATAATTTTTATCTTCCAGATGCTGTTAGAAGAAACTCTGAATGTGAAGTATTATTGAAACATTATCCAGTAATTGTATTTTATATTGATGAAACAAAATAATTCAATTAAACAAAATTATTAATAAGTTTGTTGTGTGTTCACTGCCATTGCTTTTATAATTTATTCAAACCTGTATGCAATGGGTGTCAATAAAGAATATTTTTCAGTTTTTTCAATTCACAGGCTATTTTTTACTATTGTAGTTCTGCAATCGTTTGAATTTTTTAAACTTAGGTTATGCATGGTAAACTACAGTTAGCTAGTCTGAAGACTGCTCTGGACTTGGAAGTTCCATTCCCAAAGTTTTTATTTAATTCAAGAGTATAATAATTCTTGCATAAAATCTATATTAAAAGAATTTTTTTTTTCAATTTGAAGTTTGTAAAAGATTAAGTAATTTGTAGCTATTTTGCTGTAAAAGTGAAATTTAATGAAATAAAATCACACTTAAAAATAAATAAATAAATGAATGTGTATACATATTATAAAAATTAAGAAATATCTTCTTATGAGACATGCATAAATTATGTTCATAACAGGATTTTTACTTTTTTAAGAGGTGCAGAAAAATACAAAATTTCTTAGCTTCTGTGAATTCCACCCCCTCGCCCAAACATTATCTATGGAGGTTATTATAATTCACCCTCATGTTCTAAACTTAAATTATTTCTTTGTGTTATGGCAAGTCTACAAGAGGGGTGGGTGATGTTTTAAGGGATTCTAACCCGTATTCTTGCTCACACCTCTAAACTTTAATTTATGATTTTGGGTCAAGACAAAAATACTGGGGGATTTCAACTAAATGGGCAATGTTGGGGAATTATGAAATAATTTGTTTTGATTTATATTACTTATGTACTGCACCAATGTGTTAGGATAGAAAGAGGGCCATTTCATGAAGAAGTGGCCAAAACAAAAACATTTCTTTACCCCTTTTCCCGAAAAAAAAATTAAATAAAAATTGTTTCCATTTTAGAAATACTTTATTCCTTTTTCTTGAGGGGGGGGGGGAATAGGTTTTCTCTTAAATTTCCAAACATGATATATACATTAACAGAGCTTATCAGCACATATATTTATATTTTTAATTTAGCCAGCAATTAGTTTAATGTTTTTGGGTTTTCAATTAAAAGATAGTTATTACTATTTTAACTTATTTTTTTGTTTCATAATTCTTGTATTTGTATGTATAAATGACAGAAATTTAATTTCAAATATTAAACAATTCTCAATAACAATTCAATCTTGTCCATTTTTTATTTGTTTTTTATAAAATAGGACTTGTTAATTGTAATAAAGTTGAAAAAAAAAGTTTTATTAAATTATGCTTAAAACAAAAGCTATTTAAAAATAAAAAATTATTAGTAGTCTTTTGATTTTGTATAAATATCTTATCATAAGCGATTTTTATTGTTTTATTAATACTGGGTATAAGTGAAAATTGTTCTAAAATGTACTATTGGTAAAAAATAAGCTGTCAGGGATTATTTTTTATTTCTGCAGGAGAAAAGGAAACATTAAACATATCAAATATTTCTGCGCACTGTTGAGGAATGTTGATCATCTCGATATTCTGTATGTGAAGAATTGTGCGAAACTCTTATTTTCATTCTTGTTTGATCACAGCTTAACTCAAATGAAGTTATAGTATGCAGATAAAGAAAGTTCTTACAAATCTCTTTGCTGACGGATTTTACATAGCTCAATGGCTATACAGATCACCCCCATGCATTTTGAAACTTTCACTTCTATACCTGATAAGTTTTGACTGAGCAAACAAAACATAAACTGTAAACGAATTCTGCAACTAAATAGATCTAGAGGTTACAGAGGTTTAATTTAGTAGCCATGTGGAACTCTTGTGGGTACCTTTTAGTGATGCCATCATCTGATTATTAAAATGAACCTCTGTACTCCTTCTTAATCTGTTTAGTTTCAGAATAGGATGGTCGTTTAAATAATACATGCTTTTTGTGAACAGTCCACATTTCACAGGAACAAAAGCAAGAATTTAAAAATGCATGTAGTTAGATATTACTTGTATCATTGATCTATGTAAAATTTATTTTCCAGCTGCTATGAATCATTCTGAGCATGACAATAATCCAAAATAGCCAAGAAATGGATATCTAAGAAGTTCTGGATATGAAATAGGAAAAAATTTCTGATTACTGGGATATTTTGTATATGAAACAGATATCCATTTTTGGGATCTTCCGGAAGTTTAATTATTGTAACTGTGCAACATATATACAGATCTCTTATAGAAATGGATATTATAGATGTTATTTACTCATTAGAGAGATCACACCTCAAATAGAGGGATATATTTTATGTTATCTGGAGGATCACATGGACTTCAAATAGATATACCCAATATCCAGCTCTAATGTATTAAATTAAAGATTGCCTGTGGACAAACTTGTGCTGTGTGGGGAAATGCGGCAAAAAGATTTATTTGTACAATGCGAAGAATATTTTCAAGACACGTGATATTACAGATACGTTTTAAATATATTTAATTTAAATTCAATAGCAATAAAGTTTTATAATTTGACAATATAATGCTTAAATATCAACTTTCTACTTTTTACCAATGTTAATTTTATTTCCAGTGTAACATTGAGTAAATATTAACCAAAAAAATTAAAAATGGTATAAAATTATGTTAAAGTAACTATTTATAAATATTGGATATATTTTGAATGTATACCCAACACTATAAATGCATTTTAAATATATCTGAGCCACACGCTAAGATTAACTTTCTACTTTATTCAAATATTGATTTTTGTTTTCAATTTTTTAAACAATATTGAGTTAATATTTAAAAATTTATCAGTTGTAAGACTACTTCAAAAATATTTCCAGTATACACCCAATATTTAGATTTTTTTCTTTTTGTATGTTAAATTCAGCAGAAAAAAAATATTAACATTATTTTGAGAATTTATGAGATGAATGATAATTTGATGATTAACACCTAAATGATAATTTTTACCAATAATGGAATTTTATTTACCAATATTGGAAATTGGGTTTATTCTCAAATCGTTCACTTACTACTTTGTACCAGTATTGGTTTTTGATATCATTGTTTTCACAATATTGAGTTAATATTTAAAAGTTTATTGGTAGCGAGACTACTTTAGAAATATTCCCAATATATAATTAATATTTGAATATACTTCATATGTTAATTTGAATTTTACAAATAATGATAATAATATTTTGAGCATATATCAGGGCCAAACACTAATTTTTACCAATATTGGAAATAGTTTTTATTCTCAAAGTATTCACATATTATGTAAATTTTGTTATTTAAAAGTAATTACTTAATAACATTGGAAATATTTCTAATATACACCCAATATTATTGACACATTTCGGATGTTTTAAGATTGAATAGTATTAAGATTGGTAAAATTTGCTTAGAAATGGGCAAAATATTAAATTTCTAATATTGGATTTTATTTTCAATGAATTCACAAGATTAGGTAAATGTTGATGCTATACAGAAAATAACTTTTAATATTTGACACACTTAAACAATAATAATAATCTATACTGCTACCAGATACATTCTTATATATATATATATATATATATATATATATATAAAAGGAATCGGGGGCGTAGCCAAGCCCGGGCGTTAGGGGGGTCATAACCCCCCCCATGATAATTTTTTTGCCATACAAACTGTATATTCTTCACTACATTATCACACACACGTATACATATATATGAGTTGTAGTAGTCGTAACCCCCCCATGAAAATTTCTGGCTACGCCCCTGAAAGGAATTATTATGATTATCCTAAACTAGTTAATAGCCAGAAGCAAGGCGTATTGAAGGAATAAAAACAGGGCCGTACCCAGAAAAAAAATTTGGCGAGGGTCTAAACGGTTGAAAAGGCAGAATTTTTCACAAAAAGAGGTCATTATTATTGTTTTATTAACAAAAATCGATTTTTTTTAGGGTGGGGGAGGGGTCCGGACCCCTGGATACGGCCTTGAATAGTCACTCTATAAAAAGTGCCGGTCACTCTTAAAAATAGTCACAGCTCACTCTTGATTAGAGCAGTCCACTCTTTAAGGGATGGCGTGCTGTCACTCTTTCCTTAGAGTAAGGCACTCTTTCCCGGAGTGCGCTTTTGAATTCTCACTCCTAGTCCAGAGTCAGAAATGTCACTCCTGGGAATAGTGCTTTCTCACTCTATGGAGGTTGGCTGATTTTTGTCACGAAGGTAGGGTGATATATCACTCCTCAGCACAGGTTTTTCACTCTTGATTATTAAGAGAGTAGTTAGGGAACCACTGATCTAGAGCACAAAAGGGCGGCTTTTTTACGTTTGAAGAGGGGCACAATATGGGGGGGAGGTATGTCGGGAACGTCATTCGGTTCAAACCCTAACCCCGTTTGAAAGCGCAGAAATACGATTCATTTCCGATAGCAGAATGCTACTTTCGGTTTCAAATATTTCCGGCTGACTAATACTAAAATGTCTGTATCTGAAGTTCTATAAGCTAAATAGAAACAAATTCCTCAAACGTATTTCGAAGGCTCAAATATTACACTTTAACACACATATGGGCAACCGCCGGCCCGCGTATCGCATCTGGCCCGCCACGGCTTTCGACGGCCCCCGGAACATTTGAAAACTCCATATAAACCATACAATATCCCATATACACTCATGTCCATAAATTAAGGATAATTCAGAATCACACAGAAATTTATCTCTAAAACAAAAATTTCACCTGTGGAATGATCACACACATCTTGAAGAAGAATATGCAAATTACAGGAAACCACCAGATGGCGTGGATGGTACGTCACAATGACGAGAGTGTAAGAGAGGGGTATATAAGGAATGGTGGCAAAGAAGTAAAATTGTTCACAAGCGCTGTGAAAGCCTTTCAGTGCAAAAACCGCATAGTTATAGCACAAAGGAGGCATTTGGATGATGTTTTGCGTGGCAGAATTATCGGACGACTGGAATGTGGACGTACCCAGCTGGAAGTATCCGAGGAACTTGGAATCGCCCAGAGTGTCATCTCCAGGCTTTGGCAACGATTCCAAGATGAAGGTAATGTGAGTAGACGTTACAGCCCAGGTCGCCCCCGAGTTACAACGCCGAATGAGGACCGCTATTTGGCAGTTACTGCCAAAAGAAACAGATGGAGTACAGCATCAGACCTGTCTCGTCAACTCTCTACAGCTACCGGTACGACAGTTTCAAGGCAGACCGTGTACAGACGCTTAGGGCACATTGGTCTATATGCTCGTAGGCCTGTCAGATGTGTTCCACTTACCGCAACTCACTGTCGCCTGGATTAACCTGGAGTAGAGAGCATGGATTGTGGACACCGCAACAGTGGTCTTGTGTGATGTTTTCCGACGAGTCCAGGTTTAGTTTGGAGTCTGATTCTCGCCGGACAATCATCTGGAGAGCGCCAGGTACCCGTTACCACCAAGAGAACGCCATTGAAAGACACCGTTACGGTGGTGCAGGATGGCTCGTTTGGGGAGGAATTATTCTTGGTTCCAGAACAGACCTGCATGTTCAGAGTGTAACGATGACAGGCCACATCTATCGGGATATCATTCTGGAACAACATGTACGTTTGTTTCGGGGCGCCATGGGTGCTGAATTTGTGTTTATGGATGACAACGCCCGTCCTCACCGTGCAAACATTGTAGACGAATGCCTTCAATCGGAGGATATCACCCGTATGCATTGGCCAGCATACTCACCGGACTTGAATCCAATAGAGCATGTGTTGGATATGCTTGGCCGACGAATTGCAGCCCGTCAACCCCCTCCCACCTGTCTACCGGAACTTCGGAGTGCATTGCTTGATGAGTGGTGTAATATTCCCCAAGATCAGATTGGTCATTTGATACTCAGCATGCCTAGACGTTGTCAGGCCTGTATTGCATCGTCCGGGAGACATACTCCGTATTAACCATCCTACTAACCATGTTATACTGTTTTTTGTAAATAGGTTCTTTTTTGAAATTTGGTCAAGGGAGTAAAACTTGCAATTTTTATTAATTATGTCAAACATATAGCATCTTTTTTGCTCTTTACTTTTTGTTTCATAAAAAGACTTTACAAATAAGTCAAATTTGTTTTGCTTCTTTCTCTTTCTTTGCCTGAAATTCATTATCCTTAATTTATGGACATGAGTGTAAATCCCAATTATTCGGCCCGCCACTTTGCTAAAATCTTGAAGTTTGGCCCGCGATTTTGCTAACATCCTAAGTTTGGTCCACAACTTTTCAGAGGTTGCCCATACCTGCTTTAACACTTTAAAGGTCGTTATCCCTTGAAATATCAAACGATGTCAAGGACTGTCTCCCCCCATCAATTTTGATATCTTTTCATACCCAAGCCGAATCAGATGTCCTTGCGCCAATTTTTTTAAATAAAAATTTAAAGCATGTCACTTAAGCGTGAAATCTATATCAAGAGCTAGACTTTCTCCAACGATATCAAAAGCCTTTATATACAGTAGAATCTCCCAATAAAGAAGTCTCCTTACAACGCATTTCTCCCTTTAACGAAATTTTTCATGGAAACGTAACTTTAACCCATTTGTGCCTGGATATTTTTGCGACTTTCTTCGATTTTTACTGATAACAAAAATAATAGATAAATTTCTGATGTCAACTTCTTGAACAAGGGATGATTTCTTTTAAAATCATTATGCATAAAAATCGAAATATCAACATCCTACTTGGTCATGTTAAAATATTTTGTAGAGTTGAGGCTCAATACTCATGAATAAAGGCTAGGAAAAATAAATAACGTTTGCGACTAATAGCGAAAATGCCGTCCCAAAAAAGGGACGCTAGGCATAAATGGGTTAAGGCTTAAATAACACTATAAACATTCTCCATGTAACGAAGAGCTTATCTTCCATTGCGAATACTTCAGATTTACCTTTGATTTTTTGTTGTTGTTAGTTTTGAAGAAAATTTTAATTTTTGAACAGACCACTTAGTGGAAGAGTAACAGATGATAAAAATGGAAGCCAGTAGAGTGAAACTGACTCCGATAATGAAGACACTTATCAGCGCCCGATTATAACCAACATGGGTACCGGGCATTGGTAGATTACGGGGCCCCCAATCTATGAAATTTGTTATATTTTTCATAAAATTTTGATATAAAAAATATTTCAGAAAAAAAACATTTAAAATTGGGAGCCCTTTCAGGTCGGGGGGCCCTGGGCAAAGTCCCGATTTGCCCATATAGTAATAAGGCCTGCGCTTCACTACGAAAACCACATCATACCGAAATGCTTCAACCTTTCAAAACCATTAAAAAGAGGTTTGCAAATGGAAGAAAATGTTCCTCACTCTATTTTCAGCGCACTTTTAAAATGTGAATATTTTTATGAAAATTTAAAATCACAGAATGCAAAACAATGTAAAATAACGGAATTTTGAAGTAAAATAAACGTAAGTGCATTACATATTTTATTCTTAAAATTCGTGGATTGTCTTTACTTTTGAACATTTGAACATTTCATTTATACAATGAAAAGTAAGAAGCCGTAAGTTTAACAATTTTATAATAAATACCAATTTATTTTTAATTGAAAGTCATAATTTAATACTTTTAAACATCGAATTAACAAAAAAGTTTATAATATTTGCTGAAATAACTGCAAAAATCTCTGTTCAACGAAATTTCCTCTATAGCGAATTTTTTAACTGGAACCAAGCGAGTTCGTTATAGGGAGATTCAGTCGTGCGTATATATATATATAAATATATATATATATATGAATGAACTCTCTTTCGAGCCCACACATTGAGAAAATAAACGTTTATAAAACTGAAGTAAAATTATAGCCTACCTCTCGATATTTGTTTTTTGCAATCCTTGCAGATAGCGTATTTAGTGTTGGGCACTAAATGAAAGAAATTTAGAAGAATAGACGATTGTTTTGTTAAACTGTCATCTAACGATTCTTCGTCCATAATTTTGACCACACTTGGTGATGCGACATCCATTCAGCGATGGTTAGAATTAAAAAAAAAAAAAACAGTTCGAAAACACTCGCGCAAACAAATGTGCCAATAAAACGACGCCTCTCATCTCATTACTAAAATAAAGATTCTAGAATGGTGTTGCGCCTGCGGGGTTTTCTTCTGAAAAGCGAAGTATCGGTTGAAATGTTTCGGTGAAAATGGATGAAAGCAACAGAAACCGATACTTTCCCGATACTTTTAGAATCGAAAGAACCGATACCTAAAAAAATAGGAGGTATCGGCACCGATACTATCGGTCGATCCCTACTAAATACGCTATGTGCAAGGATTGCAAAAAACAAATGTCGAGAGGTAGGCTATAATTTTACTTCCGTTTTGTAAACGCTTATTTTCTGACTGTGTGGACTCGTAAAAGGGTTCATTCACATATATATACACACACACACACACAGTTGAATCTCCCTAGAACGAACTCGCTCGGTTCCAGTTAAAAAATTCGTTATAGAGAAAATTTCGTTGTACAGAGATTAGAGATTTTTGCAGTTATTTCAGCAAATATTACAAACTTTTTAGTTAATTCAATGTTTAAAAGTGTTAAATTATGACTTTCAATTAAAAATAAATTGGTATTTATTATAAATTTGTTAAACTTACGGTTTCTTACTTTTCATTGTATAAATGAAATGTTCAAAGGTAAAGACAATCCACAAATTTAGAGAATAAATTATATTATGCACTTACGTTTATTTTACTTTAAATTTTCGTAAAAAGATTCATATTTTAAAAGTTCGCTGAAAATAGAGTGAGGCACATTTTCTTCCATTTGGAAACCTCTTTTTCATGGTTTTGAAAGGTTGAAGCATTAAAGTTTGATGTGGTTTTGGCCGTGAAGCACAGGGCCTTATTATTATATGGGCAAATCGGGACTTTGCCCAGGGCCCCCCGACCTGAAAGGGCTCCCAATTTTAAATGTTTTTTCTGGAATATTCTTTTTTATCAAAATTTTATGAAAAATATAACAAATTTCATAGATTGGGGGCCCCGTAATCTACCAATGCCCGGTACCCATATTGGTTATAATCGGGCGCTGGTGAAGTGTCTTCATTATCGGAGTCAGTTTCACGCTCCTGGCCTCCATTTTTATCATCTGTTACTCTTCCACTAAGTGGTCTGTTCAAAAATTAAAATTTTCTTCAAAACTAACAACAACAAAAAATCAAAGGTAAATCTGAAATATTCGCAATGGAAGATAAGCTCTTCGTTACATGGAGAATGTTTATAGTGTTTATTTAAGCCTTAAAGTTACGTTTCCATGAAAAATTTCGTTAAAGGGAGAAATGCGTTGTAAGGACACTTCTTTATTGGGAGATTCTACTGTATATAAAGGCTTTTGATATCGTTGGAGAAAGTCTAGCTCTTGATATAGATTTCACGATTAAGTGACATGCTTTAAATTTTTATTTAAAAAAATTGGCGCAAGGACATCTGATTCGGCTTGGGTATGATATAGATATCAAAATTGATGGGGGAGACGTTCCTTGACATCGTTTGATATATCAGGGGATGACGACCTTTAAAGAGTTAAAGCAGGTATGGGCGGCCTTTGAAAAGTTGTGGGCCAAACTTTAGGATATTAGCGAAGTCGCGGGCCAAACGTGCGAATTTTCGAAGTGGCGGGCCGTACAATTGGGATTTATATGGAATATTGAATGGTTTATACGGAGTTTTCAAATGTTCGGCGGGCCGGATCGAAAGCCGTGGCATCCGAACATCCGCCCCGCGCCCGGCGGTTACCCGTATGTGTGTTAAAGTGTAATATTTGAGCCTTCGAAATACGTTTGAGGAATTTGTTTCTATTTAGCTTATAGAACTTCAGATATAGACATTACATTATTAGTCAGCCGGAAATATTTGAAACCGAAAGTAGCATTCTGCTATCGGAAGTGAATCGTATTTCTGCGCATGCAAACGGGGATAGTGTTTGAACCGAATGACGTTTGTCGGACATAACCCCCCCCCCATGGTGCCCCTCGGCAAACGTAAAAAAAGGCGCCCCTTTTGTGCTCTAGATCAGTGGTTCCCAAACTATGGACCGCGACCCATTGTTGGGTCATGGGAGGAATTTCGGTGGGTCGAAAAGGGTGGGGAAAATTAAACTTTAGTATTTTATACATATAGTAAACTACACTATTTTATATAGCCTATATTGATTATCGTTATGTAGTAGTGGGTTGCGAAAAAAAATCTAGTTGAAGATTCTTTTTTTGAAGAGAAGGACCAAAAAGTTTGGGAACCACTGTTTTAGATCAAGATTTTCTCAGTTTTAGTTCGCAATCGCCCCCTTTCGACGATGGCACCCAGACCTTGCTTACCGTGCCACGCCGGCCCTACTCAGAGCTTAGAATTAAAACAGATAAAATTTGTTCATATCAATGCAATAGAAGTGCAATAATTATCAATATCTAATAATTATTCATACTGTTAATTTAAAAAGTTGAAGCTGTAATAGTATAATTTGTAATACTTATTATTATTTAGTTTATTTCAAATTTTCGGGTAAAAAACATATTTCTTGTGAATAATATTTGGTTTATATATAAGGAAAACGCAGGAATAATGGGTGTGTACATCTTCTTCGTACGGAAAAGATCAAATACATGGATCATCCGGATTAATTGTGACTTAATCCTGTCCTGAGAAACAAAATATTCGGATTTTCAAAAAGAATTTAAAAATGATCATATGAGTTCATATTAGAAAAATCGTGCTAAAACATTTAATAATTCACTTAGTGGTTAAATAATTGGAGCAGATAAATAAAACCATTAATTAATGTGAACTTATTATGCATTTTAAAGGAAGAATTTACATACGTATTTAATGAACAACATCTAAATACATATGTACTTTCATAATAGTCTACAGTTTATACATTATCACAATTTAATGCAGTTTAAGTAATCTAAAAAATATTTTCACATGTGAAAGAATTATAATTAAAGAAAATCTAAATAAAACTTGCAAGCTTTGAAGTTAAATAAATTTCATGTGTTTACTTTTGTAAGTACAAAATCGAGGCATGAACCAAAAACAAAGACGCATATAGTTAGAGCATGCAAGAAGTTTTGGGTCTAATAAGGAAACCTTTTATCTGGCTCATAGCAACAATTAGGCGACAAAATAGAGGTTGAAAAAAATTGATTTAAATATTTGCACCAGTCGGCACTGGAAATGGATTCGCTTATTAATATACCCCTTTAACTACTCCCCCTCCCCGTGTTTGTGTCCTGTCAAGCCTAAATGAGGGGCATCTACCTATAGGGGGGCATGGGCGGAGGACTTTTTAGGGAGTCTAACGCATATTCACGTAATATCTGGAGAAAATCGCCCAAAACTTTAGACCACTAGATCGACAGCCACGCCACACAGTGGAGTATTCGTATCAAAATCCTGGCCAAAAGTTGAAAATTTTAAATTTGTTTAAAAACAGTAGTATATATGTTTTTGGATAGCCTAGTAACTGATGCATCATGTAATGCATGTTTTTCGACCATAATTCATATCCAAAAGATGCAACACTCGGTTTAAAAGCAAGTTTCTTCATTTACGGCAAGAGATTTCAGCGTTTTCTATTACTTCGTCTTGCATTTTTTACGGGCTCTTTAAATTAATTTACTGGTTTGATACTTAGTATAATTGTAGTAAAATATATGTATTTTAATTATATGTATCTATTAGCTTGAAAAAATAATATGACTTTATTTTTAAAAATTGTAAACTTTTTTTTTCTAATTTTTTTTCAAAAATTCACATTTCAAAAAGCTTTGTGAAGGGGTGTCGCGGCTTGTCGCGCCCAATTTCAACTATAATCGTAATTATTACAGTATTGAGTGTCTATTCCAAGAAAAAAATGTTCCCCCTACATCCACCATTTTTATAAAAAAAATTATTTATATAGCGCCATTTTTATTTTTTCGATAATTTTTCGACGGGTGATCGCAAAAGCTATACAAACATACGCACTTGTATTTCTCATAAACTATAAATTATGTGCAGGTGTTTGGATAAAGGTATATAAAAATCATTTTAGTCAAGATTTAACATCAGTATTTTAAATTCAGTATGTAATTTCTTATTTTTCTGATGTAAATTTGCTATAAGAAGAAAATTTCTACATATTCCAAAATTGCCCTTTCTTAGTCATGTAAATAGTCCCATCTATTTACAGCTTAGTTTTCCATTTATGTAGTAAATTGTGTCCAAAGCAAAAACTCCCCATTTTTGGTTCTCAAAGGTTGGCAACTGTAACTTCGGGTCATTGAAGTGTGAGTGTGTAAACAGAAAAGTGCTGGCTTGAAATAAATTACTTTCTCCTCGAGCTTGGAATGAGATTTTATGGGTTTGCAAAGGGGGGCATCTTTTAAGCAGTGCCCTTATATGATCTGATCTAGATAAAGGCCAATGAAAAAGAGCAAGCCTTATAGCAGTGAGACCCTATAACTTCTTCTTCCAGAGGGGTCCGATGGTGCACTATCTCTCTCTCTCTCTCTCTCTCTCTCTCTCTCTCTCTCTCTCAAAAAAAAAAAAAAAAAAAAAAGGAAGAAGGAGAAGAAAAAGAAAGTGATTCTGAGTGAAGACGAATATCAGAGTTCAAAAGAATCGGAATGAAAAAGTTAATCTTCAGAAGTCATTAGAAAACTAAGATCCAAATAGTAATTACATTTAGAAAAGTTGAAAATCTGAAAACTTTTATGATAAAAATTGATTTATAGATAAGTAGTATTATATTTAGAAGTATTATTATAAGTAAAGTATTACATTTATATATTTTTATTGTGGTTAAGGCAGCGTTTCTCAACCTGTGGGGCGCGCCCCCCAAGGAGGCGCAGAGCGTTTCCAGGGGAGGCACGAGAAAAACCAAAAAGCAAGTAATGATGCACGATTTTTAAAAATCGCCTAATTTATTCTCATTTTTACTCAAAAATATATCCATTTTCGCTTAAAATGTTCATTCAAACTTTACTGATAACATTATTTTGTAGAAAATTCGACTCAATGTACATTGTTAAAGATTAAAAAACTGAATGTATGCTGAACAATGTGAAGGGGAGGTGCTACCGTAAGTTAGCCTTTGTTGAGAGGGGGCGAAGTTAAAAGGTTGAGAACCGCTGGGTTAAGGCACGGCTATTTTCCTCACGGGAAGGTTGCCTTGGCGGAGGGCTTTTTAAGAGGCTCTAATGCGTATTCACGTGACATCTGGAGAAAATCGCCCAAAACTCCAGACCGTTAGATCGACAGCCGCGTGGTATTACATTTATAAGTGGTATTATACAAAAGCAGTACTTCCCAGTAAGGGACACTCCCCGGACAAGACATTTGTTAGAAACCAACTTCGACTCGTTTAGCGATATATCGCCAAATTTAGCGACAACACGCTTTTTTATATAATTTAAGAAGTATATAATACTAAAAAGTAAGTCAAAAGTCAACAGTAATGATTTTAACGTTAAAACACATGAAATATATTTTTGGCCAGGATTTTGACACAAATACTCCACTGTGCGCCAGGAGAAAGAATTCCGAACCTGCACACTAAGACGCTTCCCAGTGCTCAGCTTTTTATAAATTCGGCCATTCGTTGGCATGATTGAATAGAAAAGAAAGACTAGAACTGTAAATTCACACTTCAATGTATCTACTGCTTTTTCTTTTTAATGCTTTCTACTGGGATCAAAATTCATCATGCTGTTATTCATTTTAACGAGAACTACACACTCGTTACAAAAACTGCCTAGAATACAGATGTAGGTTTAAACTACATTAAATTATGTAAAGTATCGGTATAGGCCGATACCATAACTTAAAATTATCGGTATCGGCTATTTCTGAAAATGAATTTATAGTTAAAGTATCGGTCATCGGCGAAAATGTGGTATCGGTCGATCCTTACTTGTGGATTAATAATGCATGTCATTCAAAAGAGTGTCCTTCAAACATTACGAATTAACAGAATATTTTATAGATGTATTTAGTCGTTCGGCAATAGAGTTTGATTGTGGGTGTGCGGCAGAAGAATGATTAATTTTTATGCCTAATGAAAATGCCTTCATTTTAACATTTTAATGCCTTCATGAAAAATGTTAAAAACTATATCAATAAATTGTGGTCCAAGATCAGACAGGATTACCGCAGGACGACCAAAAGTGGTGAAATACTTTAGTAAAGCTTCAACAACTGGATTCGCAGAAGCAGATGTCCAAGTTACAAGTTACAAGTGACGTCTAAAATGATCTGTAATTGTCATTACATTTTTACCATTGTTAAATGGACCTACAAGATCAACTGCAATAGTATGTCCTGGGTACTTAGGTGTATATGTGTGTTGAAGAGGCGCAGGAGGTGAGTTATGATGTTTAGTTTGTAAACATTTAGTACATAAAGCAACAAATTTGACACAATCATTATAAATTCCATGCCAAAAATATTTTCTAGTTAAGAACTCATATGTTTTCTTTAAACCAAAATGAGATAAATGACAAAATTGCAAGAACCTTTGCTTTTAAGGTCTGAGGAACAACAATTACATATAAATAAGATTTTTTTATGCACATTATATTTTTAACATACCAATAAACCAGACTCAGGATGAATAATGTAACTAGGTAATTTGTGACAAAGCCATTCTTTTTAATTTCATTAATAATAGGACATAATTCTGCATCAGCATTTTGTTCAACAAAAAAAAAGTATTATTAGAAATTCCAAGCAATGGATCAGTACCCTTTTCATTCTTAGAAATAAGATAGTTTACAAACTGGCACTTTTGGTTATTCTCATCATGGATTACAGGCAGAACACATTCATTTTCATGAATTAATTAAGGATTGGTTTGCAGAGTTTGTGTATGATTATCAAAATTATTACGAGAAAGATAATCAGCTAATACATTTTTAACACCAGGGAAGTGCTCAAAGTTAAAAGTAAACTCAGATAATTCCATTAACCATCTTGTGGTAATATCAGCTGGGTTAGTTGTTTTCCTGTATCTTTTCAAAGGTGCGTGGAGTGCCCTCACCACAAAGGGTCACAATCACTGATATGTTGCGTGTAGTTTCTGAGGCAATGAAGACACAATATTAAAACATAACTATTTAATATAAACACGACTAAAATAGGAATACGATCTTAAAACTTTAGCAACATCACTGATGCCGGCAGACGCAGAACTGGTCTGCCTCCTTCAGAATCAACCGAGATCTTCATTTTTCGCAAGCGCGACTCTGCTGCCATCTACTGAGCAGCAAGGAAATTATAAAAGTTAAATTTAACTTGAGGTGAAAAGTTTCAATGTTCACCTCAGTACTCCCTCCCCAGGTTCTTAACACGATACACATTATGACACAACCAACCGGTCTGGAAATCTAATTCTTCTTAGAGAACGTGTGTAGCTTGGAGTTCCATTTTCATGATCAGAGTAAGTCTGCGTTTTTTCTACCTTATCATCAGGAGGACTCGACACCGTGAATGCAGGCTTGAGTCTATCTATACCAACAACCTGTTTCTTTCCATCAACCAATACATAGGAATATTTTTTTTCCGTGACAGCACTGGATATGGTCCGTTATATGGTGGTTGTAGTGATCCACGAACTCGATCATATCTCACAAAAACGTGCGAAGTCCTTTAAATTTTTATGGACAAATACTGGGTTGTTATTATGCATAGATGTGGGCTTTGGCTGCAGTAATCGCATATGTTCACGGAGTTTTTCCACATAGAGCCGTAAATCCGTGATTTTGACACTGGGATCCCAAAAGTCACCTGGAAACCTTAACGATGTCCCGTACAGTAGCTCTGCAGGCGTTGCTTCAATATCTTCCTTTAATGCACATCTAAAGCCCAGAGAATTGTTGGGAGAACTTCTGTCCAACTACTGGTTTTATGAGCTCTAATGGCTGTCTTCAGCAGTCTGTGAAGATTTTCAATAAGGCCATTTGCTTTTGGATTATAAGGAGATGTTCTTCATTTTTCTATGCCAAACAGTCGAGCAAACTTGTTAAACAAATCAGACTCGAACTGTCTTCCCTGATCTGTAGTTATTTTTAAAGGTGTGCCAAAATGTGCGATCCATTCCCTGTAAAGGGTCTGCGCAACTGTTTCTGCGGATATATCCTTTATTGGATACGCCTCTGGCCAACGAGTAACACGGTCAATGACGGTTAAACAATAAGAAAATCCCTGAGATTCTGGCAAGGGACCAACAATGTCGCAATGAATGTGCTGGAACCGTGCCCCAGGCATTTCAATTTGCTGCTCTTTCGATTTCGTGTGTTTAGATACCTTTGATTGTTGACAATCGAGGCATTGGAGTGCTCATTCACGGCAATCTTTATTCATAGAACGCCAAACAAATCTTTCTCGAATGAGATTTAAAGTAGCTCTGATGCCAGGGACAATGTAAAGACAATGTAAGTTTCTGAAAACCTGTTTGCGAAACTTTGCAGTTACATAAGGACGAACTTTATTCGTACTAATATCACAGTAAAGCTTTGTAGTTGTATTTGGCAATGTTATTAATTTTAATCGAAGTTCAGGATCAGGGTTTGAAATTAAGTTCTTTAATTCCTCATCTGATGTTTGATCCTTAGCAAGGTGTGCAAAATCCAAGTTGCCGGGAATAGAAATTTCATTTAAACATGACAAAGCATCTGCTGCTTCGTTTAATTCTCCTTTTATATGCTTTATGTCAGTAGTAAACTCTGATATAAATGAAATCCATCTTGCTTGTTTATTTGTATGCGTGTCCCGCACTTTACGAAAAGCCTCAACAATAGGTTTGTGATCGGTGATTATTTGACAATTTCATGCTTCTAACATATGTCTAAAAAATTTTACAGATTCATACATTGCCAAAAGTTCACGGTCAAAACTTGAATACTTTGCCTGCGAGGGGGATAACCGTCGAGAAGAGAATGCTAATGGTTTCAGTCAGAACCATCCAGTTCACTAAGTGTGGCACCGATAGCAGTATCACTTGCATCACTATGCAAAACAAGTTTACCATCGGCACTGGGGAATGACAATAAAGTAGCATCCGAAAGTGCCTGTTTTGATTTCTCGAAAGAGTCCAATTAAGTCTTGAGACCATGTGATTTTCGTTCGATCATTCTTTTTCTTTTTTCCTTTCAACAAGTCTGTCAATTTAGCCAAATTGTCAGCAGCGTGTTTTATAAATTTGTGATAAAAGTTAATCAGTCCCAAATATTTTCTTAATTCGCATAAATCTTCAGGCCTAGGGTAATCTAAAATTGCTTTAACTTTACCATCGAGGGGTTTTATGCCTGCCTCTGGAATTTCATTACCCAAAAATTCAATCGTACGTTGACCGTATAAACTTTTCGATCGGTTCACATTTAAACCCTATTTATTTAATCTTTCAAACACTAGTTTAACATGTTCAAAATGATCTGATTCACTCTCTGAAAATATTAAAATATCATCCAGATATGCAACAGCAAAATTTATCACGTCCGGGCAGGGCCGGCCTAAGGCGTGTGCGACCGCACACGTTTTTGTCTTTCAGAGGGGCGCCGAAATGAGAAAAATGTTTAAAAAATAAGTGTTAAAATTTAAATATTTGTGTAGTTTATGTATGTTTCAATGCAAATCACTATTTGAATGAGTTTTTAGTTCACAAATAAATTTTGCTTGAAGGTTCTGTAAAGAGACTAGCTTTCAAGAAGCGTTTCGCTCCATTGTTTTGACTGAACTAAACAAATGTAGATAACCGAGTCTTCTATCACGTGTTTAGCTTGTCTTTCGCGTCGGCTTGCAATGGCGACCGACCTGAAGGCCGTAGCGGATTCAGGGGAGGGACTAGGGACTTCAGTCTCCATCAAAAGAGATTGCTAAAGGGTAACATTCTGCTTTATTATGGACTTTGAGTATGTAAAGTGATCTTTTTAAATCATTTAGCCCCTCTCAAAAGTATTTACATTGGTTTAGACTACAATTTTGCTTTATTGTATATTTTGTTTGGGTGAAATAAGCTTTTTTCAAAATTTAGCCCCTCCCAAAAGAGAATTTCTGGATCCGCCACTGCCTGAAGGCAGACCTTAGGTTACGTGAAGAGTTAAGAGGCGTTGTCTGTTGTATTCTTGACAGAACAATAGTGTTTACTGTTTCTGTTGTAAGATATTTAGTACTGCAAGTTCCAATAAAACTTTATCAGATCAAAGTGGCAACTGTGAATGGAGGCACATTCGAACTAGACTGAATCGTCATGAAGCTTCTACTCACCTAAAATACTATGAAAAATGGGTAGAGGCGGGAAAGTGACTGACCAGAGGCAGGCCTGTCGAGAAGGGGGAAGAGGGAGATTCCCCCCGGGCCCGTGATTTCTGGGAGCCCGGGCTAAACTTTCAAAAAAATTTCTGTATAGACAGAAATAAAATTCGCGAAAACCAACAACTTCTGGAAAAAGTAAAGACGAGATGAGGTCCTAAACGAAACTGGATTGCTGACGTCATGTACACTCTTTTATTTATTTATTTTTTGGGGGGTGGGGGCAAAAGCACCACCCTTTGTGCTCTCACACGCGGGGAATCACCATGACAACTCCAGGCCGGCAGGTGCAAATTGATAATTTCCAAGCGCGGAAAAATTCATTCATTCCCAAACTGTTCTTGGAATAAAATTGTTCAGAATTGCTCTCGGACAAGGACGTACCCAGGTGGTCCGGTCCCCCCCTCTTACTCTTTTACACTTCTTATTATCACAGTGATTATTTATTTTTAAAATAATTTTATAAAGTATGTTTATTTCGTCAGGGCTTCATAAAAAGGCTCAATTTCTCACAACAAACTTTTGAGGTTAAAATTATCTTATTGCTAATTAAACATTTCATTGAAGCTTTATATGGTAGTGATTCTGTAAAGCTTTTCACATACTTATTTTTATATGTTAAGAATGCGTTAAATCATTTTCTAAACTTATCTGAAGGCAGACCGAACATTTATGTTTAGCACACTATTAATTTTGCCTAAGAGCCAAGTGAAATTGTTCGGAACATTTATTTTGCATATTTGTAATAGCTCATTAAATTTAATTAGATTAGCGGTTCCCAACCTTTTAACGTCACGCCTTCCCCCCTCTCCATATTTTTCAGCATATATTCAGTTTTTTATTTTTCAACAGTGAGCATTTAGTCGTCTGTTTTAAAAAAAGAAGTTATCAGTATAGTTTGAACAAACATTTTAAGCGAAAATGGGTATGTTTTTGAGTAAAAATGAGAATAAGATGATTTTTCAAAACATAAATTATCGCTTGCTCTTTGTCTATTTTTCTGGCGCCCTCCATGCAAACGCTCTATGCCCTGTAGGGGGCGAGCCCCACCAGTTGGTAAACGCTGAACTAGAGTGTGTCATGTCCTTCTTTTTAATTTACATACAGATAATTAAATGTATTTGGCTAAAAATATTTATAAATAGTATGTTGATAAACGTGAGAAAAACATATTAAATTCTTTATCTCGGCAAAATTTTCGTGTTAATCCCTTGATTTATTTTAGAGTTGAAATTTATGTAAATGTTTGACCAATCAATGTTTAATGGATCCGAATAATAATAACTTAAATACAAGAAAATATAAAAATAACTTTGTAATAAACGCACAGAACAGCAATAAAACCTGGACGTACGTTTCAAGAGGCACAGAAAGAGTTCTTCCTTCATCAGCAACTAAGAATTCGCCTACCCACACATATGCAGGAAAGCAAAAGTCTTTTGAATTTTGTCAGTGCCAGGTCATATTACTGCATCTGAATCACATCTGCGACCGTCTTATCCAAACCGTTTTAAAAAACTACGGGAGTACGACTTGGATATTTCTAATTGCAGAGCCAGAGGGTATGAAAATGGGGCAAATATGAAAGGCAAATACTCCGGATTGCAAAAAAAAAAAAAAAAAAAAAAAAAAAAAAAAAAAAAAAAAAGAATAAGAAAGCCTTTTTTGTACCATGCGCCTGTCATAGCCTAAACTTGGTACTGAGAGATGCTGCAAAATCCTCAGTACCAACAGTTACTCTTTTTGGAACAATTCAGCGATTGTTTGTGTTTTTTAGGTCATCGGCAAAAAGTTGGAGCAAATTGTTAGAGAGACTGTCGCAGTCAGATGAGGCATCATCATTATTTGGGTCTTCTGTTACATTAGAAGAACTTTGTGCAACTCGCTGGGAAGAACAAATTGAACTGCTGAAAGCTATAAGATATCAGATTGTGCAAATACGACAGGTAATTTGGGACCTGCATGAGGATGCATTATTTGAAGATGAAGTTAGAAGTGAGGCAAATTCCTTATGCGAAGCTATAGAAGATTTTGTCTTCTTAGTGTCATTGATTGCATGGTATGATATCCTGTTTGAAATAAACATCGCTAGCAAAATATTGCAATCAAAGAACGTGAATTTACCACAAGCTGTGTCTATTTTGAAGTCCGTTGGGGACTTTTTGGCTGATTTCGGCGAAAACGGATTTTTAAATTGTTTAGTGAAAGCGAAAGAGTTGACTGAAGATTTAGAAGTGGAAGGAAAATACACCGCGGGTTAGAAGGAAGAAGAAGAATTTTGATTATGAGGCCGATGACGAAGCGCCGATTGATCCCCAAGAGCGTTTCAGAGTTGATTTCTTTCTTTCTTTTTTTTTTTTTTACCACTTGTTGAAACAGCTCAAATGGCTGTTCAAGAGAGATTCGAACAACTCAAGGACAATGTCAAATTTTAATTTTCTTTTTAAACTTGATGAATTACCCAACAGAGATGACTTGTTAGTAAAATGCAAGACTTATTTCTTATTCTCTTTAGAGAAGATCTTCTTTCGGATGGGGGTGACAGTGACATTAAAGGAGTTGAGTTATGCGAAGAGCTGATCTCTATCAAAAACCTCATCCGAAATAAAGGTACGTAACACTTTTACGTTTTAGGTATTCAGATTTTACCAGCTAGATTTAATGTTCAATTAGTTATTTTATATTGGTTTTAGGCTCCAACAGTTTTTTTTTCAGAATTAAAAACAGTTTTTAATTTCTCTTTGTTTGATTTTAGGCGAGAAAACGCCTCTGAGCGTGTTGAACTTTTTGTTGGAAACTGGATCGGCAGACGCTTATGTAAAAGGGTTGCTTTACGAATAATTCATACAATGCCGTCACCAGTAGCGTCGGCTGAGCGAAGTCTTTCTAATTTAAGAATAATAAAAACTTATGTAAGATCTACTCTTTCAGAGGAAAGACTGAACAATCTTTCAATTTTGTCCATTGAAAATGATTTCACCGTCATTACATTATATACTTCAATAAAAACATTTTTGGCTGCTAAAGCTAGGAAGGTTCATTGCTAAGAGTGTAACAGATTATTTTAATAAATTTTTCGTAGTACTCTTTTTTTGATTTTTCGCACTACTACTACCATTTATAGTTATTGATGTACCTTTTTTAGAAAAGTGAAAGCCAAAGTTTATATATCAGAACATTTTCGTACTTTCGTTAATGTGCTGACTGTATTAAATCAAATAAAACTTTTGTTATAGTTAAAAATGTGTCTGTCATTTTCTACCACACAAAACAATACGAGTAAACTGAGTAAAAGTATTTGTTAGAAGTTTTCTCGTTACGCAAGTACAGTACAGTACGCTAACTGAAGTTTGAAAAAGTGAGTAAAATAATTAATACTAGAAGAAGTTGTTAAAAAATTAAAATGAATTAATGAAAAAATACTAAATTCTTCATTTTAATATTTACTATTTAGTAATTCATATTAGTTTTAGCTTTTGATTTTTAGTCCCTTCAAAATGTCATTTTTAGGTATTACGTTCCCACTAATTTCAATTATAGAGCACACATACTACTTACTGAGTTTCTTTTATCAATTTTTACTGTAAGGGGCGCGAAAACTCGTTCTTGCACACACAGAATTTTGCTCTTAGGCCGGGCCTGCGTCCGGGTCACCAATTGGAGTGCCCTCTCCACCAAGGGTTACAATCACTGATATGTTGCGTGTAGTTTCTGAGGCAATGAAAACACTATAATTAAAACAACTATTTAATATAAACACGACTAAAATAGGAATACAATCTTAAAACTTGAGCAACATCACTGATGCCGGCAGACGCAGAACTGGTCTACCTCCTTCAGAATCAACAGAGATCTTCATTTCTCACGGCCACGACTCTGCTGCCATCTACTGAGCAGCAAGGACATTATAAAAGTTAAATTTAACTTGAGGCGAAAAGTTTCGATGTTCGCCTCAGTGCGCTATCAGGCAAAATAGTAAAATTTCTATTATATAAATACTATTTGAATGCAGTGACTGCTTAATAAATTGCCATTAATTCTAATTTAATGGCAGGGTATTTTTCTCAGAATTTTTAAGTGATTTGGAAAAATAAGCATTAGGTAATAATTGATTATCAAAATTTTGTAAAATGCAACCACTAATGGCAATGTTATAGGCATCTGCATTTAAGTAGAACCTTTTTTTCCAACCGTTAACCTAACCATAGGTTCAGAAAAGAATACCTTTTGAATTATTTGAAACCGTTGCTCATGGATATCTGTCCAAACCAGGGGCGTAGC
The DNA here is from genome assembly GCA_038373885.1 of Cheiracanthium punctorium. Lineage (NCBI taxonomy): Eukaryota > Metazoa > Arthropoda > Arachnida > Araneae > Cheiracanthiidae > Cheiracanthium > Cheiracanthium punctorium. The sequence continues at coordinate 470,485 of JAWZYV010012009.1, forward strand.
CAGAAATTTTTCATGGGGGGGGGGATTACAACTACTACAACTCATATATATGTATACGTGGGTGTGACAATGTAGTGAAGAATATACATTTTGTATGGCAAAAAATTCCTCATGGGGGGGTTATGACCCCCCTAACCCCCCCCCCTTGGCTACGCCCCTGATCCAAACAAATTTTTCCTTAGGTGTCGTTAACTGAATTAGTGGCTGAACAAGTTCAGAAAAAGATGGGATTAAATTTCTATAAAACGTAGCAAGGCCAATAAATCTCTTCAATTGTTTTTTAGCAGTTGGTGTTGGAAAAGAGACAATCTTAGTGATATTGGCTTTTGAATAGACCTTATTGAATGATCCTTAATATGAAATCCTAAGTAATTAGTATCAGATTTATGAAAAGAGCACTTAGGAGATAAGGTTAAATTATATTTTGTAAACACAGTTAAAATTTTCTGTACCTTTTGTAATGTTTCTTCAAAAGAATTAGATCCAATGATAACATCATCTTGGTATGCACATATTCCATCACTATTAACCTCATCTAACAACAAATCCATAAGTGCTTGAAAAGTGGAAGCAGCTGTCTTTAATCCAAATACTAACCTTTTATATTTAAATGAACCAAGTTGTGAAGTAAAGGTAAGTTTATGTTGTAAACGTTCTGGAAGATCTATTTGGTGGTTACACTTGTTGTAAATCAAGACTAGTGAAAAATCGAAAAGATGACAAATTTTGTAATTATATTTTAATTTTTGGTAAGGGGTAAGAAGATCCTTGAATAATAGAATTAAGCATTCGGAAATCAAGAGCAAGACGATATTTTGGTTTTCCTGAATTATCCTGTTTCTTTTTTATAAGCAAAATTGGAGACGACCATTCGGAATAATGTCTCTCAATAACTCCTGCTTCGACCAATTGCTCTATTTGTTGTTTCAATTCATTATGCAAAGCCTGGGGAACAGCGAAAGGAAGCATCTTTATTGGAAAATTATTTGTAAAATTAATTTGAGGTACGACCCGATCCGTATGGCCAAGAGTTGTCATTGATTTTGAGAAAGCCGCATAGTTTTTTATGAGTAAATTTTGAAGTTGTGTAGCTTGATCACTATTCAAATGATTTAAATTAAAATCCTCAGCTTTTAAATCTAATCACGTTGCCTTAAAACATTTTCAGAAGCCTGTATAAAAGTACATGTATTGGCAAAATTAGAATCATTGACATAATTATCATTATTTTCAACTACTTCAACCTCTTCAAAGTAACCAACCTTATATTCTTTGTTTAAATGTACCTGATTCAAAGAATTATTTATCAACAACATGTCAACATAAAAAAAAATTCTTATTACATTGATTATCATTTTCATCCCATACACCAACATCATAAATAGCCTCAAATGTTGTAACATTACTAGGTACATTAGGAATTAATACAATTGTCTTACGTACATGCATTACATGGCTTCTTACCTTTGCATATACATAATCATTTGGATTAATCACTACTTTATTTACCAAAGTCAAATAATTATTATCACATTCTTCGTTAGTGTCCATCACATTATTTGTCATTTCATCATGAGAAAATGTTATATTATGCCTTAACGTATTGACATTGAAATCATTAGGATTAACAAAAGCAATTTTTATTCCATCAGCTAAAACAATATTGTTTTCTAAAGAATTAATTGTAACGTTGTTCTGGTTGAGGAAATCAAAACCAAGAATACCATGAAAATTGTCATTCTGTGGAATGCTCACAATAAAAAAGGTATGATTGAAAACGCATTTGTCTAATTTAAAAGAAATTTTTATGCATGCCACAAATTTAATTTTAGAATTAACTGTGCTAATTGTAATTGATGATGTCAAATCTTTGTAATTAATTTTATGTTCAATTTGATCGAAAAAGTCCTTCGTTAATAAGGAGATAGAACTACCTGTATCCACTAAAAATAAAATTTGTTGTCCTTTAATTATTTTTGATTTATTTGCATGCACAATATGCCTGTTTTTAAATTGTTCTCTATGTAGAATTTTAGTAGCTGGTACACCGGAACGAGAAGAAATATCATTACTATTATCATTATCAGAAGTTTTGTTGTAAGAAAATGTGAGTGCATTTATTTTGGCTGTTATACTTGCTAATTGCTCATGAATTTGGGAATCATCAGTGGAGGACGACAACTGGGCTGTCTCATTAGAATTGTAGATGTTCTGTAATATTTGTGCACGCTCAACTGCTTTATCAAAGTCCTCAATGCCTTTCTCCATATTCTAATGTTGGTAGGCATGGTTTATACAAATCTAATAATCTTAATTCTGTCTATGGCCTTCTCATCATATACTTTCCTAACAATTACCGTTAATCTATGACCAAATTACGCACATTTTCGAGAGGTAACAAAACAATATTATTTAAGTCATTTAATGACAACCTTTCATTAGGTTTAAAAAAATTCTCAAATTCCTGTTTTATTGCTTTTAAATCCAAACACTCTTTTACATTGGGGAAATCCAGAAAACATTTTAAAGCAGGTCCCGCCAATTTAGAACGGAAAAATAACAACTTCTTTTTATTATCCCACTTATTTATTTGGGATAACAATTCTGCCAACAAAAAAAAGTGCTCAATTTGAATGGAATCCCCCTCAAAATTATTCACAGGAATTTGGAAATTTTGCATTTTGGACATCTTTCAGAATATGTATTCTGTGAACTTTAAAACAAAAAATAATGAATTGTTTACTTCAATATCAATATCAAAAATGATAATTTTTCATATTGAAATAATTGTGAAGAGACCGTTTGCACTCACTTTGACTATTCATATATAGATATATACACGTAAAACACAATCATTACATTACTGAATAAATTATATGCCTCAACATTTATTTTAATTTCATAGCACATTAAAAAAGTTAACGGCCATATATTTCATTAAATGCCATCAAATATAAACTAAAAGCACTATATTCAAATAATTTATAATTGTCACTCACATTCAGAAATATACATAAAATAGTACTATATTACGAAAAAAAATTCCTTTGATGGAAATATATTTTAATTATTATCTTGCATTGTACGGATTGTACATCAATAGCGTTGCAAAACCACTGAAGATCCAATAGCACTAGCGCATAAATAAGTCCACTGTCTCTTGAAAGTGATAAGCACAATAAAAGTAAAGTCGGCGCAACACTTTCGAGGTTCTTATCGAGGCGAAGGAATGACGGGAGCCCGGAGCTCAACACAGCCAAAGATCGACGGCCGCCGCGAGGGAAGAACTCCCTACATCGGAAACACAAACATGCTGAGCACACAAATCGTCGAATACACACGGGCCGAAAACTTCCCAAATGCATACGAAGACTCCTCAGGAGCACCGAACATGAAATTATAGGCCGGCGTAGGCAAGCCCCTCGTAGACACGAAGCTTCCGATTCCAATTTCTCAGCGGGAAAGGTAGAGTCTCTCAGCGGTCAGAAGGTCCAAACATCATTAAGAACAGTTTCAGAAGAAAGTCAAAGAAAGTCTTTCGCTCCGCGAGCAAGCATACCTAAAGTTATTCGCACGTAGTCAAATTAATTTTTTTTTTTTAAATTCACTGCCGTGACCTGAACCGCGCCCCCTACCATCCAAAAGGAGTAAGTGCAGTATGGCAGAACTTGCAAGAGACTGGCATGGCACCAGTTCTGTGATGAAGGTTATGCGTGAACTTTACTTCATGGGCCGTAGATGAGGTGGACAAGGATTAGACGATGTAGTTTTCCATTTTGTGCGTTGTGCAAGTAGTAATAATCCAGAGAAATTCTCCAACAAGACGACTTAACTTGATGTTATTATAATACAGGCAAATATCTTACAAATTTATTGGATGGCTAGGAGGCGGGGATGGACTGCTGATATTATGCGACCTACGAGATGCTAAAACAGGAGCTAAAGTGATGTCCTCACGGAGAGAAACAATTAGACTTAACCTACAAACTTGGCAGTGCAGCGCTAACACAAAATACGCCAATATACAAAAAAAGGCGTACGCATCCAGAGCGGTTAAGAATAAATCAATGTATTAATTTTGTAAACAAAAACAATTAAGCGCAGTAATTTAAAAAGGTTACCAAAACGTGTCAGTGAAGAAAATCGCCAATATGACATCAATGGGAGACTGCTGAACAGAGCAAAAATTAACAGCCTCGCCCAAAGAGAGCAACTGCAAAAGAAATTCCTTTTTCACGTACAGAATAAGAATTAGCAAAGCTGCGGTCATAAACCACAAAGAGCCGAAATGCTAAGAGCGGATGTGAGGGATTGTATATAACTTATACCGCATAAAATACAGGACAGGGGTTATATACTAGTGACAAAAAGCAATATGTGATGTCGGCATCACAAGGTGGTACTGATACGGATTTTTCTAGATAAGGATACTTGAACTTTTTTAAATAAGGGAACTAATTTTTGAGAATAGATGGTTTATTTCGGAGTTCTGAACTGCTTTGAATGAATTTTATTTAATTAATATTAATGCTACCATTTGTTATTAAATTTAGGAACTACCTTTTGGACTTGCAATTATTTTTAAAAATTATGTTCCGGAATCTCCGGCCAAGGGGTTCGAACTCCAGACCCTTCGGTTTGGAAACCAACGCTCTACCACCCTGGCGGATCGGGGTTCGACATAATAAAGCTAAAGATTGAAGTGTACTTTAGTTTCGGAATGGTGGGGGGGCTTAGAAATTTTTTCACAGAATCTTTGATCGGATTTGTACAATTTTGGGGTTCTGAGCTGCTTTTAATGAATTTTAGTAAAATTTATTCAATCATTAATTAATTAATTAATTAATTTCAGTGCTGTTATCTGTTATTGAATTTAAGAATTAACTTGTTTCGGTATGGAGACTTGGAAATATAATCCTGAAACTCAGAAAACTTATCGCAGATAACATGAGGACTTGTAAATTTTGGGATGGTTTGAGACCTTTTAATGAAATTTGAGTCTTAGTTAATTATTAATTAATTATTGTAATTTTTCTCGAAAGTTACACGTAGTAACGAGTGTGTGATGATTAATTACCTAGCTTAATTAAGAGAACTTGTTATTGCTGAGTGGAATGAAAACACCACTTGACAATCTTCATTCACAGAATTAATGATGTATTTCAAAAATTAATAAACAATTTCGATAGATTCGACAGATGTTAGGCAACTTGTTTGTAGTTTCTACTTTTGACGAACTTGTTTTTTTTACTAGAATTGAAATTAATTAAAATCATATTTTTAGTAATATCTTATTTGTACTCATAAGAAAATTTTTCAAGTACATTAAAATTACAAGTAGTGCTTAGTGTAAGTTGATTTATATGTTTGAGAGTTTTAATACGATATGATTTATGTATTTTTTTACTTTATGCGCAGTAAAATTTTTATTTTTACTATGAAAATGATGTTTTACACATTAATCAACATTTTTAGTAGTATTTTATTAGTATGGTTAAGAACTTTACGTATTTTATGGAAAAGTGGGTATAGGTCTAACTAACAACTGTCTTTAAAGTTGCATGCGGATAACACTATTGATAGAAACTTGGGCTATTGATGATAAAAATTCAAGAACAGTTCTAGCATATTAAGGCACAATTTATATCGCGTGTACAGTTCTAGTACATCAATATACACTTTATACCACGTTTACATAAATATATTCTTGGTAAGCAGGAATTTAATATAGAATACGTTTCAACTGAGAAAATAAAATGATAGTTTTAAACCCAAACATTTCAAATTACAAAGAATTACAATAAACACAAATTAATTTATCGGAAAATAAGGTCTTACATATTTGAAAGCATATTTTCTACTGCAAATTTGTTCAATGATGGAAACAAAGCTAGCTGTTCAGGAAAATAGAGTAAAATTTTAAAATACTTTCGCTCTACTTCCCATCTCAGCTAAAATCTTTTTGATGACATAAGTGAAAAATTGCCATAATATTTAGAAACTAAATACCAATAAAATAGCAATTCTTCATACACTTAACGCTTTAAGAGTGATTTTTTCTTATAATAAAGGATGAATCTAACTGATTCACATTTAAATTAGTACCATTTTAAATTTTATCTATAATGAAAATGTACGATACTATAGCTAGCAAGTTATTAATCTACGAATATAATCTAATTCATTATTTAAAATGTATACATTTTAGGCACAGAAGTTGCATTTACTTAAATACAGGTTACATACATGCTTTATATTCTATTACAAGAAATAACTTTAAGCATAGCGCATACACATATTTGCCTTAAACTCAAGTTTTTACAAAAGAAATGCATGAATATGCAAAGTAAATTAGTATATCTTAACCTACTACAACCTTAATGTTTCAGAAAAGATAGTGAAACCTGTCTTAAACTAGACATATATTTGATTGCCATGATAGACAGGGACTCAAAGTAATTTTTCACGGAAACAGAATCTATAATTAACATAAAATTCGGCTTAAAAATATCAAAGTTAAGCTATTGCGATTAGTTTATTTTGCATAATTTAGGAAAATAATTAATCATTATATTAATTTCACTAAATCAAATAACAAAAATTGTTATACTATATACGATAAGCACTAAAATAAATTATTTTTGTAAGTTTTACTGAACAGTACAGTAAAAGTAATAAATTACATACAGTGTCTACTAAGATAAATGAGTAAGAATGAGCCTGCATTTTTATAAAATAGGCATTTACTATTAATATCCGAAAAACATCTAATTTTTAGAAATACATCAAAATATTTTATAGCATATCTATTGAAAGAACACTATACTTGTACTTATAACACATATAATATGATTATTCTAATATTAAAAATATAATATAAAAATGTACTTAGCTCTTCATCAGACAACAGGTAAGAATTTTTGTTTGCGTTGAAAACCACTCAATTTTTTATGTACTACTGATTTTTTTTCGAACACGTATACATCCTTTTAATAAATTCAGAAACTAAAAATTTTATTTAAAACAAGTTTACATACTTTTAATGAAAGAGTTAACTAAAATTATTAAAACCTTCTTAATAAATTTTTATATTAAACTTATTTAATTCTTTAGTCGAAAATACAGTAATAAGAATTATGTAATACACATTTGAAAGAATATAAACAGTTACGATACCTTAAAAGTAGCGGTCATCTCTTCATTTTCTTACAGTCAAAGCCCCTTCTTAGATCCGCCATATAATCCTCAAGTATTCCTAGCAGGCAAATTAACAGTAAACCATGCCTTACACAAGAAAAATATTAAAGCAACATGCTATCTCAAAAACTCAACTGGAAATGAAAATCGCCTGGAATTATCTTATCTCAGATATGTGTCATAGATCAGATAAGAGATAACGTAGGGACATGCGCAAAGCTATGTTAGTGACGTGTACATATCAATGATGTTTCACTCTAGCAGACTAAAGCATGCAAGGTAATGCAATATTTAGACGGTTCAACATGTTTTAAGATAGAGGGCGCTTGGGTGATCATTGTTTCAATCATCATCATTGCACAATTGTCATCAATTGTTTTGAAACAGTAGGGAGACATTAATTTAAGTTAGATAAAGTGGCTGAATGCGAGCTGCGTGGCCTACATTATGCTGCAAGGGACTATTGTTAAGATGTGTGTTTCTAGTTTTAACCTTTAATCGATTTTTTTACGGAGTTTAAAAAAGTCTTTGCTTCAATTGATCGAAAATACTTTTAACATTGAATACACTCCTGAGTTTAACGCTCAAAGTGATGCTGATGTGTTACTGCATGAATTAATGCAGTTGCCTTTAGATGAAAAGCCTCTGCAAACTGGTGAAAAGAAGCTTACTTCAACCCGGAAAGTAATTGCTTTCGCGGTTGAGGGAATAAATTACAGTTTCTCTGAAGCGGCAGTCTATTTTCTCTTGGATACCCATTCTGCAATAAATACGTGAAGATCTACAGAAAGCAACAAATTATGAACTTAATTTGGTGCAAGTGAACTTATCCTTTGACGGACAATCTAAAATTGAAGAAGGTAACTAAGATTTTTCTCGGGACTTATCATCATGTGTGTGCATTCTAAGTTTTGGATCTAAACGAACTTTATATTTTGAACCAGAAAACTGTGAAACCACTAGTATTAAATTAGATCATGGCTCAATGTGTAAGATATATCCCCCCATCTAACGAACTTTTAACGCATGGTTTGCCTACTGACCCTAATGAGACAGACCTACACATTAACCTTACATTCGCCAAATTTACATTTATGAGCCTTCACCAAAAGGCCAAAGTTGGATGATTGGAGGAATCATCTTTACCATAGCTTATATGCTTCTGTAAATGGTACATGGCACTAGGAAAAACTTTGCTACGTTTCGCTTCACGATTAAAAAACAGACTTGAAGATTCATATTAGACAATTTACTCAGAACGCCCAATTAGAATATATACCAACCAGTCAGAGAGTGACGATGCACCCTTTTACATGGATAGAACTTTGTGAAAAGCTTTTTAATTTAGGAAGGTTGTGGGTTCAATACCGGCGTACCACTAAAGACCACCGTGTACATGCGGTGTACGTGCACGTTAAATCCGTGGTTCCGAAAGTCCTCTCGGCGGTCGCTAGCAGTTTCCGAGGGGTCCAATATTCAGAAGCCCCCCCCCTACCTTCTGATGAGTTTCCAAATTGTGGCGGGAAATTCCGGGAAGGACGTATATGTAGCTCTAAGCGACACATTCAGTGACGCGAGCTGTCCTCTCCTGGCAAATAAATAAATAAATCTATGTTATAACGGTAGCTCGTTTATTTGTAATAATCAACTATCTTTATTTAATCACGACGGAAATTGCATCTTACAACAAATTTACAAAATCGGAGCTTCATTTACGTTAAATACAATATTTTTAAAACTCTTAAGTGATCAAGTAAAGAAACTTTGTGAAATGGGAAGGGAAATATCAGAATGCATTCTAAAAACTCTCTTTTCGAAAACGTTACCACATTTAATTTTAAAGTAAAACCGCAAAAGTGTAACCGTGAACCACATTGTAATTATGACGAGGCTAAACAACAATTAATAGATATAGTATATCACAAAAGTCTTAAAAGGGTAAAAAAGTTATTTAAATACGTAGGGTGTATTGAAGATAATTCTTCACGAATAAGACATGCTTCTTTAAATACTACGGATGCTGAAAAGTATCTTTTAGAAAGTACCAAAGGATGGTTTATGCTCGACATACCTTACATAGCAAGAGAAATTTGTGAGAAATAATGTACAGCTGCGGAAAAAAAAAGTCCCACTTGATCTTTATTTCGCCGTCGTTCGTCGTACAGTAAAGTTATATATACCATTCGTTTGCAAATAACGCGTACTTTAATTTACTATTAATTTAATTTGCATCAGGGGCCATCTTCATATTTAATTCTGCATCAACTTTGTTTTTCTTAATAGCAACCCCATATTTTCACTTTATTAAACGAAAGAAAACCTTCAAATTACCCTAAATATAAATTTTCACCAATTTTCTACGATAATTTCCGGAGATATTGCGAATTTATTTTTGCGCGTTTTTAAGGGACTTTCTGCAAATTGATAAACGCTATTTGTAGGTTCCGAACTTTTCGCCTTTCATTAATTTCGATCGCGAGAGTTAAATGAAACTAATATTATTTTCAAGGAAAATATTGTTTCCATCTCTCTTAAAGTTTTTTGTACTGAGAATATCAAGGGTAGAATAGACTATTTAGTCTGTGGCCCAAATGACCCGTGAGTTCATAACTTCCTTGGTTCGTACACATGATTTAAGGGAAAAATGCAAAATGACTGCTCACGATTTTGAAAATCTTTGTAATTTTGAAATTGTTATTGAGTATTTCCGTTGATGGTTCTCTTAGACAGGTGAAATGTTGGCAGGAGTTAGAGGCTGCTCTCTGCTCTTCTGACTACAAGCTTGAATATTACTCAGCTATGGTCGAACTTGAAGAATGATTTCCTGATAGAAAATTTATTTGTTTGAATTTCATGTAAAAAACGCAATTACTTTTTTGCTGACCCAATATTATCACTGTGTTTGTTATTTCACTTTCTTCATTTAATGCTATCGTCTGCAATGTGCAATATTCTTAAGACTTTTGGTGCTATTTTAATTTATAGTTAGATGAAAATTTAGACAGAAAAACGTGATTTTGAATGTTTGATAAAGTATGGGGAAGTCCAAAGACCTAATGTTTCCGATATTAAAAAACGTATGTTCCAAAACTACAATTTGAACTTTAATTGGCGTTAACTCTAAACACTGTTTTTCAAGTTTGCGCGCATAATATTTTAAAAACTATTTAAGGTATCAACTTGAAATTTTTCTCAGGCATTTATGTTGATATAATGAATAAAATGAACTAAAATGAAATGTTTGAGTTTCATAGAAAAAAAGTTATGATTGTAAAACTATCAAAATTTTGATGGTAATTTAAATTTTGAGATTAAATGATTTTTTATAATTTAAATTATGAAAATAATTAAAACATTTTAGTTTCGATTGTTAATTTGAATGTTTTGTTTAATTTAGAAAAAAATTATGAGGATCAAAGGAATTCTAATTGAGATATCTTGCGCACAGTGGGAAAGTACCCTTGAATTTTTTTTCCAGTATTGTGTGGTAAAATAATATTTTTTAAATTATCACCTTTATAATAAACTAAAATAATATTTTTAATCAATAGAGTAATGTCATAGTATTTAACTGAAAAAAAATTGTGTTTCTGCATGCATTCATTATTTTTAAAAAAAATTATGAAAGTTGATCTAAAATTTCTACATTTTCCCATTCTTAAAAGTAGGCTGTCCCCTTAATAAATTTATATATGGTCCCTTAACTCATGAAAATAACACATTTTATTTAATATAAATTAAACTACTGAGCGTAAAAATTTGAAATTTTGCACAGCCATGTAATATTAATTTCTGCATCTATTTCCGTCGAAATTTGGCTAGGTCGCTATTCATAATTTTTTTTAATATTCATTTAATAATTCATAATTCATATTAATAATTTATTAAAAATCATAATAACATTAAATTATGTTTGGGTCGTTTAGTTCTAATAGTACGAATAAAAATCAGCTTCTTACTACCAATATTATATGAGATATGAATTGAAGTATGAAAAAATATTTTAACATAGGGGGAAGGGGATTTTGGGTGCTCATAACTCACTCAATTTCTGTCCAAATTTATTAAAAATTGGTGTCCGGGATTAAAATGATCTAATTTTTTGAAATATGAAGTGAAATCTAGGGGTTGCTATTGAGAAAAAAAAGGTGGTGCGAATTTTAATATGTAGATGGCCCCTTACGCAACTTTTATGCATAGCAAATTAAAGTGTACGTCAATCGTATACGATTGGTATCGATCTGCAACTATGCTGTATGACGAGCGACGGCCGAAAAAAGTACAAGTGGGACTTTTTTTTCCGCAGCTGTACATGCATTTATGATGGAGACTTTTCTACAAACATTTTCTTAGAAGATTATCAAAATGAACTATTCAAATTATTTATTCCATCATTCCCTGTTTTGAGTAATGTAAATACTCCCTGTGAGCTGTTTCGTGATGTATAACTATTGTACAGCTGCGGAAAAAAAGGCCCACTTGCTCTTTATTTGGCCATTATTCGCCGGAATGCGAAGTTATATATACCATTCGTTTGCAAATAACGTATACTTTAATTTTCTAGTAATTTAATTTTCATAAGGTGCCGTCTTCATATTTAATTCTGCATCAACTTAGTTTTTTTCAATGGCAACATACTACTTTGACTTTATTAAACGAAAGAAAACCTTCAAATTATCCTAAATATAAATTTTCACCAATTTTCTGCAATAATTTCCGGAGATATTGCGATTCATTTTTTGCTCGATTTTAAGGGATTTTCTGCAAATTGAGGACGCTATTTGCAGGTTCCGAACTTTTCGCCTTTCTTTAATGTCGCTCGCGAGAGTTAAAAGAAATAAACATTATTTTCATGGAAAATACTGTTTCTAGTCTTAAAGTTTTGGACGGATGAAATGTTGCCAGGAGTGAGGGGCTGTTCTCTGCTCTTCTGACTATTGTCATGAATGTTACTCAGCTACGGTCGAACTTGAAGAATGGTTTCATGATTGAAAATTTATTTGTTTGAATTTCATGTAAAAAACGCAATTACTTTTTTGACGACCCAATATTATCACTGTGCTTGTTAATTCACATTCTTCATTTAATATTATTGTCTACAACGTGGTATTTTAATTTATAGTCAGATGAAAATTTAGACAGAAAAATCGTGATTTTGAATGTTTGTTGAATGTTTGATAAAGTATAGGGAAGTCCAAAGACCTGATGTTTTCAATATTAAAAAAGGTCAAATTCATGCCTGGAATGTTGAGGATGATAGTTTTTCAGAAATAGGACGTTGTATTGGAAGACGTACATCTACTGCATCTAATTCTACACATGGAAAACATTTTATTTGGTGGGATATGGTAGCGGACGCAACAATAGACGCTTTATAGGATAACCATGAAACTGTAGAAACATCTAATTCATTTGCTTCAAATTTTGATATTTTTTTAATACCGCTATCTTTTACTGTTTTTGAACAAAATAAATCTAATTTACGTTTATTATTATCTAATTACGTTGTTTGCGTTTATTTTACGCAATTTTCCAAAAAAATTGTCACTTAATAAATTTATATAAAGAAAATAACACATTTTATTTAATATAAATTATACTACTGAACGTAAAAATTTCAAATTTTGCATAGCCATGTAAAATCACTTTTTGCATCTATTTCCATCAAAATTTGGCTCGGTTGCTATTCATAATTTTTTTAATATTAATTTAATAATTCATAATTCATATTAATATTTTATTTAATTTTATAACAATAGTAAATTATGTTTGGGTCGTTTAGTTCTATTAGTACGAATAAAAGTCAGATTCTTATTATCAATATTACATGAGATATGCATTAAAGTATGAAAAAATATTTTAATGTAGGGGAGGGGGATTTTGGGTGCTCATAACTCACTCATTTTCAGTTCAAATTTATTGAAAATTGGTATCCGGGGTTAAAATGAGCTAAATTTTTGAAATATGAAGTGAAATCTAGGGGTTGCTATTGGAAAAAAATGTTGGTGTTAATTTTAATATGGAGACCGCCTCTCTTGCAATTTTTATGTATAGCATATTAAAGTGTACGTCAATCGTAAAAGATTGGTGTTACATAAAAATGTAACACTCTTAGCAGATGTCAACAACATACATGTGTATGTAAACAATACAACTCTTTGCCACTCACGGTAAGAGAAATATTTAACCGTCATCAATCTCGCCTTGCGAACTTCCCCAGTATGGGAAACGCTACGTCATAGGAGAAACTGGTTTTCCGTATCTCCGATCAGCAGAGGTCGAAAGGAATGACTCCGAGAGAAAAAAAAGATGAGAATTTCCCCACGAGTGTGTGTGGCAACAGCTTTCAAAAAGAAGTTCGTTAGAAGGACGCTGACTCACTTGGACATAAATCACGATGTAAGTACGACGTTTCGTTGGCGAAGGGAGCTTCCCAGTAGAATTCCGCGTAGTTTCCAGCCATTTTGCGGACTGGGAGAGCCCCAAGCAAAGTTAATTTTTGGAGATAATTCTCTCTACCGCAAAATTGTAATTAATTCGTTTTTCGCTATGCCGAAAATGAGTACTGTCGTCGGAAATTTTCAAAAGATATAAATCGTAGCCATGTTAGTAATTTGTAAAGTCATGCAAACTTTTTTTCTTCGGTGAATCATCTTTATACTGTGATGCAGAACTTGATTTCTACAATAATCTTTAGTGCCGAGAGACGGTAAAAAAAAAGTTCAGCTCTGATTCCTTTTTAAATTCTTGTGAGAATGAATAAGTGAAAAGTTTGCAACATTTTGATTTTGATTCTCCCACGAGGTTTTTGTATCGCCGAAGCGTCACCTGGGCGGCCATCTTGAATCAACTATGTATGCCTGACAATAAGTTAACTGATGTGCATTGCATTCTTCCATGGCTTGTGTTATTCATCGAGATCATCAAAATTTGTGTTGCTGAATCTGCCAGGTTTAAATAAAACTTTGGAAAGACTTTAGAAAGAACTGCCAAAACCTAGAACTTTGTGTTGATCATCTGCAATACGAACTGTCATCACCTGAATTTTAATTATCTACAATAAGGACTGGTATCTGTACTGTCTTGTGGTAAATATTGAATTTAAGGAAAAGTTTCTTCAATTTATTAAATTTCATAATTGTGATTAATTTCATATTTCATATCTTCACAAAATTAATATGCCACCCTCAAATACTTCAGAGTTTTCCAATTGAAGTATACTGGCAAAGTTTTCATTTTTTCAAAATGACATCAGTTTGATATCTGTGTCGATAATATGCCCATTAAAGTATTTCATTTTTAGCCAACTAAAATTTTAATTTTTAACCCATTTGTGCCTGGATATTTTTGCGACTTTCTTCGATTTTTACTGATAACAGAAATAATAGATAAATTTCTGACGTCAACTTCTTGAACAAGGGATGATTTCTTTTAAAATCATTATGCATAAAAATCGAAATATCGACATCCTACTTGGTCATGTTAAAATATTTTGTAGAGTTGAGGCTCGATGCTCATGAATAAAGGCTAGGAAAAATAAATAACGTTTTTGACTAATAGCGAAAATGCCGTCCCAAAAAAGGGACGCTAGACATAAATGGGTTAATAATAGGTTTCTGGGCAGTGTAAAGTGAATCTATTTAATTGGCATATTATCTCAATGTGTGATAATTACATCTCATTTTTTTGTGTTGAATTTGGTATTTTTTAATTGCAGTACTGTTTAAACTATGTTTTTTTAAAAATGTTTGGTAGTCAGAGATCTCATATCTGAATTGAAAATGAATTGGTACTTTTGATCTTAGTATTATTTGATTCAGCATTTTTTTTATTATTCACTATTCAGAGATCTACTGTTCAGAATGTCAAAATATATAGTCAAGAAAACATTTTAAATTCTATGTCATTTTTAATTGTCAATAAAAACAGAACTCAGAATTTGAATTACTTTATTTGAGTTAGTCAATTTCAGGAAAATTTTGCTTTTCAGCTTTTATCACAATATGGGTTCTGAGTCTTATAATTCCTTAATCTGAGTCTTCCTAATCTGAGTCGATAATTCCTTACCAGGTGAGTGTAAGTAAAATAAGTTATTCTTATCTCTATATTCAGGTTTTTAATGCCTAGGCGGCAAACTGCAATGTACTTTTTTCTGATCTGAATTTTTGTTCAGAAGAATTTCTACCTCTCACATTTCACACCCTAACGATCATGGCAGTTAAGTAACTAACCCTTTAACAATTGGTATATGTTACTTTGCTGTACGACGAACGACGGCTGAATAAAGTACAAGTGGGCATTTTTTTTGCAGCTGTACATGTAAAAACATTACTAGCATGATTATGTAGCAAGGTATGCTTGCTTCTGCAGCCGTAAGTTTTTACTGACTTGCGCATGATTATTTAAGGATTACACTTTGAAAAGTTATTATTTTCTTAAGTGTGTAAATAGTTTGTGTAATTTAAAATGCATGTGTCTTGATTGACAATTCCTTCAAAATAAATATCTATGAAATTTTACTACAGCAAAAAGTGGTAAAGTTAGCACACTTAGTCAAGTTTTAAGGTTCTTGTGTTGTGTTTTATATTCATCTTTTAAATACTACAAAGTAGAAAGTTGCAAATTTAACCCATTTGTGCCTAGATATTTTTGCGACTTTCTTCGATTTTCGCCAATATCAGCTGTAATAGATACATTTCTCATGTCAACTTTTTGAACAAGGGATGATTTCTTTTAAAATCTTTATGTATAAAAATTGAAGTGTCAACATCCTACTAGGTCATGTTAAAATATTTTGTGGAGTTGAGGTTAAATACTCGTGAATAAAGGCTAGGAAAAATAAATAACGTTTTCGACTGATAGCGATAATGCCGTCCCAAAAAAGGGACGCTAGGCATAAATGGGTTAACAAGATTTATTGAAGTTAGTACTATGAAAACTTTAATCTACAACATAGAAATAAAATGTTCTGATTAAATCATAAAATAAAGTGTGAAAGGAAGTTATGTTACATGTGAATTCACAAAGTACTATTTTTTTGTATATATAAAATTCTTATACTTAGCTAAAAAAGTACTTAGATAAAAAAAGTTCTTTCCAGGATACCTAGTAAAAGACAGTATTTAAATATGCATTATAAATATTTCACATAAAAAAAGATGAATAAAATAAAAATCTCAAGGAGACGAGACTCAAATAATTCTAATGCATTATACTATTACTTTTAAAGGAATTGTACATTTAAGTTTGAATCATACGTCTTTATACAAAAGAGAAAGAATAATTTGAAAAATGATACACATAATTTTTAATAATTTATTGGTTAATACGTTCCTCAAGTGTGCAGAATTATCGATCATTGAAAAAATATATTTTATGCTATTTTAATTATAACATTTTAAATTTTCAATACAGTGTATGAATAGTTACTTTCAAGTATTTACGAAAGGAGTCCCTATACATAAAATTAAAGAGGTATTGAAAACACATCCATTAATTATAAATTCCCAATTTATTTTATTTAATAATTTTAAGTTCAAAATAAATCGTTCATTCTAAAGTGGTACTAAGAATATACTAAGTTCTGGTGAACGGATCTTTATTATTCCTATGTATTATTCAATTTTTTTTCTTTCAATAAATTGCTAGTGTGTATAAAAAAAATTAACAAACGTGTCTTATAACTGACAGGGTTATATTCAAGAAAGATATCTATAATCTTAGCCACTTTAAATAACGGATATATAATTGAATTTGAACATCTGTTGTGTTATAGATGAAATAAGAAAGTTTTATGTTTAAGCACGACATGATAGCTGAAGGTATTTTATGCAGCTATTTTAATTTAGATAAATACATTCCAATTCGTTCTATGCTTTCGATAAATGTATCTATGGTTTACCACATTTGTACATATCTGATCTAGCTCAGGGAATAAACATTTTCCTGTTAAAGGACTGATCTATTTCCTGTTAAGATAAATTATCCATAACTAGATAAAAAGGGTTTGTGTTGATTATGCATTTAATATATTTACTTTTACCAGAGGTTATTGTCAGAAATAAACTTAGTAATTCGAACTTCATATATTTCATAGAAGTAATACGTTTAAAATATTTTTTATATAAACGAACTCAAATTTTTGTTCTGAAGTAAGCAATAATTTAAACGCAAATACATGAACTTACCTTTCTCAAAATCTTAAGTAATCAGAATTTTTTCAATTTTATGTTCATGCTCTCTACGAAATTATGAACCATTTTAAAGAAATACCAAGTTTACTCGCTACATCTGTTGAAGTAATTTTTTCTATTTACAAGTTACGGACATAAGAAAAATTATATGAAAGGGTATTTTTTGCTTTGACAGGACTTTGAATATTTTCACGAAATAACGTAAACTAGTACAGTACCTTTATTTTGAAGCAGGGACTTGATGAGATCACTTGTGGGAAAAATAAGTCATCCTTGCGAGGTCTAACTATAAATGTTACGCTTTGCTAAAAGCGACCTAACACCACATCTCAAATGTAAATGACTGAAGTTCAAGCTCTTATCTCTTATCAGTACTAAGAATCATCTCGGTGAGTAACACCGATAAGTGTTTGCACACGTTACACTGATAATGAATCATCTATGAGTTATAGTTGTGCCAATTAATGTTACTAGCAAATTAAAAACACTTACAGGTAAGTTTTTAAATTACAGGGTTCGTTATTCAACTATAACTCTTGATTAAAAAATATTTAAATTAAAACATCAAGAGTTTTAATTTAAGTATTTTTAATTATAAATAGTTAAATTATAACATCAAACTATCAGTACAAAAAATACGCTTTAATATAATTTTTTCTTATGCCCGTAACTTGTAAATAGAAAAAATTACAAGTTCAACAGATGAGCGTGTAAACTTGGTATTTCTTTGAAATGGTCCATAATTTCATAGAGAACATGAACATAAAATTGAACACATTCTGATTACTTAAGATTTTAAGAAAGGTAAGTTGATGTATCTGAGTTTGAATTATTGCTTACTTCAGAACAAAAATTTGTGTTCGTTTATATCAAAAATATTTTAAACGTACTACTTCTATGAAATTCATAAAGTTCGAATAACTAAGTTTATTTCTGAAAATAACCTGTGGTAAAAGTAAATGTATTTAATGCATAATCAACACAAACCCTTTTTATCTAGTTATGGATAATCTATCTTAACAAGAAATAGATCACTCCTTTAACAGGAAAGCTTTTATCTTGAGAGCTAGATTAGATATGTACATTGTACATATCTAATTCAGCTTAAATTCAAACATCTTGGTGGCTTTAAAGACGATTCCATTATGGAATATCTAATTATGTGCTTAGATTTTGACTCATTAAAGTTCAACTACGACTACGCCATGTTATATTCTCAAGTGTTCTATATTAGACTGACACAAATACTGAAAGTACAGAGGGCATTATACAGTTACAGTTAAGTCAGTTACGTCGTTGCACAAGTGCATGAAGTCTGCAAACAGATAGAACGCTTTAAAGCTCGCCTGTGTGCTAAAGTGTTCTCACAAGTGGAGGGAGTTGATTTTAATAAAACATTCTCCCCGACGAATTTCTTTTTGTTGTTGTTTAACTTCAAGTCCCCTGTATTCTGTGAGATTGACGGCTGAAGAAGACTTAAGATTTTTTCGGCTGAAACGATCGTAACAAGTACCTTTTAATGTGTGTTTTTACACAAAGTTTTTATTTATACGATCTTTCAACACCAATTTTTTGAATGTTTTTCGGTATTCTCCCCGACATCCAGACATGACACAATACGAACCATTCTGGCAATTGCCTCTCAACGATATTTTAAAATAAGGCAATGTAACAAAAACAGCTTTTTTACGTGGTGAAATTGATGAAGAATTGTACATGCAACGTCCTCCAGGTCTACCTGCAGATATAGATATGGTTTGTAAGCTAAAAAAAAATTTGTACTGTTAAAACAGTCTTCAAGATTTTGGAACCAGAAATTTTCAAACGTCTTGCTGAAATTTGGATTCAAATAAAGTATAGCTGACCCTTGTCTATTCCATGGTGTCTTCAAAAGTAAGAAGGTTCTACTTATTCTGCATATTTATGATGCTATCTTACTTTGTGAAGATGAAGGGATCTTGGATGAAATCATGAAAAATATGAATAGTAATTAACTTAAATCTAGTTTAAATTATCGTTTACAATTTTAGAGTGTAACTGTTACTCGATAATGTAAACAAGTGATTAACAAACCGTCGATAGCGAGCTATTAGTAGCTTGCATTAATCACATTATACACAGTTTAATTGAAATAGATTTCATATTTACAAAAATTTAAGTTTCTAGGTAATAAACAAATGCAAGGTTTTTAAATAAAAAGTTCGCAGATTTTTCGTTTTGTAGCTCATAGTGGGATTTAAAAAGGGTGCGGTATCTCAGAGGCTTCATAAGTTTGAGCATAATAGATGTGAATCAAAATGAAAACAATTTACTTGACTAACTGACGACATTCTTATAATTAATATTTGTTCCTGTTGTTGTTGTAGTCAGAGACCGATTTGCAAAGATTAGGGCCCAGGATAAACGCTTCATTAGGGGCTCCTCTAACGAAAACTTTTATATGCTTAAAAAATCAACTTTCATATCACACCATACAAAGAAGCATGTTATTCTCAGAAATAAATTCGAAAATCTGTGTATTTGTTTGGATGAATCGCATACAAATACACACCGTTTGACCAATCGACTTGAATTTTTGCACAAGTACGGAAAAATATACAGGGCAAATTATGGTCTACTTTTAAAATCTGAATATCCAACCATTCGCCCAATTTTAGCGATTTTCCGCTTTTTTGAATATCGAGAGTAAAAAATGTAAATTATTTGATTGTATTTTTTTAAATGAACAAAAATTAAATGCATACACATTGAGTGTAATTTTCATTGACAGGAATAAGAATTATTTTATTGCCAAGAACTGCTTTCTACATTTCCAAACCTTAAAATAGAGTCGAAAATGTGCACTTGTGTTAGACCTCTGCACTTATCAGAGTTCTCTGGTGCCGGATTTTTTTAGATCATTTTTTTGCTATGAAGATTCTCATTCTTAAGTACTGATTCACGCATGGATTATAATGAACATTGTACATCGTTTTCTGAATCGAAAACATTCAAAACGTCCTGGATTTTGTCGACAATACCAAATGGCGCTGCATCTAATTAGGGAAAAGCGTATAGTGCGCATGTGCAGCTCTCGGTAATTTGGAAAATATGTTGCTATATATATGCGAAGGAAAGAAAATACAAAATTGATACAATAGGCTTAAATTAGAGCGTTTTTAAAGGTTAATGATATAGCTATACTTTAATCTTAGATATAAATATACTTTTATTTTCCGTATCTAGACGATCTTTAATATTTACTTCAATTTTTGTTTGATTGTAGCATTTAACAACTTGAGTAACAACAATGGGAACTGTTGCCAAATGATAACGTGAAAACTTAAAATGAAATTAAGTATTTTCATTTTTATTTCAAATGAAATTAAGTATTTCATTTTTATTTTAGTTTTTACTTTACGCGTTTAAAAGTGCATTAGTAATTTCATGCTAACAAACTTTGACAAAAAAAATTACATCACGATCGAGATAACTTCACAAACACGAAATATGGAGTCAGATGTGAAGATATAAATTAATTGCGAGACAAAAATTTGCTCAGATAAGCAGTTATATATAAACATTTGCATTACTATTCTACGTATACCAATCCTTCCCAATGTACTCCTGTCTACAACCACTTAAATTTGACTCTGTGTAAAAGAACTAGTTGATCTAAACGAGGATCACACAAAAAAAGCTGTTTTTATTATGTCCAAAAAACACATCAAGACTGAGTTGAGCAATCTTAATAGTACTTTTGAAGGTTGCCCATAATTGGCTAAAAGTACGTGTCTACATTTTCTCTCTTAAAAAGAAACACCTCCTAAAATATTAGTTTTCACTTCACACACTTTCACAGATCCCTTTTATCACTTGTTTTTTGATTTAATAGTTGCTAGAGCAAATGCACTAAATTACAATTTGTTACATAACAAACATAATAATACTCTGTTAAATACCGATTTTGTCATTAATTACACCAATACTGCTTTTAACAGGATTAACTTCAATAAACTTTTTTGTCACACTCTGATCTCTTTCCTTTACAGCATATTAGTTTTAAAAAATCTTTCAAATACAATATACATATGGGTAGAAGGATCTTTAATTATAACTCTTTTAGTAGGAGCTTTGTACCTGAGGATGAGGTAACTTGTCTTTGTGCCAGTGATCTGCATAATTCTTCTGCTAATTCTGATTTTGGATACACAGCTACTGGTGATCTTTCTATTATTAAAGATCTTAAACTTCAACACATCATGAAAAGAAGTACTTTATAAGGTAGCCTAAGAATAAGCTACTTCTAAATACAGAACTAATGTGATTATGGTCTCATTTAAATATGGCATACATTTATATATATATATATATATATATATAATACTTCTATTAAATACAATATAACCTCTGTTTTCTCTAGTGAATGGTAATAAAATATACTTACTGATTTGCATAAACTATTACTTTGTTCTATCAGTAATACTAATAAAATAAATTTAAGTACTCAAATAAAACAATTACAGGATAACTTTATTATAACTTATACTGGTAAATCTAGTAATAACTATGAAAATATGCTATTATTTGTATGAAGCTATATCACAAGATCTTAACATTATCCATAAACAATAATCCTAACTTCAAAATAACCAATACCTCAGAGTTAACAATGAATAAAAAGATTTTAGCTTACCACAAATTACTTAAGATAAAACATGGTAATCCAAAATACCCTTATTTAGTGCTAATACCTAATTTCCATAAAACTCCACTAAAATTCAGAACCGTTACTATAGGATGAAACACAAATAATACCTTTGCTAGCAAAATATCACTAAAAATACTTACTGCTATGCATGATATCTACATAAAATCTAATACTTCTTCTATATCTATAGGTAATAGCTATGAACTAAAAAATAAGATTGGAGATTTACATAATATGAATAGAATTTCAACATTTGACTGAAAGACCTATTCAATAGCATACAACTGAAAACACGATGAATGCGGACAACCAGCTCTTTCATAGCACTTTTGATCACAGCGCCATCTGGAGGTTACATCCTTGTGTACTACACATTGCTGGCAATCAGGTGACATGGACGGTCACTACGTAATGACTATGTAACAGCAAATTGTTTCTTATTATTTTGCGTGGAGAAATTGCTCAGTCATTGTGAATAAACTTTATTTTTAATTTTGTCATCCCTCTCTCATTTATTTTACGTGTTGGGGGTAGTAGTTGTTGCATGGTCTACTACATCAAGTCCTACGACACCAAGATCGGGAAAAACTGAACTGCGTTCAAAAAGAAGTGTGTTTGAAATTTCAACTCCTAAACATAGTTCAGTTTGCGCTACTTAACCTGTTGGGAATTCAGTCTCTCTTCCTCCCCCACCCAGCTTATATTTGTGCCTCTCCGGGTGACGTCAGAGGCGAACTTTTTCGCCCCTTCCATCGGAGACCCAGATAAAAACACTAGGGGCTCTATTCTGCCACGTACGTTTAAGCGAACGTTCGGATGTGTGACATCATATTGACGTCATTCGTAACCATCTACCGTATGTTGGTATTCTGCAAGGTACGGTAGAGCTTTAGGTGCGGATTCTAACTTCCGTATGTTTACATTCTAGCATACGTTTCAACCCGCCAGGAAAATCGTGGCGTTAGAGAATCCGTACGCTGAAAATGCTTCAAATCAAAAGGGCGGCAGCTGCTTTGCAGATGTTATTTTATCAGCGTGATAGAAAAGCGCGAAGAGGCATGAAGGGATAGGATATTATATTAATAGGATGAAAAAATATTTTAACATAGGAAGAGGGAAATTTTACAAGATAACAACTCATTAATTTTTAATTCAAAGGTATTGAAAATTGCTATTCGGTGTTAAAATGAGCTAAATTTTTAGAAATACGAAGTGAAATATAGCTGCTGCTATTGTAAAAATTAAGTTGGTGCGTCTTTAAATATGATGGCTCCTTACGCATACTTTAAATTAAAGTGTACGTCAGGCCATTAGCCAGCGAGGGATAAAATTACGGGCAGTGCCCCCCCCAGAAAAGAATCCCCCCCCCCGTAAATTAAACGCTTATCCCGAATTCGAAAAATTGACAGAAAAGTGATTTTAATAAATGAAAGAATCAGTTTGAAAAAATTAAACATTTTTAAAATCTTGTTTTACCATTACTGAAGTACATACGACAGATTGTGCATTTTCAGCATACTTTTAAAAGTCAAGCCGCCCGTTTGAAAGCCCAGAGGATTTTTCTCAGTTCCGTATTCGAGGAGGAGGGGCGAGGGGGTCTGGGCGCCCTCAGAAAATGTAAAATAATTATAAAAATCAGCTATTTTAAAACATTTATATTAACTATTCTAAAAAAAAAATTAAAATCCCTCCCCCCCTCTCCCGAAGTATAAACCTATATGCGCCGCTGATTTTGGTGACCGGTTTGCCAACATGCCAGTCTTCTAGATTGCTTTTACAGTACATCATATTTGTATTATTTCTAGTGTTAAAAAATACTACAAATTAAATATTGAGTGCTTAATACATTTTGTCATGTGAAATATAAAATTTGCTGAAGAGTGTTTATTATTTTGGTTTGTCTGTCTGTCCGTCAGTGCTCTAACTGATGTAAATACAGAGGGTGTTTACACTTTTTTTAGAGCGTTTTGAGGCCGGATATAGTTTATATGCTTAAAATATGACTATTTTTTAAATGTTCAATCCGGTAGCCCTTTTTCTTGACCATAAATCTACATCGTGATTCCATGATAGATGGGCATTTATAAAAATTTCCATTGCTTTTTATTTCACTTTCACAATTTTCTAGAATCATAGTACATTTGGGCGCTCCTGTAAAGGAACTACAAATAATAGAGGCGCTATGAAGAGCTCTGCTTTGTAATTCTTAATAAAATATAACCATTTTGTTCCATTTAACCATTTGATTGATCGGTTTTGCAATTAAGTCAAAGCTACACTAGAGCTATCTGTAAAGGGGGTTGGTTTGTCTTGGGTGAAAAGCTTTTTAGGAGGTTCAAATGCGTATTCACGTTGCATCTGGAGAAACCGCCCAAGACTCAAGACAGTTAGTTCGACAGCCACGCGGTAGGTCAGAACCATGGGCTTATACACTTCAGTCATCTACTATGTTTAGTGTCTTATCCATTCGACCATAGTCGGCTTTTCTTTTGTTTGAAATAGCCGAATGTCCCTAAAATAAGCTTTAAAGAATGACTGCCCATAGAGCAAAATGCATTCATTTATTTTGAGTGCTCCTGTAAAAGCTCTATGAATTCTACATACACGATTTTCAATACCGTACATGGCGCAGTGCATAGGGATAACATATAGAATTTCGTAGTGGTCGATGAATATTTACGGCTGTTAGCACAGGCGGATAGAACAGATTGACAGAACTGAAATTATAATCACTTTTCAGCTTTGTTGGAAAGCGTTAAAACATATTAGAATCTCTAACAATAGTTAAGATATTACGGAAATTTTATAATGAAAATTAAGTCAACCACAAAAACTTGCGCGTGTTCAGGACTTTTTGCCTGCATTGTAATTTTATTAACATACGCAATTAAATTAGTAAAAACAATAAAGTAAATGAAATAGCCAGAGATGTGCTTTCGTAACACTTTAAGGATCTCCGAGGCGGGAAGGGAGGAAAAAAAACAATTGAAAATACATAGCCATCCTGGGATACTGCCTCCATCTAGTCGAATCGCCTGGCTGCGGGCCTGTCATTCGTAAACGATTGGTATATATAACTTTCCTCTTCGAAAATGCAAGTGCCTTTTTTTCCGGAGCTGAGCTGTACAATAGGTGTATTTTATGTTATTTAAAATTACTTGTTTGTATCATGCAGTTTAACAGAACGTTATTATCACCTTCAAAAATGTTCTATATTTATAACATAAATAAACCGTTTATAGATGTTTTTTTTCTTTTGTTCTTGTTGTTAATCTCACATTCATCAAACTTCGCTAACTGAAAATTCGTTTCTAAAGGAAGTTTTAACAGTTTTCAAAGCATGTAACTAAAGTTCGAACTTCAGTGTTATCCAAATACATTTTCACTCAAGAAGAATGCTAATGATCTATATTTACAAATAAAATAATATAAAAAAATAAATTAAGAGAAAATTAAAAGTACAAAAGATTTTGAGCTGTCAGAAAATATCTTTCATAAAATGACAGACGAATTTCACGATTAACTATTAAACTAAACTTTTATCCTTAAATTAAAAATATATTGATTTGCCTTGGGGGGGAAAATATGACATAAGTTGGTATTTACAAAAGTGTAACTTTTTATGAATGAAAGAGATGAATTTTTCCTTAAACGAGACTTATTTTCTCTTTGCATTTTAATCAATTTAATCATTAATTGACAGTAATGAAATCACTTACCTAGAGTTTACTTTTAACTGCAAGGTTCTTTAATCTATAATATATATAACTAAGTAGCCACACACCAGCAGGATTCCAAACATGAAGCAGAATTAAATTAATATCTGCTCCAACGATCAGAATCCAGCTAGTAAATACTACACCATACACATGCAGTTGCGAATTTCTAAGTAGGCTAACAAGGCTATAACCTATAAAGACAGTAAAGTAGACGATGCTTTCGTTCTGCCTATAGGTAGCCCTTTTGTTCAAGCAGCAAATTTATGAATTCGTTTCTGACACCGTATGTTCCTACCTATGAAAGAATTTTAATAAAAAAAGATTATCTAGCTTAACTAAGCACACATTATATAATACTGAAACACAACATGCTACATGACACTTATGTTTTAGTCCTTTAAAAATATGTTTAGAAAATAAAATTTAAGAATTCTACTATATAGCTTATCTTACAAATAATGAAGAGATGAGAAACATACATACCATGGTACTTGAACAGTTTTAAGAAATAGATATGCATATGTACGTACGAGTGATATACTGTATATCTAAAAAACATAAGGTGAATAAACAATTCTAATCTTTTGAAGTTCACAAAAAATAATCAAACTACAGGCAAACTTGCAATGATAATAAGCACTCTATAGTTATATTCAATACAAATTACATATTTAGAATTCTCAAATGAGGTCCATTCTATGAAAAAAGAACATCTTGACACAGAGTTTAACAGTAACTATGCATTTAAATAATCTAGCACCCATTAAAAAATTAAATACCATTATTATAAAGAAAATACATTAAATAAAGTTTTTATTGTTGAAAAAAATCGCTTCAATGTATAAATATTGTCTTCGCTGATCAGATCGCTATTTATAAAACATGATTAATCCATTATATAACAAGTAATCATGTAAAATGATACATAAAACATTCCAAAATATACAATACATTCATAAATAATTTATGAAACAAAGTAATACACATTTTGTTGTTATTTGTGTTCAACTATATTCATTATCAAGTTAAAAAACACAAAAATATAATACAACACTAGTATAGGACTAATAAATGCCTACATTACGGGTACATAATGTTTATTTACGTTCTCAGATCGTTAGGCTTAGACGATATCAACTATTATCAAAGAATTAATTATATTTATAGTCATTCAATTTACTTTAAATTCATACAAGAGTTAAAACTTACTGCACTCTAGTTGAAAATGAGGTGAAATGCCTTATTTTTGTCTAATATTAAAGTTATGAAACAATTAAAAAACCTTTTGGGAAATCAACAGGGAAATAAGTTTGCTTGGAGTACGCAGAACCCGGCTGTAACTTATCACTTCGACAGTTTACAAGTTTTCACTGCTTTCCGAAAATCGTCTGCCGAATTTTCATTGGCTATAATCAATAGGAAGCGACGTAAAAATCATCACTCTTGTTTGTATGACATCGACGTTTTGGGACGAACTGTTTGGAATTTGCTCCGCCTTCCGCACGCTGTGGTCTGTTTCGAACGTTCGTTTGGAGGGCTTCCAGAATACCAATTTTCGAACGTTCGTTAACTAGGATGCGGCACGGATAAGTTTTGGATGACGTCACAAATCCGAACGTTCGCTTTAACGTACGAGGCAGAATAGAGCCCTAGAACGCTCTGGATGTCAATGAACGCCGGTCGCATTCTTGAGAGCGGCCCCCATGTATGCAACTTGTATTATATGTAAATAAATTTTAATTGTTTTTCTATTCGAACCAACTTGCTTTGTGCAACATAGTTTCTGGCGCCCAACGTGGGGCATTGCGCGATTTGAAAAATCGTTGATACCTTAAAAAAATCAAAAATGGATCTGAACACGTTAAAGTTTCAGAGAAAGACGCAGAGAGGTTCTTTCACGACGTGCGCGAAGAAGTTGAAAGACGAAATAGAAAAAGGTGAGCCTGATATGAAAAATATTTCGATTTTAGCGGCCCAATTGAAAAATAAATTTGACAGGTTGGAGGACTGCCAAAAGGAAGTAACATACGCGATTCTAAAATTAAAAAATCCTGATAAGGAATATGAAGATTTTGAGGCAGCCGAGGCCTACAGAGACAGTTATGCAGAGCTTTGTGCCCGTATGGAAACGATAACAAAGAAGATTTCACTGCAATCTCCTGTAGACGAAAAAAGGAAATTTAAGTTACCGAAAATTGAACTGAAAAAATTCGACGGCGATGCGAAGGAATACTTTTTGGAGCCAATTTTCCGGCGATACTTTTTGGAGCCAATTTTAGAAAATTCATGAAGATCCCAGTATACCGGCCGAGGATAAATTTCAATATTTGCTGCAAGCAGTTGTCCCCAAATCCAGGGTAGTTGAAAGTTATCCGGCAACGGCAATCAACTACCCGAAGGCCATTCAACAACTGCAAGAAAGGTTTGGTCGTGAAGACTTATTAGTGCAAATCTACGTTCGAGATTTGCTGAACTTAGTTATGAAAAACGCGGTATCGAGACGTGCGAAGATCGACTTGCCAGCCCTCTACGACGAGTTAGAAACGAAGATAAGAGCTCTGGAGAGTTTGGGTAGAACGAAAGAAAAATATGGAGACTTTTTGACGCCTCTCGTGGAATCTTGCCTCCCACAGGAGATTTTGCTTGCTTGGGAAAGGAACCGAAACTCGAAAGAAGTTTCTGAAGCTGAAGAACGTTCTTTAGAAAATTTTATGCAGTTCTTACGTTCGGAAGTCAAAGGAGAAGAAATGGTAGAGTTGGTGCGCAGTGGATTTACTGGTAAAATTAGTTCTAAAAGAGATCAACATGATTTAAATCCGGACCTCCCTACTGCATCTACCCTCATGACCACTTACAGACATGAAGGTAAGCGATTTTCTAACTGCATCTTTTGTGAGAAATCTCACTCTTCTCATAATTGTATAGCTGCTAAAAACTTCGTTAGAGGCCAAAAGAAAAATATTAATAAGAAAAAACGTATGTTTTGGCTGCTTCCAGCCTGGTCATAATAAGAAATTCTGCAAAAGGAACATTTTCTGTCTATTTTGCTCCAGAAATCATAATTCTCTCATGTGATCAAATTTAAATAGTGAAAAAGGTAAAATAGTGGAAACAAATGATAATGCGGCTAAAGATAATCCTGAAGTGTTAAATTCTAGTGTACTGTCGAATAGTAGCAATTTTGAAACTGTATATTTGATGACTTTAAATGTCAGAGTGAAACATAAAGGAAAAGAAATTATTTTAATAACGGTTCTTGATACGGGATCTCAGCATTCTTACATTTCTCAGAGCGCGATAAACAAATTGGAAATAAAACCGAAGAGTAAATTAAAAATAAAACACGGCCTTTTTGGGGGGAGAGAAACAGATTCTGAACATGGTGTTTACAACTTATGTATGTTGCCCTTTAGTGGTGACGATTCGCATGTTTTACACGTAAGAGCATTATCCGAACGCAAAATTTGTTCCGAAGTACCCAAGGTCAATGACTCCCAAACACTTGACGAGCTGAGTGAAAGGGGGATTTTTCTGACTGATTTACAGGCTCCCGCGAAAGAGATATACTTGTTGTTGGGTGCGGAGGTGATAGGAGAATTATGGCCCTCATCGTGCGAGAGACTGGCGTCTGGTTTGTATTTGATGAATACTCGGCTTGGGTTTGTTTTGACGGGAAGGTGCAGCTCTCCTAGTAGAAGCGAAAGTTATAATGAGAATTTATTGAATGTAATTGCTTTGCACATTAGCAACTTATCTGTTAATGAGCTATGGGATCTGGAAAAAATTGGTATTTCCGATCCTGCTGAAATAAAAAAGAAAGATGTTCAACATGTAGAGGTATTGAATGAGTTTAAAAACAATATGAAAATTTTGCCTGATGATAGGTATGAGCTGTGTTTACCCTTCAAAGAGGAAGAGTCAGAATTGTCCTCTAATAAAGAGTTAGCCTGGAAAAGGAATCAGAAAATGTGTCAGCGCGCGAAAGATAAATTAATTTTAGATGAATACAAGAATGTATTCAACGAATGGGAAGATTTGGGGATTATTGAAGGAGTTGGGTCGGATACTGAAAGTGGTTATTTTTTGCCTCATCGTCCTGTAATAAAAGGCGAGAGCACAACCACCAAAATCAGACCAGTTTTCGACGCGTCTGCTAGAGAATACGGAAAGTATTCGTTAAATGATTTACTGTACAAAGGACCTAACATGATAGAATTGATCCCAGATGTTATTGATAGGTTTAGAATTTTTCCGATAGGTTTATCAGCCGACATTGAAAAGGCCTTTTTACAGTTGAGTATTGTCCCGGAACATAGAAATTTTTTGAGATTCTATTACCCCTGTTCAGAAGAGAAAATTGTATATAGGCATTGCAGGGTCGTTTTTGGAGTTACCTCGAGCCCGTTCTTGTTAGCGACTTCTATCTCACATTTACTTGATAATGTTCCTCCAGAAATGGAGAGTTATGCTCAAAAGCTGAAACTTTCGTTTTATGTTGACAACTGTGTGTCAGGAGTATCAGATGTGACAGAGATGGAAATTTTTATTCAAAAGGCACAACAACTTATGTCTAAAGGTTGTTTTAATTTGAGAAATTGGGAAAGTAATGTTTCTAGTAAGTTCTTGACTAAAAGTAAAGGAATAACGAAAATCTTGGGGATATTTTGGAACCTCGATAAAGACACTTTAAGTTGTAATATAAATTCAGAAAATTCTGAGGATGATCAGATTTTCACTAAAAGAGATATTCTGGCGACAATTCAGAAAATATTTGATCCCATTGGTTTTTTGAGTCCGGCCACTCTGTTACCCAAAATTACTTTGCAGGAACTCTGGAAATTGAAACTCGATTGGGATACAGAGTTGCCAAAGGATATATTAAAGAAATTTAAAAGATGGTTTAGCGAAATTTCTATCTTGAGAAATGTCGAAGTAGCTCGTCATGTTGAGATTAATGACTCAAGTGTGATGCATATTTTTGTAGATGCATGTAAGGACTCTTATGCGACGTGTATTTTTATAAGATCTAAAACGTTTAAGGGGATTAAGGTGCAGTTTGTTAGAGCCAAATCGAGGGTTGCTCCCGTTAAAACAGTTACGATTCCTCGAATGGAATTGATGGCGTGCACTATCGGGGCAAGGCTTGCACATTCGATACAACAAGCCCTAAACATGCCTGATATAAAAACTATCTGTAGGAGCGATTCTATGGCAGCTTTATACTGGTTGAAGCAAAGAGGGGAGTGGTGGGTATTTGTCTCTAACCGGGTTAAAGAAATTAATTCAATTCTCCCTAACGCCGAGTGGCGACATGTACCGGGAAAGATGAACCCTGCTGATTTAATATCTCGGGGGTGTTCCCCCAAAATCTTATTTGAATCGCGTTGGTGGGAGGGACCATCATGGCTAAAAGAGTCAACCGAAATTTGGCCCAAAAACGAACCGATTGATAATTGTAGTACTATGCCTGAAATTATTTCAGAAAGGAGAAAAATCAAATTGAGTAATATGAATTTGGCAGACATGACGGTACCCTGGTATGGTAGGAAATTCTCAGATTTTCACTCAATTTTAAGATTAGTATCATGGATATTGCGGTTTATCAACAACGTAAGAGCGAATTCTTGTGATAGAGCTAGAGGGGATTTAACATTTCGGGAAATTCACAATGCTGAGATCCTGCTAATTAGAACCATACAAACTGAAAAGTTTGGTGAGCACGTATTTCCTCATCTGTGTACCTTTAAAGATGAAGAAGGTATAATTCGTGTAAAAACAAGAATAGCAGAAAGAATCGATAAACCGACATTCTTATCGCCTATTCTATTACCTGCGAAATGTCTTTTCACAAGAAGACTAATTCAATATGCACATAGAGAAAATAACCATGCTGGTACTCAAATATTGTTGAGTATACTTAGAGAAAGGTATTGGATACAAAAGGGTAGAAGAACAGTTCGCAGTATTATAAATGATTGTATGAAATGTCGCCGATTTAAAACAGTGCGCCTTGAGGAAGCGCCGTCCCCCCTTCCAGCTGACAGAGTAGAAAATGCAGCAGTGTTTGAGGTGGTGGGAATCGACTTAGCCGGACCGTTATATATTAAGAACGGAGGTAAGGCGTGGATTGTTCTCTACACCTGTGCGCTCTACAGAGCCATCCACCTTGAGATAGCCTCATCGCTGTCTACAGAAGCCTTCCTCTTGTCCTTTTGGCGTTTTATGGCCAGAAGAGGGAGGCCACGTATTATTTATTGTGATAACGGCACAAATTTTAGAGGTGCCTACAACTACCTAAAAGAAATTGATTGGCAGAAAATAAACAAAGCTGCAGAAATTCAACGAATAACTTGGAAGTTCCTCCCTCCCACAGCAGCCTGGTGGGGTGGCTGGTGGGAGAGGCTAGTTCGTGTCGTAAAAGAGCTTCTCAGACGATCTCTAGGAAAAGCCGTCCTCACCTATGAGGAATTGGAGACTGTGATTTGTGATTGTGAAAGAATCATTAATTCTCGCCCTTTGACTTATATGTCGGAAGATATGAATGACTTAACTCCCCTAACACCTGCCATGTTTTTGATGGACAAATCTAGCTCTCCAGTTGATGACCTAGATCAAATTGACCAAAACCATCTGCGTAAAAGAGCTAAGTTCAGAATGAAATTGATTGAATCACTACGTTCTCGCTTCAGAAAAGAATACTTGGGTCAGCTTATTCAAAACCAACGACCAAAGTATCATCAACATAATATTAAAGTTGGGGACATTGTTTTAGTGGGAGACGACTTCAAGAAGCGTCTTCAGTGGCCCCTAGCGAGAATCACTGAACTGATTCGTGGTAAAGATGGACAGGTAAGAACAGTACGACTGAAGACTCAGTCTAGTGTGATGATCCGACCTGTTCAGCGAATTTTCCCTTTGGAAGTGCATTGTGATGACTTGTTGAAAGTACCGCCAGTTTTGAGTCAGCAATCAGCTGACTCTCAAAGTCTTGATGAATCTTTCAAGGCGTGTCCTACAAAAGTGACACGAAGTGGTCGTGCAGTAAAAAAACCATCACGACTTACCTACTAGTGTATTTTGTAGGCTACAGTAGGTAAGTGTTTTGAGTTGCTTTCCCGCAACTCAAAAGGGGGGAGGATGTTGGGAATTCAGTCTCTCTTCCTCCCCCACCCAGCTTATATTTGTGCCTCTCCGGGTGACGTCAGAGGCGAACTTTTTCGCCCCTTCCAGTGGAGACCCAGATAAAAACACTAGAACGCTCTGGATGTCAATGAACGCCGGTCGCAGTCTTGAGAGCGGCCCCCATGTATGCAACTTGTATTATATGTAAATAAATTTTTTATTGTTTTTCTATTCGAACCAACTTGCTTTGTGCAACATAACCAATCCCAACGATTCAAAATTTAAGTCTAAGCTTTTGAAAGCATTTAATGAGATACAAAAATTAACGGTAAAAAAAAGTTGTTCGTTACTCCAAAGTCTAAAGCGCTCTCTATTGGCATTTTTGGAACTTTATCTTTAAAATTTATTTTCAAGAAAATACTGACATAAAGAATAATTTTAGCGAAAACCGCAAACGAATCGACCAATTTTTCCTTTTTTTATAATCATTTGTAACATTTGGACCCTAAACTTTAATGGCGACTAACTCCTTCGGAAGACGTTTGGGATCCTTAATTTCCTGCATGAAAAATTCAAAAACTCAATTGCATTTCTTTGATACAACAGCTATAATAAAACAGTGAAATCATATATACATTATCTTTCAAAATATTCCACATCTTTTTGGTCATGTAACAAACATCACTAATCATTGGAGTTTTAAAACTTGGTTTAGTGTTCAAAATACACCCTAGCAGAAATCTTTGCTCGGGCTTTACCAGGCCTATGATCGGTGCATCGGCTATTCATCGCCTGATCATTACTGATCATCCTTAATTTTTCGTATGTTCATCTTTTCCCGATGATCGAATCTTTACACAGAGGTCTGATAGGCGCTTTCAAGATTGCGAAGGGTAAAGCGAGCAAACAGGTTTATATCGGTCTTTCTCCCAAGTAGCTGAACGGCTCGATATCTCCGTTCCTTCATTAATGTGCAAAGAGCATCATATGCACACCATATGTTTGTTTTAAGGTTGCTGATTGGCTAAGCTATTACGCGGAAGCAGTTTGAACAGTTTTCGCAAAATCTCAAAATCTAATCCAGATTTTAAGGCACTTTAGGCGCATAGTTTAAATTGTACGACCACCTATCGTGTCACTAAATTTTGCTTTATTCACTTAAGTCGTATGTGATGCCCCGACAAAAATTTACGCAGTTTGAAACGATTTTCAGAAAAAAATCTCAAACTCTAATTTTTTTTTTTTAATCCGACGATTATAGCTTAAGGTGAGTGATTGCCTATCATGTCAGTAAATTTCAATTCCTTTCGCTTTAGTCACTTTTACGTGATGTGCGAATAAAAATTTACGCAGTTTGAAACAATCTTCGAAAAATCTCAAAATCTATAGAGAGATTTTTAAAATATTCATTATAATCAATATTTTTAAAAATTCGAAGCCTATACTTTAAGTTAAGTGACCACCTATCATGTCAACAAATTTTATTTAATTCGCTTCAGTCAATTTTACGTGATGTGCGAATAAGAAAAGACAGAACGACAGACAGACAAACTTTTTTTTTTTTTTTTTTTTTTTTTTTTTTTTTTACGGCCGTACACAGGTCCTAAATGCTTAAAACGGATAGAAAACGCAAAATCTTTTTAATTTTGAGTAGTGTACAGGAAAAGTCTAGTTTTATTTAAATAGAAACTTAAATGTTCCAATTCCGAACTTGAAACAACAATCACTTCCAATTTTAGCCTCGCCGATAACGTGTCAGATCCCCGTCTAGTGGTTAGAATGCCCGGTTACCAAGCGTTAGTTCTCCAGCTCGAAGCCAAGTCTCGGAAGCTTGAAAAATGAAGTTCAGATGGCAGCATTAAAATTCAAAGAGAAGAGGAAGAAGTTCGAATTTACTTTTTTTTTTACTTTTAAAAAATTTTATCTAGCTGGGATATAACCCAATTTTTATCGATTGTTCAGTTTAAAACTTTTATCAAAGGTCATAGGCTTCACATCCTAAGTTGCAAGGTGTTTGCTCTTCCGAGATGAATATAACCCCAATCGCATCGGCTTTACAACGGCTCTACGCCCAATTTCCCCCCCTTGCCGATGATCCAACCCTACTATTCGGGAGAAGACATGCCCGAGAAAAATCCGAGATAAGAGCCCCCGACGCGATGAAGAACCTTGCATGGCGCGCGCTGCGCTTCCTCCCTGTCCGATCATCGGCGTTTCAGGAACCGATGACCGTTTGCTACTAGGGCACACTCTGTCGTACATACTTCACTGGTTGTAAATCAGGATTTAAGAACTTTTTAAAAAAATGTTTAAAATTTTGAAATTGATTTTAACTTCAACATTTTTATATTTTCAAATCATTTTTCTGTCTACTTTGCGATTTTGGGAGCAGGGTAATTTTTTTTCCAAGGGTGGAGGTTCCAAAAGGGTTTTGGGAGGGGGGGGGCAAATGTTTTTTCTGGGGGGCACTGTACCCAAATGCACCCCCTTGGGTACGGACCTGCCTCTGCGAGATGTATAACAAACTAATACTAATCAATAATAATATATTAATACTGACATATAATATACTACCACGAAGATAAAGGGAGCTGTAACCCATCCTGAAAAATCAGGCCAGTTACGCCAATGCATATACAGGGTGTCTAGCCTTAATGTGACCCAATAGCTAATTCCCGAACCGTTCGGGTTAGATATGCACTTCCTATTTAAAAAATGTTTTAAAAAGGGTAAAGAATGTTTTTACGTGCTTTTCGAACCAAAAAACCCATTTAGAAAAAAATTACAAAAATTAAATTTTTATACGGTCCCCAGGTCCTATCACTTATATTTAGGAAAAGATGCAGTACACAAAAACAAAGTAAACACAAAAAGTTTCATTTTATTACGATAAAAACTGACCAAGTTATGGAACTTTGAAAATCATACATTTCATCCATTTTCTCGGCCAATTTCAAGAAGCTAGTAAGGGACCGTCTCCAAAGTGAAATTAATTGGAGCTCTGCCAGGAAACTTTTGCTCTTGCACGTCACTCTTATGTAAATCGTTTTTAAATTTAAAAGTACATACATTACGTTAATATTACAATAATTGAGTACTTAAGAAACAAAATTTATTCTGTGTACGTGTAAAACATAGATAAAATAAAATATTTGTGACGAAGAAAACTTTTCAAAAGCAGTTCCAAAAAAATAGACTTATTTGCCTGCGGCTTCAGACTGATTTGCTGCGATACTGATCATGGCGAACGTTAAAAATCTGTTGTGTAGTCGCTTGCAATTGCATACAGCCGTATTCTAATATTACGAATTCTAGTATGGGAGAACGAGATGTATACAACTGGTCTCCAGGCATTAGCTCCTGCGCCAGGACTGGACGATAAGGAAATGCACCGTACGTATGTAATATGTTCCACACCGTCGATTTTGAGTAGGAACAAGCCTTGCTAATATCCTGGACACTACTTTCAGGATAAGCCAGGGCATATCCTAGAACATCTTCAGCGGGTATCCGCAAGCTTGAAGGTGTGGCACGAGACAAGGGAATACGTCTATAACAACTCCCAGTTCTATACAAGTGTTGAACAGCACGGGCAATTGTACAATTAGATGTCTTCGACTGGGAAATTTAATGGCATAAAGTCTTGCCGCCTCTCTCTTATTTCGATTACATTGCCCATACAACAGTACCATTTCGCAGTATTCTTCATTTGTATACATCTCGTTCTCCTGTACTAGAATTCGTAATATTAGAATACGACTGTATGCAATTGCAAGCGACTACACAACAGATTTTTAACGTTTGCCATGATCAGTACCGCAGCAAATCAGTCTGAAGCCGCAGGCAAATAAGTCTAAGTTTTTGGAACTGCTTTTGAAAAGTTTTCTTCGTCCAAAATATTTTATTTTATCTATGTTTTACACGTACACAGAATAAATTTTGTTTCTTAAGTACTCAGTTATTGTAATATTAACGTAATGTGTGTACTTTTAAATTTAAAAACGATTTACATAAGAGAGACGTGCAAGAGCGAATGTTTCCTGTCAGAGTTCCAATTAATTTCACTTTGGAGACGGTCCCTTACTAGCTTCTTGAAATTGGCCGAGAAAATGGATGAAATGTATGATTTTCAAAGTTCCATAACTTGGTCAATTTTTATCGTAATAAAATGAAACTTTTTGTGCTTACTTTGTTTTTGTGTACTGCATCTTTTCCTAAATATAAGTGATAGGACCTGAGGACCGTATAAAAATTTAATTTTTGTAATTTTTTTCTAAATGGGTTTTTTGGTTCGAAAAGCACGTAAAAAAATGCTTTACCTTTTTTAAAACATTTTTCAAATTGGAAGTGCATATCTAAACCGAATGGTTCGGGAATTGGCTATTGGGTCACATTAAGGCTGGACACCCTGTATACATATATATATGTACACAGAGTGTCCCATAAATACCGCCCAAACTCTGCAGAGCCAGATTCGTCGCTGGGAGTACATAAAGAATGCCCAGAGAACTGTACCTGTACGATTCATAGTTTTCAAGAAAAATAGGAAAAACAAAATATGACGTCACATCTGGTGCGAGGAAAAACAACCAGAAACATTAAATTAGATACTGGATTACAGATGGGGGACTCGGTGTTATGGCCGCTACAATCTGGCACCTATGGATTGCTTTTAATGAAAACGATTGAAAGAATTGATCTATCGAGTCCTAATTACAAGAAATAGTGATTCAGTCCCTCCCCTTCGTGCTGGTGTATTTATGTGGGTATCAGATGGAACATAAGCAGGTGACCATTACTCTGCGCACGCATGCAATCCTCGATATGCACGGTGGACATTTTGAGTATCATTTTATGAAAGCATATGCAAAAAAAAAAAACAAAAAAAAAACCTATGTTCATGATTCCAATAAAGGCTCTTTTCGTGCACCGGAAATGACATTTCTGCTTTTTTCTCGCCCTTTTCTAGAAAACTACGGGCCGTACAGTTATGGTTCTTAGGGCACTTTTTATGTACTCCCAACGAGAAATCTGGCTGTGCAGAGTTTGGGCGGTATTTGTGGGACACCCAGTATATACATAATTGTCAAAAGTGAAATCTTTTATAAGAGACACTACCGACATTTATTCGGTATCATATCTTGTATAAAGCTTTGCGATTTTCACAGAGAAAATGAAGTTTGCAACACCTATCAATAGCAATTGTTGTTCCTCTTGATGGCAATTATCTTTCCTTTAAATTTATGTCCTCTTCAAAAATAAACGGCATAAAATAACTCAAAATGAAATTGAAGAACTAATAACGGCTATTTTTAATGTTTATCCGCTACTTAAGTACCGTCCTAATCTGCCATGAGCAACATTTTTCATTGGAAGGCTCTATAAATATCTTTAAATTAAGCTTTCATAATACCTTCTTCTAGGTTTATGTTTCAATGTTCATTCAATAAATATCACTTATATATTATTCAGCGTATTATGAAACAAATCTAATTATTCTCTCTAGGACGGCTAATGAATTAAATATTTCATTCAATTCCCCACTCTGATACCAAACTTAAAAGAGAATTCAAGCACCACAATTTCATTATTGATTTTTTCATCTTCCGAACTTATTTTGTGCCGTGAACTCTTCATTTCAACAGATAAGTATAACTTTTTCTACCGATGGAAATCTTTGAAGTGAGCCAGGTGTGTATCAGGCTTAAAGTATCAGATTAAAGTTAAGAACTCTATGGAATTTTTCAAAGTTCACGTGAACGCGTCAAAAAAGGAAAGGATGCAGAAGGAAAACAGAAAATGATAGGAATCAAATAATAATAAAAATTATATTTTTATCTTATAGTAGAAATCAGATATCAATTCTCCAAATTCTTTTATTCAACCCTATTGATAATGATCCTTTTGTGTAAAATGTTCATTAAAATCACAGTTAAAATTTCAAACCTTTAGTAACTC
This sequence comes from Cheiracanthium punctorium, assembly GCA_038373885.1. Lineage (NCBI taxonomy): Eukaryota > Metazoa > Arthropoda > Arachnida > Araneae > Cheiracanthiidae > Cheiracanthium > Cheiracanthium punctorium. Next base: position 509,364 of record JAWZYV010012009.1, read on the forward strand.
TTTAATATTTGGAAGAGTTGAAAAGCGATTTATCTCTCAAGTGAACCCTTTAAACTTCAAAGTTGGTAGCTCATAAAGAATTCAGAAAGTCAAGTCCGTGAGTTTCCGAGTTCAAAAACAGTTTTTATTTGGTATAATTCTTCGATTCCCATCTGTTCTTAGTATTCGGGTCTTTGAATCCAGGCCGTACCCAAGGGGGGGGGGGACCAGGGGGTATGGTACCCCCCCCCAAAAAAAAAATTTAAATTTTGTTAACAAAATAATAATGATGAAATCTTTTTGGGAAAAATTCAGCCTTTTTCACTGTTTGGTCCCCCTCCGAAATATTTTTCTGGGTACGGCCCTGCTTTAAATGGAGCTTTTAAATAGCACATTGAAGGAGAATCGCCATTTGTGTGTAAGATTTAGCGTGAACAGTAATTTTGTTTTAAGCTTATCTTACAGATACATTTGTAGTACTTAAGGAGTTATTAGTGCTTGGAAATATTTTGAGCCCGATAATTTTAATTTTGAACATCTATACAACAACTGAGGATTACGAGGCGTATTCGGAAAGTAAGTTCCGTTTGGAAAAAAGATTAGTAAAAAAAAAAAAATTTTTCAAGCCAATTTGATTATTACATGAAAGAGCATACCTTAAATTATTTGTCTATATAGTTTCCGCCAATGTTCAAACATTTTCCGCAACGAGTTACATGATTTCTATACTTTCTTCGCAGAAACTGCCGCCAATGACGATAACCATGACTGGCGAAGAAAACTACTGCGTGCAATTCTAAACAAACGGAGAAGAATGACGAGTAAAGGAAATGTGTTTATTTTTTTATTTCCCAGGAGAGGACAGCTCACGTAACCCAATGTGTCATTTAGAGCTATACATACGTCCTTCCCGAAATTTTCCCGCCACAATTTTGATCCTCATCAGAAGGTGGAGGTTTTCTGAATATTGGCACACCTCGGAAACTGCTAACAACCACCGAGAGGACTTTCGGAACCTCGGTAATGAGTACCGATTTTGAAAATTCCGGGCGCAGTTTGAAAATTCTTTCAAACTGCGCAATTCTTTTTTTTTCACACGTCACCTAAAATCGACTAAAAGAAATTTGTTGACATGATAGATGATCACTAGAGTGACGCAAAAAAACCGACTATTTTTTTTTAGTCTCGTGTGAAAAAATGCCCCCTCCAAAGGACAGCTCAAAAATAATTTTTAAGAGGTCGCTCAAAATTTTTTTTAATTTCAAAAATCGTCAAAAATCAAATTTTTTACTTTTTAAATTTTTTTTCTCGTTACGGTATAATTTTATAGACCAAAAAATAAGTTTCTGGAAGTTTCAGTTCAAAATTTAAATTTTGAAAGGTCGCTCACAATTTTTTAAAATTTATTAGTGCATTACTTTAGATTTTTTCGAGCGACCTTTTAATATTCAAATTAAAATTTCATACATTTTTTTTCTTTTATTTAGTACACAATAATCGATAAAAAATACACCACGAGATGAACTAAAAATCAAGCACAATATAGAAAACATATTTTTTTTTAAATTTTAATAATTTTATTTAATCAACTACAACATTTTAACAATATTTCATCTGAAACCAAATTTTTTATTTTAACAGGATTTATTGATTTTTAATTCATCTCGTAGTGAATTTTTATCGATTATTGTACTAAATAAAAGAAAAAAAAATGTATGGAAATTTAATTTGAATATTAAAAGGTCGCTCGGAAAAATTTATACTAATGCACTAATAAATTTTTAAAAAAATGTGAGCGACCTTTCAAAATTTAAATTTTGAACTGAAACTTTCAGAAACTTTTTTTTTTTTGGTCTATAAAATTATATTGTAACGAGAAAAAAAATCGGTTTTTGACGATTTTTGAAATTAAAGAAAATTTTGATCGACCTCATAAAAAATTTTTTGAGCTGTCCTTTGGAGGGAGCTCTTAAAACATCAAAAACTAACATTTTTTCGCACGAGACTAAAAAAAAATAGTCGGTTTTTTTGCGTCACCCTAATGATCACTGAATTCAAACTATAGGCAACGGATGTAAAAAAATTCTTACTAGATTTTGCGATTTTTCTGAAAATCCTTTTAAACTGAGTAAAGTTTTGTTTCACTAGCCATCCAATCTTCTACGTAAATAAGATGTCTATAAATGCATCTCTTATGGATGGACACGCACACCCAATAGATTTGTAGCTTTGGATGGCAATTAAGTATCTATGGGATATCTATTTCATTAGCTACATAAGATGTCTACTGATGGATTTCTTATGGATGACATAAATACATTTCCAATAGATATCCTTTTTCGGACGACTATGAGATATCTGTAAGCCCTCTAAGGATATTTTATAGAGGTAGCGATTTAGATGTCCTATAGATATATATTTTTCTCCGCATATAAATATCCTTTAAATGTCCTGGATGTTGTAGATAAGTTTGGATATCTATTAGACCTGATTAGGACATAGTGTGCTGTCTGTGTACTGAGAATACTACGTCTACATCTGAAGAATTAGCTTGCCCGATTAGAGATCCATCAGTGTTTGTGACACCGCCTGCCTGTTCGACACTGAAAGTAAATAGTGAAGGCAAGTCTCAGGTTGAAACAGCGTTATTTTGAGTGCCCGATACCCACACAACAAAAATTTCTGAGACGTTTGGCAATCATATTTTACCCTTTGCTACTCCCACAACGAAATCATGTCTGACTCTGAGAGAGAACAAGCATTACGAAATATTCGGATTCATTCTGCAAATTACACTTTTCCTGAAAAAAAAATTGCATCTAAAAAGTGGTTATTTTAGATATCATGGCTCCAAAGATTTTTTTGGCTAGCCTATTCAAAAACTGAAAACCGCGCATATTGCAAATATTACGTTTTGTTTCCTCTAACTGATTTCGTTACCGGGAAAGGTAACCACTGTTGTCTCTGGTTTGAAATTTTGAGTTGGCATATTTTATTGCTCTTCCCCTCAATTAATCATGATGCTCTCGCAACCCCTCTGCTCCGACAGGCCAGGGTTCTGGCCTGTCGATCTAATGGTTTGAAATTTTGGGTGGTTTTTTCCAGATGTAACGTGAATACTCGTTAGAACTCTTAAAAAGTCTTCCCCCAAAGCATCCCCTCTTGAGGCAGATAGCCCCCGTTAAGTCGGTTGGATTGCCATAAGCACAAAATCAAATCAGAAGAGGTTTCACCTACTCATTGGAAGTTTAAAAATTTGCTGGTGTGAAAATAATCATCCTTTTTGCAACAGGATTAAGTCACATTATACTCTTACCCTTTCTTTCTTAAAATCTTCATGATTTGTGTTAAGTGTGATAGGTAAGTATAAAATAAGGATAATATCTTATTTTAAACTCTCTCATAAATAAAATATAACGCAACCAGTCTGTTACACTCCCTGATCACGATCCTTGCTCTACCCCCCGATACTGATTATGACACTGACATTAAGTCAGTTGTGCATGTAATTTCTCTTTCTAATATTTTACCAAGCGTCCCATGTATAATGCTGTACGTAATCTAAGATAACGACTTAACAATGTTTTGTTTTAAGGTAGAACAATGTACGTATGCTTTTGACAATGTGGTTTACGTTATTTTGGTCTAACAGCAGTTTTTGTGTGTGTGTGTGTGTGTTCTAATATTTAAAATATTTGTTTTACGCCGGTTTTGCACGATTATCCTCCTACACCTAGCCCCACCCCTGAAAAAAAAATCCTGCGTACGCCACTACTGTCTCCTGACTAATAATGGCAGATGCTTGCCGGCGAAGAAGGGAAGGTGTCAGTTACCGCGTAAGGACATACATCCACATCGCCACCTTCACCCTTTTGCCTGCGCGTCCCCTGTCTCTGATCTAATGAGACAGGCTGGGCGTGACCTTCTCCAATGTTGCAAGTAAAGGCCCTATCGAACAATGAATTAGATGTTCGATTCCACGATTCGTTGTTATTTAAAATTTATTAAAAATTACATGACACAGAAACTTTTTTTGTACTTTTGTAACTTTTATATTTCCCTGAAAATTGCAATTTTTGGCGCAGGGCCGGGGCGTTTGCCCCGCTTTCTCCTGCCTAGGGCCGGGCCTTCTTTTAGCGTATTAGCAGTGTTAGAAGAATAGTGTAGTGTTTAAATTCTTCTAAGTATTATTCCCCTTAATAATAGCGCTATATGCTAATGAGATGTCTGTGTGTATGTGTGTTTGCTATAGGCGTTTAGAGAGTACGGCGGATCTGCACCAAATTTGGGTACACTCTCTAAATAGGGCAAGGGACAGCTACTACCGTAAAAGAAAAAATAATCGGAATAGTAGTTTTTAAGGAAAAAGTGATTTGTAGAATTTTTGGTATTTTTTCCCTCCTCTCATTTTGCATTATCGCAAGCAGGATTTTGCCCGAATACTATATTTTTTGTTTAGTCGGAAAATATAGATATTCCTCTTTCAAATAGGCTTTGTTCGAGCATCGTACATAAATTTGATTGTTTTGGTCGATTTTTTAAAAGTTGCGAAAACGAAAGTGTCGAAAAAGCGTGTCGAAAGTGTCGAAAAAGCGTTTAAAAGTGTCGAAAACGCGTTTTGAATATAAATACTTGACGTAAAATTGTGTGTGAAAATATATTTTCAAATTTCCATAATTATTCGAAGCGGAATTTTACTTCACTATTAAAAAAATGAATATTTATTTTTCTAATTCATTTTTGAAGTCAGCACTTATATTATTTATGTTGCTCAAATTTCTTAAACTAAGTAGCAAGCGCAGTACTTTCTAAGTCGGTAGGTACGATTATTTTCTTTCTTTTTAAATTAAAACCCTAGTTCGACCCATTCCCTCCTATTACCCAGACAGCACAGCAACTTTGCATCAAGCTTGCAGTAGGCTTGATTAATCAAGTCAATTAACTTGAATTAAGCTTGAAAATTTCAAGCGTGTAAGCTTAATGCAAACTTGAATCAAGTGTTCAAGTTTACACTTGCCCAACTTGCATTAAGCTTGACATAGCAAGCTTGAATCAAGCTTGGCATACTAAGCTTACTACACTCTAAAAAATTACTCTTCAAACTCTTCAAAATATCTCTACAAACATTACTCTTCAAAATAACTCTTCAAACTTACTACACTCTAAAAAAATTTCCTAAATAAATGGGTGCCGGTCGTAACTCGCCCCACATATTTTATTTTTCCAAGCATTTTCCCCTTTACTCTGAAACCTCAAGTTATTTTAATCTGTTTCCGTTTAGCGTCCGCAATCGATCTCGGGACCTAAGGTGTGGGAAGCCAGCATCTAACCACCATGCCAATCTGATTCGACGTGACATGACTAAAGTTTGAAGTGAGTGTTATGGTTGTCACGCCGTTTTTTGGCGAGATTGATCAGTATTGGCCGATGCCGATTTGCTTCTTTTATTTTTCCATGGGATGAATCAAAATTAAAATAATGTTATGTGTGATTTATAGACTCTACTAATAGGGAAATAAGCATAATATAAACTTAAAAGCAGCACACATTTTAAAACTTTCAATATCGCAACATTCATGTTGGGCAATATTGCCCAAAATCGAGACAAACGACTGATTTTGTAATCAATTTTGGAGTATATTTGTATTTTATTTTGAAAAATTTCAATATTTGGAAATATAGAATCTTTAATTCTGTGGTGAAGTACATTTATGACTGATGATAAATTATTTGTTAAGAGGATGTGGCTTTCCAAATCAAGCAGTAATCAAGTTGTATTCAAGCTGGACAGTTCAAATGACTTAAATTCGGCGGGAAAATATTTGCTGACTCATTTTTTTTTTAATCTCCAAGATTGCTGCAAGCTTAAAATGAATTGAACTGTCAAGCTTGTATTAATATGTAGAATTCAAAGAAATGTCAAGGTTGATTTAAGCTTATGCGCTGTCTGGGTAAAACAAAGACAAGGGAAGAACGATGAAAATTCCTTTCTGTGTCCAGCGTTGCTTCCTGGATTGGACTTTTGGGGTAAGGTTGTGGTCAAGACCTAAGGTCCGAAACTACTATGTACACAGAAACAAACAATTGTGCACCATTTATCTTCGCAACAATGGGAAAAAAACATGTTAAGTAGGAGTTTAATAAAGGCGTTAAACTCGAATTAGAAAACAAGCTCCCTCCCTTTTACTGAGTACTGAACCACCTGAGTAGAAAGCAGGCCGTTTCGTGCGGCGGAACTGACGTCACAAGGGGGCGTGGCCTAGTGACGGTATAGGGGGCGTGGCTTGATGACGTCATGGGAATCGTATCTTGATGACGTCATGACCGGAAGTGACGACACGAGTGGAGTGGAGTTGTTTTTTTTTTTGCTGGATATGATTAGTTTCGTTTTCAGCCGTGAAAGGTTAAGAGGGTATTTTTTTCTAGATTTGTACATTTTTTTTATTTTAGTTTTGGAATTATTAATAAATTTTAGTTAATTTTAATTAATTAATTTGATTACTATCATCTGGTATTAAATTTTAGAACGAATATGTGGACTTGCATTCATTTTTAAAAACTACTTTTTACGGACTTGCCGGCCATGGAACTCGAACCCTGGATCCTTGGCTTCAGAAGCCGAAGCGATAACCACTAAGCTCCTCCCGGCTTTACTAACGTTCTCTAAATATCGAAGTATACTCTACTTTCGGTATCGGACTTTGCAATTTTGTTCTTGAAATGTTCCTGGACTTGTGGAAATAATGTATTCATTATTTTAATAATCTTAATGAATATTGCTCAATAATTTATTGATTATTTTAATTATCTTAATGAATGAATTTTAATTAATCATTAATTTTAATTTTAACTTATTATTTATTTAAACGGGATGGAAGAAAGGGGAAATTGTTTTTAGAAATGGTATTTTCTTATTCTTGCCGGAATTTTCATTTGTGTAGAAACCGGTTCTACAGGACGGAGCGTGGTGATGCATGCTTTTAGATAAGGAAAGGGGAGTCCCCGTTTCGCCTTGGATGCGCGCGCACGTTACGCTGGAAAGGGGAATTTTAATTATTAATTTTAAATTAGTTTCGGGAAAAAAATGAGAAATTTTCTTTCTCGTGAAGTATCAATTTTCTTTTTTGAAGCTTGCAAGTTTTCTTTTGAAAATCGGGGTTGTAATTTTCTGGAAATAATGTATAAATTATTTTAATTATCTTAATGAATTTTATTTAATTGTATTTAATTATTAATTCTTTTATCAACGATTCACTTAATTTTGGGAAAATAGAATAATCTGAGTCCTTTTTTATTTTATTAATAAATCATACATTTTATTTCTATAAAACGTCATTTACTATACAATCCCGAGACCAGACATGAAATAGGAGGATTCTATTTTTTATTTTAGTTATTAAATTTTTTTTCCCCTTGAAGAATTTTAATTTAACAAGTCAAATGATATTTTTCTAATTTTTTAAGATCATTTTTCTTCTAATTTTAAATAATCGTACCTGTATTTAAATAAATGTACCCAAATCACATACATAGCAATTTTACGGACATATACAATCATAAAAAGCCCAGCAATACTAAAACTAAAGTAAATAGAAGTTCACCTTGCAGATACAGATATACAGTCGTACTTTAAATCAAATACATGTTTATACAGAACGCACAAAAGGTATTTTGCACACACATACTCGCATGTAAAAAGTATAGGGACATATACTTATGAAAATAAGGTAAGTCCGGAAGCGCTCAGAAAATGCAAACAGACACAATCACTGTTTTTCATCCACACCTAAATACACTTATACTTTTTTATATAAATCAATCCACTCATAAAATACACTTACACCAATACATTCAAAACCCTTGTATAAAATGAAATGCATACAATAATATATAGACTATAAAAAATATATATGTAGTTAAACACATTTTGCCGATAGAATCACATGTAAGCTATTTTCACTTCAATACATTTAAATCACATAGATACCAAAACGCACAAACATACACCTAAATACACCTGTATACATACATCCATACAAAACCACGCAGACACACGTACAAATGAACGAGAATAATGTAAATCTGGAAGCACTCACACACCGACATGCACTTACAGTACAGGTTTTTCGACTAAATTCATATAAATTATACCCGGACATACTTTGCAGATTTTAACACACACCTAAGTCACATTCATCTAAATACATACATTTTCCCCTAACACACATACGTGCACACTTAATAATATACAAATAGATAGGAAAAAGTTGAAAAATGTTTTGAAAAGGTTGAAAAAAGTTTTGAAATGGTTTGCGACTTCTTTGCACAGTTTTTAAAAAGCTGAAAAACTTTTGAAAAAGTTTAAACGAATTTGGAAAAAGTTGAGAAAGTTTTGAAATGGTTTGCAACTTCACTGCACAGTTTTAAAAAGACTATTTTTTATTTATTAAATAATTGCACTTTTTTCCTTAAATATATTTTTTGAAACAGTTAAAAAAGTTTTGAAATGGTTTGCTACTTCTTACACATTTTTAAAAAGTAGAAAAAAGTTTTGAAAAAGTTGAAACGAATTTGGAAAAAGTTGAAAAAGTTTTGAAATGGTTTGCAACTTCACTGCTCAGTTTTAAAAATACAATTTTTTTATTTATTAAATATTTGCACTTTTTTTTCTTAAAGATTTTTTCCTTTACAGTTTGCAGTGATTTTTAATAACAATTTTTACAAGTCAGTTGTTATTTTTCTAAATTTAAGATGATTTTTCTTCTAATTATAAGTGGTCATACCTGTATTTTAATGAATATACTCAAAAAACAAGTGCACACCGATTTTTACGAAAAAATACAAACATTTACACAAAGATACAGACACGTAAATAATGTACATCCGGAAACGCTTTGCATATACAAACACATCTAACATCTAAGGCATTTTCATCTAAATACATTTCGGAACACTTGCACATATACCAAAACGACAAGTAAGCACACACGCACAAACACATGCTAATAATGTAACTCTGGAAGCATTCACACACAAACGTGCACTTACAGTACTGATTTTTCACCTAAATCACATACACACATACAAAAAAGCACAATACATTCTGAAACACATTAAAATACAAACATTTACCGAAAGATACAGACATGGAAATAATGTACATCCGGAGACACTTTGCATATACAAAAACACCTAATGCATTACATTTCTGAACACATGCTTGTATACCAAAAACGCACACATGTATACCCATCACAGACATACACATGCAAATAAGGTATACGATAAAAGGGAAATAATGTATATCACGGCAAGCTTCGAAAGTAGAAACATACATTCTCGCCCCAAATGCCCTCGCACCCAAAATTCACACACATGTTTACTGAAACACATACAAATACTAACCCAAAACACACACACACACATACGCACTTTGTACAGAAATACATACCAGTATCATAGGTCTAAAAATTCATATAAAGTACATCCAGGCACACTTTATAGATATTAACACACCTACGGTATTTTCACATATTACATTTATCGCATACATACATATCAAAAACTCCAAATACATATGGAACGCACTTAAATACATACATTTTCCCAACACACATACGTACACACTTAATAATATACAAATAAATATAAAAAGTTGAAAATTTTTGAAACGGATTTGAAAAAAGTGGAAAAGTTTTGATATATTTAAAAAAATTTAAAGGGATTTGAAAAAGTTGAAAAAGATTTGATAAATTCAGAAACGGTTTTTCAAAAGTTGAAAAAATTCTGATACCTTTTTTTCCCCTTGTCATTAGTTGCAAAGCTTTAGTGACAATCTCTGCCCGAATAATATTTTCTACTATTTATTTTCTCACTGAACATATTTTTAAATAATATTTATTTACTTATTTTTTAATTTTTCCTTTTTATTTTTCATAAAATAATTCTTGTTAAAATCAGTGTTTAGTTACATGTTTTTTTTTTCTAGAGATAATATTTGTTTTTTTTTATTTTTTTACTTAGTTTTTTTTAAATATTTATGTATATATTTAGGAATTGAGTAGATTTTTTCTGTACTTATGTACAGTTTGTATAAATATTGTACGCTCCTCCTTAATTTTAACAATTCACCGAAGTTAGATGTCTAGATATCCAAATTTTTTAAAAGAAGTATAATAATTCATTAAATATGTGGCCAATTTTCCTATTCTTAAGTAAAAAAATTGCGCGCCTATTGTGCATTTATAACTTAGAAATAACGTAATTATATGTTAATAAAGCGGACATACCTGTTTAACATTCGATTACAAAAATACCTACATTTATCCTATTCACCATAGAATGTGCACCACATTTTTACCAACACATACACAAGAGTTCAGAAATACTAATATAAGTGTAGAGACAGATGCATATATTTACTTATCATGCACATATGATAGTACCTAAACTGAGAAAATTGAGAAACATTTTTCCCCCTCAATATTTGTTTGAGGTATTAAGAAAATAATTTAAAAAAAAATGAAAACTGTCAGTGAAGATACATTTTATTATTGTAAGTAAACTTCTTTTTATTGCTGTTTGGTGCAACTCTTTAAGTAAAGAGACTCTAATGCAGCTACAGTTACAACCGTATCTTAGAAGTACAAAGGAGAAAATTGAGAAAAATTCGCCAAGTTTTTCGATAATCCTATTTTTTATGGTAACCCATATGAGTTATTTGTTACGAATTGGATGAACTGCAAACCGAAATCAACTACAATTGTAAAACCGGGACAAGAATTTCATACAGCTAAGTACCGATAACTTGTAAATTATGATTTTTTACTGAAAAGAGGTATTAAAATAACAGAACATTACCTATTTCGTGAATGAGCAATATAACATTTGAATACGTAATTTACAAACTATCTAACTTAACTTTTTTTTACATTCATTTCTGCATTACATTTTCTCCAATAGCAGTTTTATACCAGGAATTTAAAATAACAAAGTTATAAGAGAAACGTTCTGCAGAAAAACAGACCATCAAATTCAAAATGTACATGTTATAACATTCACAATTTCTTACTAAAAAAAGCAATTTTCAACTAGCGATAGAAATTTTCTAACATGAAATAAAAATTCTGTAAATAAAAAGTTCTAGGATCTTGATAAACATATGTTAAGTACCTTTGAAATTTTATTGTGTTGAAAAAATATGAAGTACAATTGTACATACACATGCAAATAAGGTATACGATAAAAAGGAAATAATGTATATCACGGCAAGCTTCGAAAGTAGAAACATACATTCTCGCCCCAAATGCCCTCGCGCCCAAAATTCACACACATGTTTACTGAAACACATACAAATACTAACCCAAAACACACACACACACATACGCACTTTGTACAGAAATACATACCAGTATCATAGGTCTAAAAATTCATATAAAGTACATCCAGGCACACTTTATAGATATTAACACACCTACGGTATTTTCACATATTACATTTATCGCATACATACATATCAAAAACTCCAAATACATATGGAACGCACTTAAATACATACATTTTCCCAACACACATACGTACACACTTAATAATATACAAATAAATATAAAAAGTTGAAAATTTTTGAAACGGATTTGAAAAAAGTGGAAAAGTTTTGATATATTTAAAAAAATTTAAAGGGATTTGAAAAAGTTGAAAAAGATTTGATAAATTCTGAAACGGTTTTTCAAAAGTTGAAAAAATTCTGATACCTTTTTTTTCCCTTGTCATTAGTTGCAAAGCTTTAGTGACAATCTCTGCCCGAATAATATTTTCTACTATTTATTTTCTTACTGAACATATTTTTAAATAATATTTATTTACTTATTTTTTAATTTTTCCTTTTTATTTTTCATAAATTAATTCTTGTTAAAATCAGTGTTTAGTTACATGTTTTTTTTTTCTAGAGATAATATTTATTTTTTTATTTTTTTACTTAGTTTTTTTTAAATATTTATGTATATATTTAGGAATTGAGTAGATTTTTTCTGTACTTATGTACAGTTTGTATAAATATTGTACGCTCCTCCTTAATTTTAACAATTCACCGAAGTTAGATGTCTAGATATCCAAATTTTTTAAAAGAAGTATAATAATTCATTAAATATGTGGCCAATTTTCCTATTCTTAAGTAAAAAAATTGCGCGCCTATTGTGCATTTATAACTTAGAAATAACGTAATTATATGTTAATAAAGCGGACATACCTGTTTAACATTCGATTACAAAAATACCTACATTTATCCTATTCACCATAGAATGTGCACCACATTTTTACCAACACATACACAAGAGTTCAGAAATACTAATATAAGTGTAGAGACAGATGCATATATTTACTTATCATGCACATATGATAGTACCTAAACTGAGAAAATTGAGAAACATTTTTCCCCCTCAATATTTGTTTGAGGTATTAAGAAAATAATTTAAAAAAAAATGAAAACTGTCAGTGAAGATACATTTTATTATTGTAAGTAAACTTCTTTTTATTGCTGTTTGGTGCAACTCTTTAAGTAAAGAGACTCTAATGCAGCTACAGTTACAACCGTATCTTAGAAGTACAAAGGAGAAAATTGAGAAAAATTCGCCAAGTTTTTCGATAATCCTATTTTTTATGGTAACCCATATGAGTTATTTGTTACGAATTGGATGAACTGCAAACCGAAATCAACTACAATTGTAAAACCGGGACAAGAATTTCATACAGCTAAGTACCGATAACTTGTAAATTATGATTTTTTACTGAAAAGAGGTATTAAAATAACAGAACATTACCTATTTCGTGAATGAGCAATATAACATTTGAATACGTAATTTACAAACTATCTAACTTAACTTTTTTTTACATTCATTTCTGCATTACATTTTCTCCAATAGCAGTTTTATACCAGGAATTTAAAATAACAAAGTTATAAGAGAAACGTTCTGCAGAAAAACAGACCATCAAATTCAAAATGTACATGTTATAACATTCACAATTTCTTACTAAAAAAAGCAATTTTCAACTAGCGATAGAAATTTTCTAACATGAAATAAAAATTCTGTAAATAAAAAGTTCTAGGATCTTGATAAACATATGTTAAGTACCTTTGAAATTTTATTGTGTTGAAAAAATATGAAGTACAATTGTACATACACATGCAAATAAGGTATACGATAAAAAGGAAATAATGTATATCACGGCAAGCTTCGAAAGTAGAAACATACATTCTCGCCCCAAATGCCCTCGCGCCCAAAATTCACACACATGTTTACTGAAACACATACAAATACTAACCCAAAACACACACACACACATACGCACTTTGTACAGAAATACATACCAGTATCATAGGTCTAAAAATTCATATAAAGTACATCCAGGCACACTTTATAGATATTAACACACCTACGGTATTTTCACATATTACATTTATCGCATACATACATATCAAAAACTCCAAATACATATGGAACGCACTTAAATACATACATTTTCCCAACACACATACGTACACACTTAATAATATACAAATAAATATAAAAAGTTGAAAATTTTTGAAACGGATTTGAAAAAAGTGGAAAAGTTTTGATATATTTAAAAAAATTTAAAGGGATTTGAAAAAGTTGAAAAAGATTTGATAAATTCTGAAACGGTTTTTCAAAAGTTGAAAAAATTCTGATACCTTTTTTTTCCCTTGTCATTAGTTGCAAAGCTTTAGTGACAATCTCTGCCCGAATAATATTTTCTACTATTTATTTTCTTACTGAACATATTTTTAAATAATATTTATTTACTTATTTTTTAATTTTTCCTTTTTATTTTTCATAAATTAATTCTTGTTAAAATCAGTGTTTAGTTACATGTTTTTTTTTCTAGAGATAATATTTATTTTTTTATTTTTTTACTTAGTTTTTTTTAAATATTTATGTATATATTTAGGAATTGAGTAGATTTTTTCTGTACTTATGTACAGTTTGTATAAATATTGTACGCTCCTCCTTAATTTTAACAATTCACCGAAGTTAGATGTCTAGATATCCAAATTTTTTAAAAGAAGTATAATAATTCATTAAATATGTGGCTAATTTTCCTATTCTTAAGTAAAACACTTGCGCGCCTATTGTGCATTTATAATTTAGAAATAACGTAATTATATGTTAATAAAGCGGACATACCTGTTTAACATTCGATTACAAAAATACCTACATTTATCCTATTCACCATAGAATGTGCACCACATTTTTACCAACACATACACAAGAGTTCAGAAATACTAATATAAGTGTAGAGACAGATGCATATATTTACTTATCATGCACATATGATAGTACCTAAACTGAGAAAATTGAGAAACATTTTTCCCCCTCAATATTTGTTAGAGGTATTAAGAAAATAATTTTTAAAAAAATGAAAACTGTCAGTGAAGATACATTTTATTATTGTAAGTAAACTTCTTTTTATTGCTGTTTGGTGCAACTCTTTAAGTAAAGAGACTCTAATGCAGCTACAGTTACAACCGTATCTTAGAAGTACAAAGGAGAAAATTGAGAAAAATTCGCCAAGTTTTTCGATAATCCTATTTTTTATGGTAACCCATATGAGTTATTTGTTACGAATTGTATGAACTGCAAACCGAAATCAACTACAATTGTAAAACCGGGACAAGAATTTCATACAGCTAAGTACCGATAACTTGTAAATTATGATTTTTTACTGAAAAGAGGTATTAAAATAACAGAACATTACCTATTTCGTGAATGAGCAATATAACATTTGAATACGTAATTTACAAACTATCTAACTTAACTTTTTTTACATTCATTTCTGCATTACATTTTCTCCAATAGCAGTTTTATACCAGGAATTTAAAATAACAAAGTTATAAGAGAAACGTTCTGCAGAAAAACAGACCATCAAATGCAAAATGTACATGTTATAACATTCACAATTTCTTACTAAAAAAAGCAATTTTCAACTAGCGATAGAAATTTTCTAACATGAAATAAAAATTCTGTAAATAAAAAGTTCTAGGATCTTGATAAACATATGTTAAGTACCTTTGAAATTTTATTGTGTTGAAAAAATATGAAGTACAGATATATCGTTTTTGTGTGCTTATCTCCTAATTATTAATACTATGAAGTGGAAAGTTACAAAACCAACAAGGCTTATAGATAATTAAAGATTAACCTTTCATTTGATTAAACTCATTAATCTGTTGTTTTTTCACAATATTCAGTAACATCGGAATATTTAACCATTACTCCTATAATAAACTATGTTTAGTGTCTCAAAAATAGCAATAATTCGCCGATTCATGGTCTTTGACTTTAAAAAAAAAAAAGTAAGCTGAGAGATCGGAACCTAATTTGAACATTCTTGAAAGGTAAGAACTTGATTTTTTGTCCAATTAGAAACAGAATATTTTAATTGAGATGTATGAGCTTTCCATTTATAAAATATTTGTTGGCCGGACTTGGTGACATTTTCGAAGATTTTTCCAAAATTGGGAGAAAAGCAATTTATTTTTTGTTTTCAATAATATCAAGTATATGAACCTGACGCATTTTTTACGAAGTGATGACAGGACTTAGAAGTGATTTCAGAAGTAACAAAATGTATTTCAGGATTCTTCAAATATGAAAGTACTCTGTTTAATACACAATTTTCTTCAACTTTGAAAATTATACGCAACATACCAAGAAACACGGGCCTAACAACATGTAAAACTTGACATATTTCATGAGTTGCTAATCCTTTGCGCACATTCTTTTTTTTTCAGAAATAAATTGATTGGGAGGAACTTAGTAGTTTTTAGAAGAGATGGTACCTATAGTTTCTTCTTTACGTGTTCCGATCTTAGTAAGTTCTTAGAGTATAACGAACTTGGAGTAATTTTCTCAGAAAAAATTATTGATTTACCATTTCTTAATCACACCAGAAAACCTTACGGTAATCGGCTGATTATTTTTTTAGAAATTCTTGTAAATGAACTTGTAAAATGTCCTAAGTAAACCTACTTAGAACATTTTACAAGACTCTTTTAAGTTATGGACTTTGCGTACTTTTGGACGACATGAACTATTTGTGAAGTAACAGTTAGCATTGTGAAGTAACAGTTAGCATTTGTGAAGTAACAGAAGCATGTACAAAAATTTACTCTTTTAGCCCTAACGATCGACATTAGTACATTTTACATATTTTAGCAAAAAAGCCATATTTTTAGCAAAAAACACATATTTTTTCAATTATTATCGCCCCCCAAAAATTATAACACAAAAATTTACCTTTTTAGCCTTAACGATTAATTTTTTTATATACCTTTTGGACAAAAAACAGACAAAATTTTCAGCAAAATCACATTTTTTCAACGTAAAGCCCATAGGTATCCCACGTATATCATACCCCTTATAGTGCGGGCTACGGCGGTGCTGTTTTTACTAAGGTGGCGAAGAATTTGAGCCAGCTGGGAAACTCATCTCACGGGCGGTATCTCCCTCTAAAAATGTCTTTCTGTCTTTTTTCATACTGTGACAAGGCTAAATTACGAGGTGTTTGTTTACATGTCGTTTTTGATCGTTTCAATCCCGAAAATATTTTTCAACACTGAAACGACCGAACGAATGTAACACCTCGTGTATTAGCTGTAACAGTATGCGAAAGCTTTTTTAAGACATACGATGCCCTTGATGAGATTTCCAGCTCAGCCAAATTCTACGCCACCTTAGTAAAAACAGCATCGTCGAAGCACACTATAAAGGGTAAGCTACACATGGGATACCTTTGAGCTATACGTTGAAAGAATATGTTTTTTCTGAAAATTTTGTCTGTTTTCTGTCCAAAAGAAATATAAAAATACTAATCGTTAAGGCTAAAAAGGTAAATTTTTGTGTTGTAATTTTGGGGGGCTATAAGAATTGAAAAAAAAATATTTGTTTTTTGCTGAAAATATGGCTTTTTTGCTAAAACATGTAAAATGTACTAATGTCGATCGTTATGGCTAAAAAAGTAAGTTTTTGTACATGCAAATTAACTGTTACTTCACAAATAGTTCATATCGTCTAAAAGTACGCAAAGTCCATAACTTAAAACAGACTTGTAAAATGTACTAAGTAGGTTTACTTAGAACATTTTACAAGTTCATTTACAAGAATTTCTAAAAAAAAATCAGTCGATTTCCGTAAGGTTTCCTGGTGTGATTAAGAAAGGGTAAATAAATAATTTTTTCTAAGAAAATTACTCAAAGTTCCTTATACTTTAAAAACTTACTAAGATCGGAACACGTAAAGAAGAAAATATAAGTACCATCTCTTCTCAAAACTACTAAGTCCCTCCCAATCAATTATTTCTAAGAAAAAAAGAATGTGCGCAAAGGGTTATCAGCGCATGAAATATGTCACGTTTTACATGTTAGTAGGCCCGCGTTATTTGGTATGTTGCGTATAATTTTCAAAGAAGAAAATTGTGTATTAAACAGAGTACTTCCATATTTGGAGAATCCTGAAATAAATTTTGTTACTTCTGAAATCACTTCTAAGTCCTGTCATCACTTCGTAAAAAATGCGTCAGGTTCATTTACTTGATATTATTGAAAACAAAAAATAAATTGCTTTTCTCCCAATTTTGGAAAAATCTTCGAAAATTTCACCAAGTCCGACCAACAAATATTTTATAAATGGGAAGCTCATACATCTCAATTAAAATATTATGTTTCTAATTGGACAAATAATCAAGTTCTAACCTTTCAAGAATGTTCAAAGTAGGTTCCGATCTCTCAGCTTACATTTTTTTTTTTTTTTTTTGAAAAATTCAAAGACCTTGAATCGACGAATTATTGCTATTTTTGAGACACTAAACATAGTGTATTATAGGATTCATGGTTAACTATTTCGATGTTACTGAATATTGTGAAAAAACAAAAGATTAATGAGTCTAATCAAATGAAAGGTTAATCTTTAATTACCTATAATCCTTGTTGGTTTTGTAACTTTCCACTCCATAGTATTAATATTTAGGAGATAAACATACAAAAACGATATATCTGTACTTCATATTCTTTCAGCACAGTGAAATTTCAAGGCTACTTAACATATATTTATCAAGGTCCTAGAATATTTTATTTACAAAATTTTTATTTCATGTTAGAAAATTTCTATCGCTAGTTGAAAATTGCTTTTTTTAGTAAGAAATTGAGAATGTTATGATATGTACATTTTGCATTTGATGTTCTGTTTTAGTAGAAAGTTTGTAAATTACGTATTCAAATATTATAATGCTCATTCACAAAATAGGTAATGTACTGTTATTTTAATACCTCTTTTCAGTAAAAAATCATAATTATCAAGTTATCTGTACTTACCTGTAAGAAATTCTTATCATGGTTTTACAATTGTAATTGATTTCGGTTTGCTGTTCATCCAATTCGTAACTAATAACTCATATGGGTTACCATAAAAAATACGATTATCGAAAAACTTTGCGAATTTTTCTCAATTTTGTCCTTTGTACTTCTAACATACGGTTGTAACTGTAGCTGCTTTAGAGTCTCTTTACTTAAAGAGTTGCAGAAACAGAAATAAAAAGAAGTTTACTTACAATAATAAAATGTATCTTCACTGACAATTTTCATTTTTTTAAAATTATTTTCTTAATACCTCTAACAAATATTGAGGGGAAAAAATGTTTCTCAATTTTCTCAGTTTAGGTACTATCATTTGTGCATGATAAGTAAATATATGCATCTGTCTCTACACTTATATTAGTATTTCTGAACTCTTGTGTATGAGTTGGTAAAAATGTGGTGCACATTCTGTGGTGAATAGGATAAATGTAGGTATTTTTGTAACCGAATGTTAAACAGGTATGTCCGCTTTATTAACATATAATTACGTTATTTCTAAGTTATAAATGCACAATAGCCGTGCAAGTGTTTTACTTAAGAATAGGAAAATCGGCCACATATTTAATGAATTATTTTACTTTATTAAAAAATCTGGATATCTGGACATCTAACTTCGGTGAATTGTTAAAATTAAGGAGGAGCGTACAATATTTATACAAACTGTACATAAGTACAGAAAAAATCTACTCAATTCCTAAATATATACATAAATATTTTAAAAAACTAAGTAAAATAAATAAATAAATAAATATTATATCTAGAAAAAAAACATGTAACTAAACACTGATTTTAACAAGAATTAATTTATGAAAAATAAAAAGGAAAAAGGAAAAAATAAGTAAAAAGATATTATTTAAAAAT
This sequence comes from Cheiracanthium punctorium, assembly GCA_038373885.1. Classification (NCBI taxonomy): domain Eukaryota; kingdom Metazoa; phylum Arthropoda; class Arachnida; order Araneae; family Cheiracanthiidae; genus Cheiracanthium; species Cheiracanthium punctorium. The sequence continues at coordinate 528,628 of JAWZYV010012009.1, forward strand.
ATGTTCAGTACGAAAATAAATAGTAGAAAATATTATTCGGGCTTGAACGGACGAAAATAAATAGTCTCGGGCTCGGACGAAAGTCCGGGCTCGGACGAAAATAAATAGTAGAAAATATTATTCGGGCCGAAATTGTTAAAATTAAGGAGGAGCGTACAATATTTATACAAACTGTACATAAGTACAGAAAAAATCTACTCAATTCCTAAATATATACATAAATATTTTAAAAAACTAAGTAAAATAAATAAATAAATAAATATTATATCTAGAAAAAAAACATGTAACTAAACACTGATTTTAACAAGAATTAATTTATGAAAAATAAAAAGGAAAAAGGAAAAAATAAGTAAAAAGATATTATTTAAAAATATGTTCAGTACGAAAATAAATAGTAGAAAATATTATTCGGGCAGAGATTGTCACTAAAGCTTTGCAACTACTGATAAGGGAAAATGAGGTTTCAGAATTTATCAAACCTTTTTCAACTTTTTCAAATCCCTTTCAAATTTTTCAAATTTATCAAAACTTTTCATGTTTTTTTAAATCAGGTTCAAGAAAAAATTTGAACTTTTTATATTTATTTGTATATTATTAACTGTGTACGTATGTGTGTTTGGGAAAATGTATGCATTTATATATATATATATATATATATATATATATAAGTGCCTTCGATATGTATTTGGAGTTTTTGACATGTATGTATGCGATAAATGTATTATGTGAAAATACCTTAGGCATGTTAATATCTGTAAAGTATGCTATGATATACTTCATATGAATTTTTAGACCTATGATACTGGTATGTATTTCTGTACAAAGTGCGTATATGTGTGTATGTGTTTTGGGTAAGTATTTGTACGTGTTTTAGTAGACACGTGTGTGAATAAGTGCATTTGGGGCGAGAATGTATGTTTCTACTTTCGAAGCTTGCCGTGATATATATTATTTCCCTTTTATCGTATACCTTATTTGCATGTGTATGTGATGGGTATGCATGTGTGCGTTTTTGGTATACAAGAATGTGTTCAGAAGTGTAATACATTAGGTGTGTTTGTATATGCAAAGTGTCTTCGGATGTACATTATTTCCATGTCTGTATCTTTGGGTAAATGTTTGTATTTTAATGTATTTCAGTATGTATTGTGCTTTCTTGTATGTATGTATTCAATTTAGGTGAAAAATCAGTACTGTAAGTGCGCGTTTGTGTGTGAGTGCGTCCGGAGTTACATTATTAGTATGTGTTTGTGCGTGTGTGTTTACTTGTCGTTTTGGTATACGTGCCTGTGTTCCGAAATGTATTTAGATTAAATTGCCTTAGATGTTAGATGTGTTTGTATATGCAAAGTGTTTCCGGATGTACATTATTTACGTGTCTGTATCTTTGGGTAAATGTTTGTATTTTTTCGTAAAAATCGGTGTGCACTTGTTTTTTGAGTATATTCATTAAAATACAGGTATGACCACTTATAATTAGAAGAAAAATCATCTTAAATTTAGAAAAGTAACATCTAACTTGTTAGAATTGTTATTCAAAATCAATGCAAACTGTAAATGAAAAAATCTTTAAGGAAAAAAAGTGCAAATATGTAATAAATAAAAAATAATATTTTTAAAACTGTGCAGTGAAGTTTCAAACCATTTCAAAACTTTCTCAGCTTTTTCCAAATTCGTTTAAACTTTTTCAAAAGTTTTTTCAACTTTTTAAAAACTGTGCAAAGAAGTCGCAAACCATTTCAAAACTTTTTTCAACTTTTACAATAACCGTTTCAACTTTTCCAAACCATTTGAAAACTTTTTCAAAACATTTTTCAACTTCTTCTGATCTATTTGTATATTATTAAGTGTGCACGTATGTGTGTTAGGGGAAAATGTATGTATTTAGATGAATGTGACTTAGGTGTGTGTTAAAATCTGCAAAGTATGTCCGGGTATAATTTATATGAATTTTTAAACCTGTGATACCGGTTTGTATTTGTGCATTTTAGTATGCGTGTGTATGATTTAGTCGAAAAACCTGTACTGTAAGTGCATGTCGGTGCGTGAGTTCTTCCGGATTTACATTATTCTCGTGCGTTTGTACGTGTGTCTGCGTGTTTTTGTATGGATGTATGTATACAGGTGTATTTAGGTGTATGTTTGTGCGTTTTGGTATCTATGTGATTTAAATGTATTGAAGTGAAAATAGCTTGCATGTGATTCTATCGGCAAAATGTGTTTAACTACATATATATTTTTTATAGTCTATATATTATTGTATGTATTTCATTTTATACAAGGGTTTTGAATGTATTGGTGTGTGTGTGTTTTATGGATGGATTGATTTATATAAAAAAGTATAAGTGTATTTAGGTGTGGATGAAAAACAGTGATTGTGTCTGTTTGCATTTTCTGAGCGCTTCCGGACTAGCCTTATTTTCATAAGTATATGTCCCTATACTTTTTACATGCGAGTATGTGTGTGCAAAATACCTTTTGTGCGTTCTGTATAAACATGTATTTGATTTAAAGTACGACTGTATATCTGTATCTGCAAGGTGAACGCCTATTTACTTTAGTTTTAGTATTTCTGGGCTTTTTAAGATTGTATATGTCCGTAAAATTGCTATGTATGTGATTTGGGTACATTTATTTAAATACAGGTATGATTATTTAAAATTAGAAAAAAAAATGATCTTAAAAAATTAAAAAAATATCATTTGACTTGTTAAATTAAAATTCTTCAAGGGGAAAAAAATTTAATAACTAAAATAAAAAATAGAATCCGCCTATTTCATGTCTGGTCTCGGGATTGTATAGTAAATGACGTTTTATAGAAATAAAATGTATGATTTATTAATAAAATAAAAAAGGACTCAGATTATTCTATTTTCCCAAAATTAAGTGAATCGTTGATTAAAGAATTAATAATTAAATACAATTAAATAAAATTCATTAAGATAATTAAAATAATTTATACATTATTTCCAGAAAATTACAACCCCGATTTTCAAAAGAAAACTTACAAGCTTCAAAAAAGAAAATTGATACTTCACGAGAAAGAAAATTTCTCATTTTTTTTCCCGAAACTAATTTAAAATTAATAATTAAAATTCCCCTTTCCAGCGTAACGTGCGCGCGCATCCAATCAAAAAGGGGATTCCCCTTTCCTTATCTAAAAGCATGCATCACCACGCTCCGTCCTGTAGAACCTGTTTCTACACAAATGAAAATTCCGGCAAGAATAAGAAAATACCATTTCTAAAAACAATTTCCCCTTTCTTCCATCCCGTTTAAATAAATAATAAGTTAAAATTAAAATTAATGATTAATTAAAATTCATTCATTAAGATAATTAAAATAATCAATAAATTATTGAGCAATATTCATTAAGATTATTAAAATGATGAATACATTATTTCCACAAGTCCAGGAACATTTCAAGAACAAAATTGCTAAGTCCGATACCGAAAGTAGAGTATACTTCGATATTTAGAGAACGTTAGTAAAGCCGGGAGGAGCTTAGTGGTTATCGCTTCGGCCTCTGAAGCCAAGGATCCAGGGTTCGAGTCCCATGTCCGGCAAGTCAAGTCAGAAAAAAATAATTTTAAAAAATAAATCTAAGTCCACAAATTAGTTCTAAAATTTAATACCAGATGATAGTAATGAAATTATTTAATTAAAATTAACTAAAATTCATTAATAATTCCAAAATTCAAATCCAGAAAAAAATATCATGGTAACCTCTCACGGCTGAAAACGAAACTAATCACATCCAGCAAAAAAAAACAACTCCACTCCACTCGTGACGTCACTTCCGGTCATGCCCAATGACTTCATCAAACCATCCCCCCTTGTGACATCACGTCCGCCGCACGAAACGGCCTGCTTACTACTCACCTGTACTTTCAGATTAAAACTTGTACTTGTAAATAATAAAAAATTTCAAATGAGAAGCCTATTGTAGTAAGCTTAAATACTGCATATACTTAGTATTAATGTAATATACAGTGAATATCAATTATGAGGCAATTTTTGTTACAGACTTTGAATTAAATAAATCATTCATAGTCACCTAATGTGATGTCTTTGATTATTGATTAAAGCAATACAGATTGAATTAACGAAATATTTTTCTCTTCGTGTTCTCATAGGCAAAGTGTATTCTAAACTTTTCAATATTGTCAACTGCGCCTTTAAAAGAAGGTTGTTAAAGCTACAGCTGCGGGGAAAAATAGCCCACTAGTACTTTAGTCAGACGTCGTTTTTTGTACAGCAAAGTTACAGATACCAATCGTTTACGATTGTCGCACACTTTAATTTGCTGTACAGAAAAATTGCATAAGGGGCCGTCTCCATATTAAAATTCGCATCAACTTTTTTTTCCAATAGGAACCCCTAGATTTCACTTCAGATTTCAAAAATTTAGCTCATTTTAACCCCGGATACCAATTTTCAATAAATTTGAACTAAAAATGGGTGAGTAATGAGCTTCCAAAATCCCCCTCCCCATATGTAAAAATATTTTTTTTCATATTTTAATTCATATCTCATATAATATTGATAATAAGAAGCTGACTTTTATTCGTACTATTAGAACTAAACGACCCAAAGATAATTTACTATTATTAAAATTTTTAATAAAATATTAATATGAATTATGAATTATTAAATTAATATTAAAAAAAATATGAATAGCAACCTAGCCAAATTTTGATGGAAATAGATACAAAAAGTGATTTTACATGGCTGTGCAAAATTAAAAATTTTTCCGTTCAGTAGTTTAATTTATATTAAATAAAATGTGTTATTTTCTTGAGTTAAGGGACCATATATAAATTTACTAAGTGACAATTTTTGGAAATTTTCGTAAAGTAAACGTAAATTAGATTTCTTTTGTGCAAAAACAGAAAAAGATAGCGGTATTGAAAAAATATCAAATTTTTATGCAAAATTAGAGGATTCCACATTTTGATGGTGATTCTATAAAGCGTCTATTGTTGCACCCGCTATCATATCCCACCAAATAAAATGTTTTCCATGTATAGAATTAGATGCAGTAGATGTATGTCTTCCAATACAACATCGTATTTCTGAAAAACTAACATCCTCAACATTCCAGGCATGAATTTGACCTTTTTTTAATATTGGAAACATCAGGTCTTTGAACTGGCCCATACTCAAACATTCAACACACATTCAAAATCACATTTTTCTCTCTAAATTTTCATCTGACTATAAATTAAAATACCGCCAAAAGTATTATAAGAATATTGCGCATTGCAGACGATAATATTAAATCAAGAATGTGAAATAACAAATACAGTGATAATATTGGGTCGGCAAAAAAGTAATTGCGTTTTATACATGAAATTCAAACAAATAAATTTCCAGCTGAGTAACTAAAATAAATAGCTGACTAACATTCATAATTGTAGTCAGAAGAGCAGAGAACAGCCTCTCACTCCTGGCAACATTTCACCTGTCTAAGAGAACCTTCAAGAGAAATACTCAATAAAAATTTCAAAATTAGATAGATTTTCAAAATCGTGAGCAGTCGTTCTGCATTTTTCCTTTAAATCGTGTTTATGAAACAAGGAAGTTATGGACTCACGGGTCATTTGAACCACTGACTAAATGTTCTAATTTCGACACCTGATATTCTTAGTACAAAAAACTTTAAGACTAGAAATAGTATTTTCCGTGAAAATAATATTTATATCTTTGAACTCTCGCGAGCGAAATTTATGAAAGGCGAAAAGTTCGGAACCTACAAATAGCGTTTCTCAATCTGCAGAAAGTCCCTTAAAAAGGCGCAAAAAATGTCGCAATGTCTCCGGAAATTATCGTAGGAAATTGGTAAAAATATATTTAGGGTAATTTGAAGGTTTTCTTTCGTTTAATAAAGTCAAAGTAGTATGTTGCCATTGAAAAAGAACGAAGTTGATGCAGAATTAAATATGAAGACGGCCCCTTATGCAAATAAAATTACTAGAAAATTAAAGTATACGTTATTTGCAAACGAATGGTATATATAACTTTGCAGTCCCATGAATAAGGGCCAAATAAACATATTGAAAAAGAACTTGCTGCATAAAGTCCTTTGAGGATTATTATACGCATCAGTCGGGCAATGGACTTAATTTTTATCAAAGAGACCATTTCAGAAAGGATTTCGTGGACGTTTTAGGTCATTTTTTAGAGCAGCAGTACCGATGCTGAAGAGCGGAACAAAGATTATTGGTAGACACCTATTTAACAGCGGAGTGGATATCCTGAATGATGTATCGAAGGGCGAGGACCTTAAAATAGCAGCAAGACGACGCATGAAAGAAGCAGGGAAACAGCTCACCGACAAAGCAGCTGCTAACGTGAAATCAGTGATTGGATCTGGACGCAATAAAAAGAGGAAGCGACCAATGAAAAACGTCAGTCTACGTCGAACCAAGAAGGTGAAAGTTCACGATATTTTTACTTAATCATGTACGGTTTAATTCACAAGGACTCGGTAGCCTGCGCTAAATCCGAGTTGGACTTATTTGTGATGCCCCCTACTCAAACGGCTATTGAAAAAGGACAGTTTCTTGAATATCACCCCATTGCCAACATACAAAATGGAGGACCCGTAGAATTTAACATATCTGGAAGTGGTGAAGCATATTTAGACCTCTCTTCGTCTCACATCTACGTGAAAGTAAAAATTGTAAAGTCGGATGGATCCGACCTGGACGAAAAGGATGTCGTGGCCCCTATTAATTGATTTTTACAATCCCTTTTTTCGCAAGTAGATGTCAGTTTGAATGAGCGAGTGATTTCTACATCCAGCAATACTTACCCGTACAGAGCCTACATCGAAACTTTAATGAATTATGGAGAAGACTCCAAGAAAAGTTTACTTTCCTGTTCCATTTTTTACAAGGATACGAATCTGGTAACAGCTAATCCCACGCTACGACCCATGCAAATGAAGGTCTCAAGAACGCTATGACCTAACTTCTATGAGTAAAAGTTTAGATATGATTTGTCAATTGCACTGCGATATTTTCCAGCAAAATGGATTTTTACTAAACATGGTGGATGTAAAGATGAAAATGACGCGCAGCAAGCCCAATTTTTGTTTGATGTCTGCTACAGCTAATGAATATAACGTGATATTAGAGCATGCATTATTGTTTATTAGAAAAGTTAAAGTGAGACCCGGTACTCAATCGGACATGCAAAACCTCTGGAGAAAACTTCTGCAAAATATCCCATTGATCGTGTCATGTGTAAGTTATATTCTGTCTCTGCAGGCAGTTGGTCCTTTTTACAAGACAATGTGTTTCTGGGGTAATGCCCAAACGTGTGATCGTGGGATGCCTGGATAATGCTGCAGTGAGCAGACAATATAACCTAAATCCGCTTTTGTTCAATAATTATGACGTTAGTTTTTTAAGTATTTTCGTGGACGGGCACCCTTTACCGAGTAAGCCATTAGAGTTAAATTTTGAGAACAGCAGTTACATGCGCTTATCATCATCTATTTTCGCGTTTTAATCAAGATAAGGGTATATTTTTAACCCGAGAAGAGTTTGCTCAAGGACACGCCCTCTACGCTTTCGACTTGATCACGGATCTCTGTGATGGACCTCATTTAAGTTTACAACACCAAGGTAATTTACGATTAGAAATTAAATGTGCCAAAGCCTTTACCAAGACCATCTCCGCATTTATTTTTGCTGAATCTGAAAACGTGATTGAAATTTCAAAATCGCGTCGCGTCTTATGTGACTATCCCAATTGAGAAGAATAATGAATACAATTCAGATATGACAAGTACTTTCTAAGGATTAATTTACAAAAAAGTACTTTTTGGATGTGTATGCGAGTGACGAGTTACCTGAAAAAATTTCAAAGTATCCTGCATCTCTCGTGATGAATGTCGACCGATTTACTCAACAAGAATGTCACTGGCTTGCTTTTTATTTGCATTCGCCCATCCAGATTGAGTTCTTTGATTCGTATGGAAATGCACCGCAAGCCTTTAAAGGGCCTATCCTGGGCTTTGCATCGAGATATCCCAATATAGTCTTTCACACACTCAAGTTACAAAGTGATGTTACAGCTGTTTGTGCTCAATACTGTACGTATTATCGCTATTGTAAATCCAAATGCCGTTCATTAAATCAGTTTGTGTCTACTTTTGTACCAAAAAATATAAGTAATGACAAACTAGTGTATAATTTTGTTGCCAAACGATTTCATGCATATGTGAACTTTTATCAATAAAAAAATTATTTAAACAATACTCACCGTGTGTCTGTCTGCATTCGCAATGGAATTCTCAAAGCTGCTACAACCTTTTAATATGCTCATCTCTGCGCCTTCGCAAAGTGGTAAACGTTTTTGGGTGAAACAATTACTCAGTTTCAAACGGGAAATCTTTTCAGTAGTACCGGATGAAATAGTATGGATCTATGGAATATACCAAAGCTTGTTTAACACTAGAAGCGCCGCACTTTCTTCCTACCTAGAAGCGCCAGTAGCAGTCAAATTGACTGCTCAAAGAATTTTGTACATTTATTTAAGTACAAAAAGTTTATGGTATTTTTAAAAGCTTTTTTAAAGAATAAAATGTTAATTTTTACTAAAATACATGCTACAAAAAATATTTTTACTTACTTTTTATTAAAACTCATTTTAATGCTATTTGCAATTTTTACATTTAGAATTTTTTCAATGCTGGAAGTGCATTTACCATATATGAAATGTGAACATTTCTGGCACATATCACTTCTTTTGTTGTTCTTACAAAATCCAATTTGGCACTGACGTCTCTTTTTTGAGAGTTTTTTTAGTGGTGTTCGAAAACTCCCGAGGGCAGTTGTGCACTTGCCTTTTTCTTCAAAAGACTCGCTCTCAATTCATCTGCCAATTGAAAAAGAAAGTTATGTCTTGTTATAGACTTACTACTCGTTTCTTGGCAGGCATTAGTTCCTGCCAAATCCAGCATATTATAGAAAATATGCACGGGGCATCTACGGGAAGCAGTCCGCACAGAATATTTACGCGTCATTTGGTCAATAATGTGAACTCCACATTTGGTTTTGTTGTAGAATTCTACTGTTGCTGGAAGTTTTTTCACAGTTTATGACTCTACATTTACATCTGTATGCAAGCAGGTCATTTTTATTCTTTTTACCCTGATAGACTGTCAGTGTAGTGTCTCCATTTTTCAGTAAAACTGTTTCGTGAAGCTGGGTTTTTGATTTCCTGATCTCATGCGGAATTTCTTTTCTATGTCTTCTTACTGTCCCCACAAAACTTGCATTCCTCATTTTAAGTTTTTTAGCTATGAAAGCGAGGAAAAATAGTTGTCCGCTGTCACATTTCTACCTGTATTCAGATAAGGGCTCAGAAGGCGCATTACTATATTTTCAGGAAGGCTTTCATTTTCATTTCTTGCGTCATCCTTTCCAAGATATGGAAAAGCATTTCACATAAACTTAAGAGTCAACATCAACTAGCATCCAAAATTTTATACCAAATTTATCTGGTTCATTTGGCATACATTGAATTAACTTGCACCTAACTTAGGATGGAAATAGTTGTTCATCAACCACCAGATTTTCTCCTGTCTTATAAGGAAGAGAGCATTTTTCTATAAATGTGTTCCAGATGTCTGAAAAATTAGCAAACTTATCAGTTTCTAAATGTTAACTCCTGTTTGACTTCAAATCAAATCTTAGATTTTTCATGATATCTCGAAAACGATTGCGGGAGATTGTTTCTTTATAAAAAAAGGAGGATCCCAAGTATTGTTCCACAGAAAATCGTAATACATATTATTGCAACCATATGCTCATCTAGCATAAATAATAGCAATAAAAGCATCAAGCTCTTCTAAAGCTATTGACCAGTTCGCTTCGTTGTTCAAAGCTGCTCTGTTTCTGTACATTTTTACTTTCCGAACATGTACCATGTAAGGAAAGTAGTGTAATCATGAAAAAATTCGACTTCGAGATTTTGGTGTATTGACACGTTTTGAGGTCTTCTGAATTCATTTATTCTATTTTTACGAGATGTATGTATGTATGTGTGTATGTGATTGAACATGATAGCTACTAAACGGGGCATTCGATTGAGCTCAAATATGTATATATGTTATAAATAACCATCGTAAGACCGGTATTGATTTTGATGTGTATAGGACTTAAGTTTTTCTACAGGGCTACGACAAAGATTTCTTTTACATTATGGCATATGGGGAGAAATTCTTGAAAGTGCGAAAAGGTTAGCTTGGTAGGCAGTGAAAGGAAATAGATAAAATGTTTCTGTAATCACGAAAGGGGTGAACAAAAAACAGGAGCGGAAAGAGGGGGGGGGGAAATTACAAGTATTTCATGGATTAGAGAAATAGTGAATGAAAGGAATATGTAGGAGAAGTGTTTCTTCATGGTAAGATTTTTTCTGCGTGATAAATAACGATGAATAAACTCAATTTCACTAGCAGTCAATTTGACTGCTCGTGGCGCTTCTAGGTATACATAAAAATATTTTCATTAATTTTATTTTCATTCATTGCATATTTGGTGCCAATAATTTTCAAGGTTTTTTAGGAGAATTCAAAAAATTATGACTTCCTAAAGTAAAGGGTCTTTTAGGAATCCAAACTAAAATGGCGAAAACAGTCAAAATGACTGCTCTGGCGCTTCTAGTGTTAATGAGATAGAGGGCGTAACTTTTGTAGCAGGGCTTCCATCCAATTATCGACAGCAGACTTCGTGCCGATTACACAGATGTGTAATCGATTACGATTACGATTAATTTTCACTTTTAGACCAGGATTACGATTACCGGACAAAGTATAATTCCCGATTATAGTTAGATTACGATTATCATATAAAACCCAATTTCCGATTAGGATTAGATTACGATTATGTAATCTATTAAAACTTTCGATTATGATTACATTTGAGTCCGATTATGATTATATTTGAGTCCGATTACGATTACATTACGATTACAAAACTTTTCTTTTTACCCTTCTGGCGTTGATATTATAATGTCTAAATTTTACAATTTTAACTCGAGAACAGAATAATGGGTCCATCTGTTCAGGGAGCTGAATTACAAGAATGCCATACAGCAAGAACTTCTATACTATTAGACGAACCTGGTTGATTTCCTAGGCCCACTTGTGAAAAGTTTTTTAATGCATACAAACCTCTATTTGAACATGGCATTTTCCGATTTTAACTTAAACATATGTCATTTACAGTGTGCGTGTGGGGTGGGAGGGGGGGGCAGGCTTGGTGGTTTAACACAGCTTTGAAATAAACCCAGGATTAACCTAATCAAGCAAAAATTAGTATACCAAAATTGATATTTGATCCCTTCTATGCTCGGCATTGCTTCCTTGCCTATGTCCTGATTTTCTGGTTCCGAAAGAGGTACTGGCAGACGCATGAAAAGTTAGCCGTGGTTCCTATTCAGCCGTGAAGGAGGAACCTCTGTCATTACGATCTTGCAACGATGTGCGCGAACATATTAAACCAAAGTTTAAGATTTTTTAATGCATTGAATAAAATGCTAAAAACAGGGGCTCTCGACAAATGCATTGTTTTCTCCACAATAACCGTTAGCCTGAATCTGAATAGATGAGGCTGAACGCATATTGCAGTTATTATTTCACAGAAAACTTCACGCACAGTTTAACTTCTTTTTTTATACTTTCATAACACGTATATGGGCATTAAATATCTAAAACTGGGCCTGCCGAACAAACAAACTTTTAATTTCTAGAATACACACGCCATTTCAAAAATTCAAAACTAACTACTAACTTTAGATAGTAGTTAGTTTTGAAGTGCATGCATACTACATGCATACTATGCATACTACATGCATACTATCTATTGAGGATAATTTAAGAATTACAGAAAGACTTAAGAATGCTACTAATAATAATTACTTAAGTATAGCAGAATGGAGATGTATAAAGATATCTCTAAACATACATCTTAAAAGTGTGGTGGGTCATATATAGTGTATTGGTGCTGGTACGACGTAACAAACAAAACTGGACAGTGATATTGGCGGTGTGAATGGTAAAACCCAATGTAATGCCAATTACAATAAAAAAGGCACGAATTTACTGTAAAACTATTTTATAAATAATTAATCGTTCAAGGATGCTCACTTTCTAAGCAATTAGCTGTTATATATGCTAAAGTACTGACACACATTTTTGTCTCTGGTCAAGAATTCCTTTTACATATTGGATATTTAATATACACATACAAACATACAAACATTGAAATTTAATGAAAATAGTAAAGTGCCAAAAGTTGTTTAAACTTTTGAATGTGGTATAAAGGAGCTAACATTTTTATGAGAGATAGAAAATAGGTTAATATAGACGTAGAGATGTCAAAGATTTGCGGATTGGGGGGGGGGGATGTCTGTATATAGGTTAAATATATTCAAGAGTGGAAATAGTGAAATTTTTATAGGTTTTGCGGGAGGAAAAGACTTTTGAATCGATGGTGTTTTAAACAAAGTAGACGGCAAGCGGAACATGTTGTCCCTTGTCCTACGCCTATGTTGGTTAATGCGAATTCTCGGAGAAATTATAAAAGCTTATAATACACACAATAGAAAAGTTATATATAATTTAGTCTCCAGTTTAATTCCAAATTGATAATAAATAGATGCCAACAATTCAACTTCGAAAGACGTACTTTGTTTTAATATAATATGTGTACAGTACAAATTAGATAAAAACAAAATATTTTAAATAATTTTCACACTCATCAGTGAAAAAAACGAAGTACGAATACTTTGTGAATCATATTATAAAAAAATGAACTGTTTTCTGGGACTAATCACTAACACTGGCATAAATGAAAATAAATTATTTATCCGTTAAACTTTTAGAACTAAGTCAAGGCAGCCAATCGAGTCGAAAATAAGACAAAATTGATTTTTAATACTTCATTATGTATTTCTAAGCATTTTTACTCTCACCATCAAATTCTATTGGAAAAAAAATGTTAATTCTATTAAAGGGGGAAAAGGGGTTTTGTAGATCATCCCTACTCTTTACCCATTTATCCAGAAATTTATCGATAATTAAAAAATATTGATATTTCTAAAGGTCTTTATACATTAAAGAATTATTACATTCTTATGCAATTACATTCTTATTAATAGCACAAAGATATACTAATTTTTAACGGAAATATATGCGCTCCTACCTGCTTATCCAAACAACACAAGGAACCAAAGTTTATCTGTTGTCCACTAATCCAAACAACACATTCATAGTTCTTAAATGCACATCCTTTTCCATTTTTATTTTTATACTTTTCTAAAACTGTAAAAACATGCTGCACTTTTTCCTGTGTAGGTGCCATTTATGTTCTTTTTCACGACCGCAAATCAAAATGAAGAAATGAAGCAAAGATCTGACACCACAAGAAATAGTCACTTTCTTCTGGGAAGTCCATTCTATTCTTGTCTCTCACCAGTCCAGCCTCGGATGAACAGAAGACGACAGACAACAACAACAACAACAACAAAAAAGAATGGTCATCTAAATATTTTCCTGGGGGAAAAAAATAATACAAGTGAGCTCCTGTCTTCCTCCAAACGTCAGAGCTCCAGGGTAACTTCCTGCCTTCAGGGCATGCCATGCCTGTGCCTCCCCGTGAAAATTTTCCCCGCAAGCAGAACAAAAACTAAAACCGGGCAACTGTAATCTTTTTGTAATCGTCTCGTAATCAAAGCGACTACGATTACAGGCTCTTCGATTACGACTATCTGGCAAATGAAATTTCTAGATTACGATTAGACTACGATTACGCGAAAAAATAAACTTCTAGATTATGACTAGATTACGATTACATGAAAAATTTAATTGTCAGATTACGATTACACAAGAAAATGTAATCGATTACAGTCGATTACGATTACACGATTATGATTACATGAAGTCTGATCGACAGTACATAGGAAATAATACATTATTTATAATAGATGATCTAATGCATGAATGCGGAAACAGTAAATACGTATATCAACTTTTTACGAGAGTTCGTATCATTTAAATATAAGTGTTATTTAAATAACACAAAACTTTTTTCACCAAGGTTCTCAAAGGAGGGAAATAACCTTGAACGCACATTACCTTGTACTTTTTAAGAATCGTAGAGATATGTCTCAGATCACGCGTTTGGGAAGACGCGTCCAAAAAACCCTATTCATACTTGTTCATTGATTTATGCCCTCAAACCGATGAAAAAATGCGTTTACGCACCAACATATTACCCAATCAGACACAATACATTTATCAGATGAAAAGTATATAAATAGATACATTCTGAAACATTTTATTTAGTATGCAAGATGAGACCGAGCAGAGCAGATCTGAGGCAATTGAAACTTTTAAAAGTTTGTCCTATTTAATTACGAAAAAGCCTTTTAAAGAGCTCCCAAAATCTTGCATCCGATTAATCTGCAACTGCTGTCTTAATTTATTAAAAGGAAGCATTTCGCTTTCACCAAAGCAAAAGGCCTCTTTAAAAAAACACAAGAGCACTCTACGAAAGTTTGTTACTAAAGCACCTTTGTATGCAAAACACGATCTAATCGTTCAAAAAGGTGGATTTTTGTCTACTCTGATTCCTGCAGCCTTGTCGGTACTTACAAGTCTCATATCCCGTTAACGATTCCGAATGGAGTGTGCAAAGAAGTACGCTCTCGTGCCAGAAGAAGCTTTGAACAGACATGTGCCAACGGAGCAGCAAATGAGTGAATTTGATAAACAAATGATGCAAATTTTGAATAGTCATCAGAATGATCACGACAAAGTGAAACAGTTTTATACACTTTTAAGAAAAAAATTAGACATGGAAAACTATAATTCGTTATGGCCATCTGTACAAACAAAGTCAAAAGCTCATTCATCACAACAGCTTGAAGAAGAAATTATTCAGCAAGAGAAAAATCCCTTTCACGACATTATTTTAAATTCTGTTGCTGCCTCCATGAAGAAGCAACCAAGTGCTTTACTCGAATTATTAAAAAGAAACCCCAGTGTAATACACTGGGATCAAAATGGGCAACTTATGTACAAGAACGAAAACATTCCCTAATCCAATGTGGCTGACCTGTTTTATATGATTTTTACTACTCGAAGGAAAACGGAGATTAGCGGCAGAGAAGTTTTTTTAAAAGCAATGGATGATCTGAACATTCCTAGACGTTTTATAAAAAATCAACATGCTTTTATTAACACGGAACAGAAATCACCATCTGTAAAACGCATTTCTGTAAAGCCTCACAAGCTAAAATCAGTAAAAAATGTAAATTGGATTTTTTGAATAAAATATTTGATTCTTTGTAAATTGTTTATCATTATTAAACCCCTACACTTCCTTTCTATAAGTTTCTGAAAGAGTCATTTACAAATAAACACCTTTCATTTACTTTATATCCTCTGATAAAAGTATTTAATGTATAATCAAGTCATACTCTTTTTATCTGGTTACGGATAATTTATCTCAGCAGAAAATGGACTACCCCTCCTTAAACAGGAAATGTACTAACAAGGGGAGGCTCAGACGTTGGGGTCACAGATTTTGATTAAATGTTGGTGGGTTATAGGGGACCCATAGTAAGGTAAAATGCTAAAATATTAGCTGCCAACTCTCGCTTATTTTGGAGAAAATTCCATCTAAACATTTGACACATTGTTATATACTAATTATTTGACTAATTGTTTGTGTTCTCGGTGGCGCCGTGGTTCCGTACGGTGACAGAGATCAGAAGGTAAAAGGTTCGAATCCAAGTCGGTGCTCGCGGTTTTCTTTTTCTTTCTCCCTTAAAAATTCATATAATACAGTTTAAAATGATTAGAAAATAGACGTGATTTATTAAAATAACACCATTTCTATGAAATAGAATTGAATAACCGCAAATGAAAGTGCCGAAAATGAAAAACATTATTTATGAATCACATTTCGAAAAATAAATTGTCTGGAGATTTGCTACATCATATAAAATAAAAGTTTTTGTCTTCACATGGTATTTTCATTTCTGCTTGTCGGAGAAAAAAAATATTTACATTTAGAAATATCTGTGCTTTCATCAAAAAATTTTGTTGATGTCAGAAAATAATGCTGGTGATAGCAGAAAATACATGACCTAATGAATTTTTATTGCATCTTCTCGGGTTCCTATTTCCGTTCATTTAGCATATCAATATGGAGTTTTGTAACTTTTAATTAATTTATTTGTTGTTGTTGTTGGGGTCGGGTTAGTGAAATTACACATCACAGAGCTGACAAAGCGATGTACAGCTGCGGAAAAAAAAGTCCCACTTGTACTTTTTTCGGCCGTCGTTCGTCGTACAGCAAAGTTACAGATACCAATCGTTTACGATTGACGTACACTTTAATTTGCTATGCATAAAAATAGCATATGGGATCACCTACATATTAAAATTCGCACCAACTTTTTTTTCTCAATAGTAACCCCTAGATTTCACTTCATATTTCAAAAATTTAGCTCATTTTAACCACAGATACCCATTTTCAAGGTTTTTAAACTGAAATTGGGTGAGTTATGAGCTTCCAAAATCCCCCTCCCCATATGTTAAAATATTTTTTCCTACTTCAATTTATATCTCATATAATACTGATAATAAGAAGCTGATTTTTATTCGTACTGTTAGAACTAAATGACCCAAACATAATTTAATGTTATTATGATTTTTAATAAAATATTAATATTAATTATAAATTATTAAATTAATATTCAAAAAAATTATGAATAGCGACCTAGTCAAATTTCGATGGAAATAGATGCAGAAAGTAATATTACATGGCTGTGCAAAATTTCAAATTTTTACGTTCAGTAGTTTAATTTATATTAAATAAAATATGTTATTTTCACGAGTTAAGGGAGCATATATAAATTTATTAAGTGACAATTATTTGAAAATTGCATAAAATAAACGTAAATTAGATTTTTTTTGTGCAAAATCACAGTAAAAGATACCGGTATTAAAAAATATCAAATTTTGAAACAACTAAATTGGAGGATTTTACAGTTTGGTGGTGATTCTATAAAGCGTCTATTGTTGCGTCCTGGCAAAAAAGTAATTGCGTTTTTTACAGGAAATTCAAACAATAAATTTTCAATCATGAAGCCATTCTTCAAGTTCGACCATAGCTGAGTAATATCATGCTTGTAGTCAGAAGAGCAGAGAGCAGCCTCTCACTCCTGCGAACATTTCACCTGTCTAAGAGAACCATCAACGGAAATACTCAATAACAATTTCAAAATTACAAAGATTTTCAAAATCGTGAGCAGTCATTTTGCATTTTCCCCTTAAATCATGTGTACGAACCAAGGAAGTTATGAACTCACGGGTCATTTGGACCACAGACTAAATATTCTATTCTACCCTTGATATACTCAGTACAAAAAACTTTAAGAGATATGGATACAATATTTTCCTTGAAAATAATATTAATTTCTTTTAACTCTCGCGAGCGAAATTAATGAAAGGCGAAAAATTCGGAACCTACAAATAGCGTTTTTCAATTTACAGAAAGTCCCTTAAAAACGGGCAAAATTTAATTCGCAATATCTCCGAAAATCATCGTAGAAAATTGATGAAAATATATATTTAGGGTAATTTGAAGGTTTTCTTTCGTTTAATAAAGTCAAAATCCGGTGTTGCTATTGAGAAAAATGAAGTTGATGCAGAATTAAATATGAAGATGGCCCCTTATGCAAATTAAATTAATAGTAAATTAAAGTATGCGTTATTTGCAAACGAATGGTATATATATAACTTAGCTGTAGGACGAACGACGGCGAAATAAAGAGCAAGTAGGACTTTTTTTACCGCAGCTGTACATTTAGGTGGAATTACTATTAGGGGCAAGGTGAATTACTTTCATCGTCATACAAGTATCTTGTTATGAATTTCTGGATTATTATTATTAATTTCGTTACCTACTTCTAGCGAAGTTTGATAAATATAAAATTAAATGCATTTTACATTCTACATCAAATCATAAATTTTTTAATCATATAAAAAGTTTCACTTTTCGTTTATATCGAATATTGGATCTCTAATTACGTGTGTGGAACACGTTTTAGCTGAATAAAAAACTGAAAACAATAGTTGCATCATTCAAAACGAATAAAGAAGCGAATCCTTATCATTCCTCGCGTCCTAAAAGTATTGGTAAATTATCAACTTTACACATGAAAACCACTTTATAACTGCAGTTTTAAAAAATAACTCTCGATATATTTCTTATATAAACAGTATTATGTATTTTTAAGGGGGAAATATCCAGAGCACCTTGGATTGGATCCAGGGACATTCCGATCTCCGTCTCCGTACGGAACCACGGCACCACAAAGAACAAAAGTGATTTGTCAAATCTCGGGGACGCGAAAAGTCCCCAAATTTAAAGATTTGTACGTTTTACCTGAAAGTTTCTGTTTAGTTTATTTCTTTAAGAAAAAACTGAAATAAAAAAAAATAAAACAACTAAAAGCGCCTTCTACTCAGAGAAACAGTGAGATTCGATCTCTGAAAACGTTTGTTGTCATTGTGTTTGTAGTGTGTACAGACATTTAATGAAGTATTCGACTAAAGCCAAATTTCCCATTTCAGTTTTGTTTATGATTAATCACATTTCATGAAGAATCATGCTTTAAATATGAAATTGACGTACTAAATTTTTCTTGCTCTCGAATACTTTTTTTAGAACGTGTACAAAGTTTCATGAAAAATTATTACAAAATGAGCCAATGTAAAAAGCAATGTTTTCTGAAAAATACAAATACTATACCAAGAGTTAAATTTGAATAAATTGCGATATTTCAGCATGACGTTCCTTTCATATTTCTGGTTTAAATAAATAATTATAAATGAATGAAATACTTCCATTAACTTTTTAGAAATAAGAATACACAATTGATATAAAAAGCTATTAGAGTTCATTTTTAAGTATCAAAGTCAGTCAAGATTTAAAGTATGGTTATACTGGTATACATGGTAATCTGTTGTGTCCTCGAAAAAGTCCCCAAAAATATTTTCTAGTGTCCCCAAGTTTTCCTTGGATTCGAGGACAATGCTTGATTTGTCCCCAAAATACGGTTTAGAAATATGGTCGTCTTAACCAACATTTCATCTAAATCGGTGACCCCAACGTCTGAGCCTCCCCTTGTACGTATAGAACGAATTAAAATGTTTTTATCTAATTGAGAGATAGCAGCATAGAATACCTTTGTTTATCTTACTTGCTAAAACAAGAAGTGATCTGCAATAGATAACGTTCCCAAAACAAATTGCAATTTCCTTCAATTTCCTGTAAAACAGGATGTCCGATTATGTTTAGCTAGATGTTGATAATACTTTCTAATTGTTTCTCTTTTAAAATTCAGAGATTTCTTAATTAGGATACTTGCAAAGAATACATTTGATTATTTTTCTCTACAACACATGATTGATTATTTTTTAAAATATTCTTTCTTGACTAAAGCCGTGTTTGTTCTAAGACACCAGTTTAAATTTAACATACATGAATGAATTCTTGATTAAAGAAATATGTAAACGCTTGAAAATTTAAATTAATCACTTTTAATTTAAAACATTTAAAAATGAATTTTAGATTAAAAAAATATGTAAATATTTGAAAATGAATTCTAGATTAAAGAAATATGTAAACACTTGAAAATTTAAATTAATCACTTTAAATTTGAAACATTCCAAAATGAGTTCTACATTAAAATAATTTGTAAATATTTGAAAGTGAATTCTAGATTAAAGAAATATGTAAACACTTGAACATTTAAATTAATCACTTTTAATTTAAAACATTTGAAATGCATTCTAGATTAAAGAAATATGCAAACACTTGCAAATTTAAATTAATCACTTTTAATTTAAAACATTTAAAAATTATTTTTTGATTAAAGAAATATGTAAACACTTGCAAATTTAAATTATTTCGCGATTAATGAATTAAAACATTTAAAAAATATTTAAGTTAATCACTTTAAAATAGTATTAGCATGCAAATAAGGTACACACATACACAAATAAAAACAAATTAAGTACAATTTCAACACATTTAGTTTGCAAAATATCGTTATGGATTAAATTCTATTTCAATAAAATAAATGTAATCTTTTACAGATAATGTATAAAAAAAACTCAGACTTAAAATTACAAGTACAGTACCTCTCCTTTAAAGTCTTTGCAATATTCCAAATATTCAAATGTAAGAAACACTGTTTTCCGACCAAATTAAATTTATCACTAACGGATCGCTGTAAACAACAATGGTTGTTTTGTCCAGGACTGTTTAATTTACAGCCTTCATACAAAAATAATTTGATAACAATAAATCGCAGTTCTTGAATACACAACTTGAATATTTGTTCTTTGGATGCAGAAACAGTCATGTATCTCTTGCTGGCAAGGAATCGAGTTCGCTAAAAGCAGTTGCGGTAAGTACACTGTAAATAAAATGTCAACAAGGCTTTGCGTTACAGAAACTGAAATCTCGTTTAATATCAGTAATTGAGTCTCGCACAATTGAACGGAAGTAGGCTTTAAGCTGTAAATATCATCAGTTTTTAAAATTTGTTGTAGTATGCAATACTCATCATCATGCCCGAAGACTGCTAATTGATTATTAGCAATAAAAGACGTATTCGAATAGTGCAGATTAAAATCACAGAGTTTTACACTGAGATCTGCCCAAGTCTGAGGCAGCATAACGATCGCTCTTTGTAGGAAACCAGTCATATTCACTTGTATAATGACATTCGCGAATATGAAGTCTTATTCCTGTATGTTTATTGCAATATAGAAGCACAAACATCCCAAAATCGAGTTTCCACTAGTTCAGAAGAGCGTTTCTCTCTTCGTAGAGTTGATCCAGCCAGTCACCACTCGGGATGGAATAATCATCCATTTTGATCTTTTTCTGGACAGAAGCTGCACAGTCTGATTTCCGTTTCTGACTCTTAGGAATCAACCACTTAAAAGTCAGACTAATTCTTGGTTCTTTAATGTCGGGTTCAGCGGGTATTCCATGCGTGTACATTTCCCTAGTAGCAATTTCCCCTTGGCCAGAGACTGGCCGCGTAGCGAATCGCCAGTGAATACGCATCGGGCCGGGCGTGGCGAAAGTGCATGGATACATCCACTTTATGTCATCTTGGACTTGCCGCCGGCCAAGGTATCAGTACCCAATGAGTTTTCGCCGCGCCGGGATGGATTCAGAGGGATTGGCCCATTCACTTTAGGTGTTATAATGGGCCAAATGCCGTCTATGGTATTACTTGCCATTATGTTTTCATCGCGTCTATTTATTTTTATATAACTGATATAGATTTTTAAAAGATTAGTCCGATGAGTGCTCCAGTCAATTAATTATCCTTAAATTTTGTTTTGCCTGAAACACTGATACAAGGACTTCATTAAGGTTAGTTTTGTGAATTTCTTCAATGATTTTAGTTTGATAAAAGCTAAATTGTTAATTAGCAAAACTCAGATAATTTACCGAATTGTAATAAAATATTTATATCTTGGTAATGCCATTTTCTATTTAAAAGAGAAACCAATCTTTACTTAACCATTTATATATAAAATAGTTTTCATTAGATAAATTTGTTTCAATTTTTCCTATTTTACATATCAATGAACAGTGTTGTAGATAATGATGACATAACACATCCAAAAGTGTGTATTGCCTGCAATATGATATATTTGTAATTCTTTCAATACCAGCATATCAGTGTTCTTTAATTATTTTTATTAATCTCCTCAGAAACTGAAGGTTCATTTTCAAAAAATGTAAAAAACAATGTGTTCCTCTTTCATGACAAAGAAATATTAGGTGGTGATTTAATTACTAAGCAGTTGTATAACCTCAATGTTTTAAAATAGTGATTTTTATAATATGCCAAATAATGTATGAAAAAACGACCTTTTCAAACTAAAAAATAAATTGTGTAGGTGAAAGTAAAAAATTTAAGTTTGAGCTAAAATTGCTGAAAAAATATTCTTTCGCCAATAACAAATTTTCTCAACACAGGGTTGACACTCAATTTCTGAAAAAAAATTCAGTCTTTTCCAGATTACCATGTTATAAAAATCCAGACAATTTTTTATGTTTATGTCAACTTTGCATATAACATTTTTAGCTTTCCGAAGTAAGGTTAAACATTGTTTATTTACAAACACTGATTTTCCAAGTTTGGGGCCAAAATTTGCAATTTTTTCGCCAACATGAAATTCCCTGACCAATGGTAACCCACATTTGTTCGGAATGAAAGTTAATATTTGAGAAACAACCATAAGTTTTCTAAAATTCTTCAAATTGCAATGCAACTTACGTACTCATTTCAGGGCTTATACCCTTTTTTGTGATGTAAATTCCAGGAGTTTTCCCAGGAGCAGTCGAAAGGTTCCAAGTGCATTAAAATTTTATTCTTTCTTGAAGTTAATGTATTTTTCACTTAAAAAAAGTGTTTTGACCTGTTATAATTGAAAACCCATGTTCACAAAGATGTTATCCAACATTTAATAAGAATATGTGCATAATACTGTAATATGTTACCATAATTTGGTCTTTTTTTAAAAATTTGATTAGGCCAGCCTCATGCATAATACATTCCCAATTTTCTTAAATTAATAAGTATTTATTAAAAAATATTAAAACTAATTTAAATTCCATTTAAAAAAATTAAATGAAAAATGTTGGTCAGTAGATGAATTAAAATGTACTTCATTTTAAAAGTAAAGTATTACTTTATAGCTGCAAACCTCAAATAATGAAAATTACAGGTTTTATATTAAAAAAGAGAGAGAGAGATTTAAAAAAAAAAAACCCACATGTATGAATCGTCATTAGAAACCATACACATTTACACAAACAATACAAAACAAAATGATAGTATTTAAAAATCATTTATTAAAACTTTCAAATTTGTTAACAGAGGATAATAATTGCAGATTGTTTTCGGTAGATCATAACTGCGGTAGAACATTTTGAAACTTTAAATATCGGATCAAAAACTTAAATACACAATATTTCCAGGATTAGTTACTAAATTTCAGGAGTCTCCCATAAAAGACGGGAATTTTTAGGGGCCCATAATTTTTAAAATGAAAATCCAGGAGGCATACAGACCCTGCTATTTATGTTATTTTTTTAATACTGCACTCATCTTTTGCAGTAATCAAAAGATAGCATGCCTTGCAAAATAAGCATGTATATTTAGAAGATAAATGTTTCAGCTATGGTGTAACTTAAGGGCAAAGTGAGAAATTGTCCCATACCCTAAAATTCAAATATAGCCGATTTGAAAATAGTGTTGTCTACAGTAGGAAACATTTTGCTTCCCCAATGTTACGTGCCAGGCCAGTTAGTATCAGGAAATTCTCATTTTTAAAGGGAGGATTCAGATGTCAAAGCTAAAATATGCAAAAAAATATATGCAAATATACAATAACCCGTAAAACTACAAATAACAAACTAGTTAGATTTATTTTAGCCTAAAATTACTTACTTAAAACCTTAATTTCATGGTACAGGATTTTTTCATTACCTCTATAAAGCGTTCTAGCTTAGCTAACTTTTCAGATCCTCTGACAATATCTAGTCTACACTTTCACAGCTGTTAGGTTCCCCGAGACTTGACCAAGATTACTTTTCTACAAGAGGTTTATGTACTGCAATATATTTTGGGAAGAGGCAAAATCAAGTTGCACACAGTCTTTTCTGTTCAACTCCAACCTATTCTCTTCATATTTTGACTTTTAAGTTTATAAGTGTCAAACTTTAAATACTGTAACGGCATGTAATTAATAGTCATTTAATACAATCTTTAAATATATTACATTTTAGATGTAATATATTTCATTATAACACTTGCGTCCCCATCCCCGCAGATCAACATCAGCACTTCAGAAATAGAGAAAGAGAGATAGTTTTAAAAGAAAATTTATTAAAGTTTATTTATTGATACAAAATTTGCTTCTGCTTCAAAGCCCGTTCCAGACAGACATACTCCTTCGCGGTTGAATGCCCTCATCAAACATTTTTTAATTAACTAGTAACTTGGACATCCATCAGGGCTTTATTGAAGTTTCGAGCAAGCAGCACCTGTAAATAAATAAAATTAAACAAGACAAAATTAAAAATATGAATAAGACAACTACTATGAGTTGTTTCATTTTTTTTTTTTTAAACGAGCAGGAACTTGCCAATTAGGCATTGTCCTATACAACTGCCCGAAGGTGTGGCCCTTTTATTATGGGCGCACATAGAGGGCGGCCAGCGTTACCCCCTATGAAGGGGCGGACACAATGCCCAGTCGGGGATCCAACCCTGGCTGCTGGGAGTTGAACCCAAAACCGGAGTACAGTGCTTCATCCACCAAACAACTCGGTCGGCCTACTAAGAGTGATTAAATAATGAATTCATAATCAATAATTTCATAAATCATTACTGTCCCAATCAGTACCTACACATACCAAAAATGACTTCTCAAGTTGTTAACTGTTGTCAGTATCATTTATGTTTAAAAATTATGTAATTAAATCAGTGATATACGGAAACTACAGTAACTCATGAGCAATTAATGAAACTTACAGGTGAGCATACAATATAGGTAAAAATTAGGCTATTTGGTTAATCGCCAGTGGCGAGTAGCCTCCATTTTTTTTTTATTCGCCACTTTTTTGAGTTAATGGCCACACACCAGCCGAATTTTTTTTTTTATCATTAAAAACCAATTTAATTAATTACTTTTACTATCAATAAAAATTAAATTTTATTAAAAGAGTATAAATTTATAAAAATAAACAACCTTTTATTAAGAATATGAGTGTTAGGTCAGAATCATTAAAAGAAATCAAGATATCTTTGAAATCGTGCAGAATAATACATATTTATATTAACATTGTTTGTTTAATAAAATGTTTTGAATATATTTAGATTACACATTTATTCTTTTTTTTATATTGCTGAAAAAAGATATGACAGTGCGAGAATGGCGACCAATGGCAATTTCTTTTATCGCCACTTGTGGACATTTAGTGGCGAGGGGGACCACGTGGCGAGTCGCGACCGCTAATTTTTACCTATAGCATACAATGAGGGAAATTCGCTTAAGGATACAGTCATTTATTTTAAGCATTGAACACAAAAATAGTACAATGGTTAGCCAATTGTGAGAAACTAAGCCTTTGAGAATTTTAGTTCTTTTTATATGCTGATATTAGTCAAGCAGAAGCTTAGGTGACAACATGCCTGCACATACTGTCGAGATGCTTGGGGTTTCCAGCAGGTGTAATTTTTTAAATAAATATTTTAATTTTCACAACAGTTATTTTTGGCCATTTTCTAAATTTAGCAACTATGTTGTCGGTCAGTGGTGCCTGCTAACTATGACCTTTGTTGAACTCTCTCTCTCTATATATATATATATATATATATATATAGTTTTTGATAAAGGTTTTAGTTATGTTCCTCTAAAGGTCACATTCAAAACAATATTGCTAAAAATCACTACAAGAAATAAAATTTAGCAGGATCAGGTGAAAAAGTGGTCAGCTGGTGATTGAAAGTTACAGCGTATTCCTACACGCACAGGCCCCTAATGTATTTCACTTCCATCAACTGATCACTTTTACACCGCGGAAAATTCAGCGGACAACTTCTTTCAGGTAACTTCTATAAAGAACTATTTTATTAAGTTCAGCTTTCTTGGTTTCTGATATCTATCAATTTTTAATGTTGCATTGTGCATCTCACAGTGAGTCTATAAATCAACTGAAGATACCTAAATCTTTTTTTTATTTTTTTTATTCTCAATTATATATTTAAAATACATAAAGAAAAATATAGGGGAAGGTGGCCCAAAATAATCCTAGCGGGCAAAACGATCCACGTATGTTTTCTTAGTTACAATTCGCGCTACCTATCGGACAACGCATAACTAGTTGTGCCAAGTCAAGTAGAAGCAATGACGATATTTAAGCAATCGGTGTATTATGTGTCTGAGTATAATTCTTCAAAAACTGGGTTTTATCATATTTATTACGAGGTAAGCACTAACTTTCCTATTTATTTAGAAATACAATATATACAGAAATATGACTTGGTTGACTGAACAGAGTATGTTTTTAGATGTGAATTGCACTTGTTTAGTTTATGTTTATCGGCAAATTCCAGTATTATGAACTAAAGTGGGCAGCCCTGTCCCTAATCATCATGGCAGTTCTTCAAACGTTCTCAAAATGCATGACTCTCCATTAAATTATTTAATCCATTTCTGCATTTATTGTTAGTGACACTTTTCTATTTTAAAATCTTCATTAAATAAATTATGCAAACTATATGATTGTAAAACTTATTTTATTTCATCATGTATAGTCATAATTACTTTTACATCTTTTATTCTGCCGATAAAAAACAACTTGCAATTATTTTCAAATGAAGGACCATTATGTCCGTGGGTGAAGTGATCCTTTGGACTCTTCGAAATTCTATTTTTATTATTTTTTTCGTTACTCAATTTGGGCTTAAAATATTATTAAAATATGTTTATTATGCAAAATATAATGTAAAATATAGTGGCAAGGGGTCAAAGTTTAATTTAATATTTATGTTATTTTCTGTAAGTTTTCACCTTAAGGGAATCATTTTGGGCCACCACCTTCCCCTATATGTAAACATTGAAGAAAATTTCGCTTAAATTCGCATTTATTTCGTAACTCAAATTATGTGTAATTTATTTTTTGCTCAGCTGTTGAACACGAGTTACCTGAAAGACGTTGTCCGCTGAATTTTTCGCAGTGTAAAAGTGATCAGCTGATGCAAGTGAAATACATCAGGCGCCTCTACATCTAGCAAGACGCTGTAACTTTCAATCACCAGCTGAGGATTGGCCTGGGTGGCTACACCCACCGCTACTCTGTCAGCTGACATTTACTTTCTTTACTTACAATATAAAATGAACCAATGTAAAAAATCTCAGACATTTTGCGATGATGAGCCTAATATGTCAGCTGGCTCCCGGACTACAGGGCTTGGGCCAGAAGTATGGGTCTAAATGGGGGCCCGTTACATTTTCTTTCTTCACGGACTCTGATAATTGTCGTTCTGTATTTTCCACAGTGTTCTAGTACAAATCTATGTCATGATTAAATGAATTTAACATGAAATATGACAGATAAATGTGAATGCTAATGAACATTTTCTTTGCAATAAGTGAAACAAGCTTTATTAAATATGAAGTCTCAAAAAAGTACAACTAAAATTCTGACTTTTCCAATGATATTACTGAAAGTGGTAAATCTGTTTACCAGTAACTGATTACTCTGCTGCTAAAATTAATTGAATAGCAACAGTTATTTGAATTGTCTGAGATTGAATAAGTATACAGCAAGCTTTATGTAAAGGGGATAGACGAAGTGAATATTATCAAATATAGTTAAAACATCCTGACTAAACCATCTTTAAAATAAACAAACCATAAAGAAACTAGGCACATCTGATTGTGATCTATTTTACCACTAAGAGTCAAACTTTTGAAAAGACACAAGCATTTACTATCTTGGAAAATTTAATACTCAAAATTCACATTCTGCAATAATTTAGTCTTTAAATTTGGAGACTAGGGCATGCACCCCGCTTGCCCATGATAATAAGGGAACAATCATATTACATTAAATTTTTCAGTAATATTTGACTTATTTGTTAAAATATATTTTTCAGAAATTTGTATATAAATGCATTTATATACAAATACAATTTTTCAGATTTTAAATGCAAAAATAATGTATAACAGATAAAGAGTGATAATTCGCCAGTAATAATATATTAAGATGCTAACACATTAAAAATATTTACTTGTGCAATATGAGGAAAATTGGAAGTATACATGAGATACTGTGGATACATTTTAAATATATTCAATTTAACCCATTTGTGCCTGGATATTTTTGCGACTTTCTTCGATTTTTACTGATAACAGAAATAATAGATAAATTTCTGATGTCAACTTCTTGAACAAGGGATGATTTCTTTTAAAATCATTATGCATAAAAATCGAAATATCAGCATCCTACTTGGTCATGTTAAAATATTTTGTAGAGTTGAGGCTCAATACTCATGAATAAAGGCTAGTAAAAATAAATAACGTTTTCGACTAATAGCGAAAATGCCGTCCCAAAAAAGGGACACTAGGCATAAATGGGTTCAATTCATTAACATTGACAATATAATGGGTAAATATTAATATATTACATTTTACATTAGTATTTATTTCCAATTTAATGATAATATTGAATAATTAAGTATATGAACATGAAAAAAAAAATTCTATAAAAATATCTAAAAATAATTACAGTAAAAATCAGGAGAAGGGCCATGGCTCATATGAAAAAAAAAGTTAAACTTTTTCAGGGTGCGGCCCATCTGATATTTTTTTCCCCTCCAACTTTAAAACATTTTCTTGTATTTTTCACTCACTACTGTATTGATGCATTAATTTAAAAGAAAAAGAAAACCTTAATTCTATGACTGCCTAATTCCCCTTTTCCTCAAATAATTAAATCATTTGAGTTAGCTCTATGCCTATTTGATACACTTTCTCGGATGTTGAAAAACCGGGAAAGGTACATGGGGCTAGAAACACCAACATCACACATTTGATTGGCTGACAAGTTTCATTTTTAAACACACCAGTTTTTATAGTAACTGCATCATTAATTTAGAATATTACAGCACCAGATTCTTGTACTATTTTCTATTTGTTTATTACAGCCCTTGTTTACATTTTTACTGGTGCGGCCTTTTTGCCGGTTTTTACGGTACTTGTCAATATTAGGAATACATTAGAAATATTACCAATGTTTACCTAATATTGTGGATACATTTTAAATACATTTGGGTTAAATGTTAACTTGCTGCTATGTAAAAATACTGGTTTGGGTTTTCAATGTTTTACAATCCTGTGAGGTACTATTTAAAAGTTTATTGGTAGTGGAACTACTTCTATTATATAGCCAATATTGCAGATACATTTCATTGAAATTGAATAGAAAAAATGATTAAAATTATTTTGTATTTATATCCCAGTTAAAAGTAAATTTTACCAATATCATAATTTTATTTACCTTTAATGATGCCCAGTAGAAGACCCAAGTGCTGCAAGGCCGAAATCCATGCTTTCTGCTTGCTTAACAATGTCAATAATGAAATCTGTTCTGCCACCTGCAAGTTCAGAAAACCATAGCCTAAGATTAAGTACTTGAATAATATAACATTAATACTGTGGGTACCCATAACGGGGGGGGGGCAAGATAGGGAACTTGCCCCCCCCTTTTTTTTAGATTTAGCATATTGTCTTGTGATGTAAATCAAATTGCATCAGAAAGCAAAATTGGAACCAAAGTTGTTACAAATTCAAAATTTGTCCCCCTCTAATGTTTTTTTTTTTCTTAAGTTTGCCCCTCTCCCCTTAGAAAAATTTTATGGGCACCCGTGATTAACATACAAAATACACTCTGAAATTAACAATAATTTATATTTTAGGGGATATTAACTCATTATGTTATGCTTTCAGAGAAGGAATTTAAAAGAGTAATAGAGAAAGACAGTGTGGTTAACTTTTACTGGACACTGTGAAACAAATATTGCAAGAAAATTCCAGATAAAACAGGGATTCCATAGGTCAAATGTAGCGTAGAATGACCACTAACATACATTAATGTTACAACATTCTACGACCAATCCTTTTTGAGATATGAGAGTTAGTGAATTTCTGCCCATAGAGCGAAATGTATTTATAGTCTTTTGGGAGGACCTGTAGATAAATTATCCAGTCGATGGGGACCAAAAGGTAAGGTGCACAACTCAGGGTTTAACCTGGGCTAAAAATTTCTTTAGTAAAAAAGCTAAAATGAGAAAAAAGCTTTGGCAAAATGCTAAAAGACCAATATACTTATAAATTCACATTCCCCCATTTTCTCGACATCTTGATGCGTTTGATTTTCATTTGCTGACTTACCTTTAAAAATCAGCCACATCTGTAAAGGATTAGATATTTACAAAACATTCTTAATGACAAAGTAATTCAAATCTGTACATACCAGTGAGACAAAAGTTTGACTGAAAGCTATTGTAATATATGTTATGATTAAATGACAAACAGATAAAAAATAATGTTAATTTGATAAAAGGATTTTATTGTTTTTCAAAACTTTTTTTACATGTTACTAGTTTTCTTTGTTTCATATTCACCCACTTTTCAAAAGCCTTATTAAAGTTGAAAAATTCCCTTTCTGGACCTTCTATATTTATCATTAGAAGATTATCAATGTTTTCTATGCATAATCGGTTTCTAATGTTAGATCTTACAAGATTCAGTAGCAATCAACTGCGTGCATTGGGATGGTTGCACAATATTCAATAATGGAACACATTAACATTCTCTACGTGTTCTTGTAAACAAAACTTAGAAAAGCCGTTATTCCGCTGCTCGCTAGTATTTTTCCAAATATGTTTTTGCAAAAAAGCGAAAACTCTCTCGTTTCATTTTCGCAACTCTTTTCGCATTTTGCAAAAAATGCGACCGTATTTTAAACCCTGGCACAACTAGATGTTACAACAATCCTAAATATAAGTTTTTAACATTGTATGACAAATAGTTTTTGAGATATACAAGTTACATACATACGTACGTACAGACAGCACGGAAAAACATGTTAAAATAGACTTGCGGTCGATCAAAATCTGTTGTACATGCATTTATATGAACGTGCATGCTAGCGTACGATGCGATGCATCGCAAAAATTCTTAAAAATAAATTTTGGCGTAGTGAAAATCTGTTTTTTTGTCAAAATTTGACTCCCAAAATTTTTTGTGATCACATTACTTCCATATACTCCATACAAGGAAGTAATAAAAAATAAATAAATACTTACACACATTAAAACTCTAAAGTAGAGTATCCAGCTTCAACAATGGTTCCCAATGTACTGCTATTATTAACAATCTCCTAGATTTCAAGGAAATGAGCATCAGTACATAAAAAACATTTAATTTCCTAAATCAATCAATTTATATGAATGTAAGAACCTTCAGTTAAAGTTTACATTTAAGTAATTATCAAAAAAGCAAATTATTCAGTGGCAGATCTAGGAGAAGAGAGCAGGGGCAGGGACATACCTGAAAAAATTTCTGGGAGGGTCCAAAAGATAAAAAAGGCAAAAATTTTCACAAAAAGGAGGGACTATATTTGGTATGTGGTGTTGTTTACATTTTGACATTTGTTTACATGTTTGATTTGGGGTTGGTTCTGGCTATCCTGAGCGGTGCACAGCGGGAGTGAAGTACCCTGCCAATGGTTGTTTAGTAGAGCTGAAGATTCCCGGTCGCCAGTCGCCACCTGGCGACTAAATTATTTTGTTTGGCCACCAGTTAATTCACATCCACGCGCCAAGTCATAGAGAATGATTTACGGGATTTTCCGTAGCCCCGTTAAAAATATTTTTTTTTAATTACCATAAAATACGCACTCCCCTCCTCAACGTTGAATGATCTTGATTTTTGCTGTCAAAAATACCCCCCCCCCTCCTCGCAGAAGCAAATAAAGTGCGTTTCTCAGACGGCCACTGGAATGAGTTCTCTGATGCTCCAACAAATCCGAGCAGCGCGGCGAATATCCCCCACCCTGAGGTCTTGAAGCAGGAGGAACAGAGGAATTCGGAGGTCTGCCTTCGGCGCGCCGGACTTTCTGTCATGCAGCGACAACACTTCCGCGCTGGCCGCTGTCAAAACAAATGAATGAAATAAAAAGAGGATTCTTTTTAGAATCATGGTAGAACCTTCTATACTGATTCGGTGCCGTTTACACAGTTGCAAAAATGCACTGATTTTTTAAAAAACCAGCTTTTTTGCATATATAAAACTACTATGTACATATTTTTTTTTGCGTGAGATTCAACAGAATTAGCGTAAATTAAGCAAAAATTTTCATAAACACAAAGCATTAATAGCAAAAGAAAAACAATTTTTTATTAATCCCAATTATAACCCCTCAAAATAACCGATTTTAAGTTGAAGTGAGGGGGAAGCTATAATCAGGTTTTTGTGGTACTTTCTTATGTGTGAAATCGCTTTCAAACTTGCCAATAGAACCGAAAAATAGTCATAACTGTCTACTTTTGTCTCTTGATGCTTCATAGACGAACGCTAGAGGGGATATATTTATTTTTAGGTAGAAAACAAAGCGATGCTAGAAAGGGAGTCTTCTCTGCAGGACCGATCCCAGCGTGAGCATGATGGTGCACAGCACGCAGGCGGTCAAGTTTAAGGGCGGCGGGGGAAAAATTAAATCAATGTTTGTAAAAAGAGGCACCCAATTTTTAATTTTCACGTGGACGGCCAACGGTCTAGAACAGGTTCTGCTTCTCCGAACAGGTTAAACCTAGGTTCAATGGTAGATTAAACTCCTTAACAACCATCTTTAAAATAAAACAAACCATATTAAAATCGGCTAATCCATTTGGGATCTATTTTGCCACACAGATATCCAACTTTTGGAAAAACACACGTATTTTAGTAAATCCTAGAATGAAAATTTAATAACTAAATTCATATTCTGAAAAAATTAAAGGACCCCTATGTGCCCCGCTTGCTCCTGTGATAATCGGGGTCTGATCATCACAGGATATTCAGTAGTCTTTCACTTAATTATAAACATTTTTTTCAGAAATTTGTACATAAATACACCTAAAATTAATTCTCAGATTTTAAATTTTGAAATAATTGAATACAGCCTTAATTCACCAGCATTACTGTGATATTAAGATGCTGACATATTAAAAATATTTGTTTGTACAATGAGGGAAATTTACAATATACACACAATACTGTGTGGATAGATTTTAAATATATTTAAATTCATTAACATGGACAATATAATGGATAAATGTTGCTAATTTTTACCAATATTAGTTTTTATTTGCAATGTAATAATAATATGAATGATTAAGTATATTAGCATTAGAAAAAAATAGTATAAAAATATTTAAAAATAATTACTTGTTAATACTAAGAATACACTATAAATATTTCCAATTTTTACTTAAAATTGTGGAAACATTGAAAAGATATTTGGTCTAAATAGTAACTTGCTACTAACACACAGGTTTATGACTTTAATGTTTTCACAATACTGAGTTACTATTGAAAACATCAAATCAGTAATGGAACTACTTCAGAAACATATCCAATATATACCCAATATTGTGGATACATTTCATATGTTAGTTTAAATTCAATAGAAAAAACATTAGCATTATTTTGAGTCTTACCAGCAAAATGTATTCAATATTTGGGTTTCAATACATAAATTGCAGTTTCTTTTTCATTTTTTTTTGAAGGGGATTTCGCGTACATGAATATTTTTCGAATCTAATACAGAGAATTAATTTGACAGCTGGCGGCAATTGTATGCAAATGTACATAGAATATTTAATTACTATTAAAGCTTGTTAATACATTTTTTTTTCAGTGAAACAATTAATTACGGTAGCCGATACATAAACACGTTACAACTAACAACAGAATTGTTACGATTTTTAACCCTAACACAAGTGTTAGCAGCACAGTTATTTTTAAGACATTCTTATAAACAAATACCATTTAATACGTTATAATTATTTCGTCTTATATTAATCGAATCTGTGTTAAAATAAAACAAAAGTATAATACATACCAATTCAAAGCAAGCAAGCCAGTAGCTTGTTTTCTTCCCTTCCTCCATAGCTTGCTAAATAATGGCGGTCGGGTCGCTGTCGGTAGTCTCAGAACTCAGAACGGAAGTGCGCGCATGCGTAAATCTGCTCCTTGTTTTTCCTCGGATGAGGGAGGTATTTCGAGTCTTGGCCCAAGCACTGTTTCGGTTCAATGTATCAATGGGTCAAATACAGGCGTTTGGCCCATGCACCTTGGACAGTTCAAATCCCAAGCACCGTTTTAGGATGAAATTTTTGGTACTGGCCCAATCAGTATCTGCAGTGGACATCCCATGCACCCTTTTAAGATGAAGTTTTGGATACTGGGCCAAGCTTTGCATTTCGTGTAACGATGAGAAGCCAATCAAACCGGTCATCGCCCAAGGAAATGCCAATCATCCATTGCTACTAGGGTTCGTTCGTCGGGTGCTTCATAATATACATTGACCCGTGTTCTAATTTGATGGTAGTGGTTTTGCACTGAGGTCTTTTAAATTCAATAGTACTTTGAGCTCCGAAACTTAGAACACATATGGGCACAGAAGAATCCAGACTGCTTTCATTGTTCTTATGATATCCAATTATAGAAGTTCCATCGGGGTAAGAAGTTCAGCAGCACATAGTTGGACTGCTGATTCGTTGCTTTTTCAATATCCACTCCAAATTTTTCAATTAATGGAGACCAGGGGTGAACTTTGGGACTTGCACCCGAAAAGTATAATCCACGTTTTCCGAAAGCAAGAACGTTTCGATTAGGGGTATATTTCGATTCAAAGGGTAGCTGTAGTAATTCTTCAAATATTTCATCCGCTTCACGAGAAGAATAATAGTTAGGAACGTATTCCACATTTAACTGATTGTTAGTATAGAAGACCATTTTTGGACTTTAGAACAGTTAACAGGGAAGAGCAATAATAAATGCGAACTGTCAAGGTAGAGATTTAAACTGGAAATGGCTTATCTATCAATCACAGTTGACATCCGGAGGGGGTAGAACTCGTGACGTGATATAGTGCGATAAGGCTACATTGGTTCAATTATTTATAGGGAGGTGTCCAGTTATCTAGATCTTCTCGCATTAGCTTATCACTCCAGGAGGGCAGTCGGAAGATAAGCACTTTTTCCACGTTGGTTACGTTGAGACGGGGCGGGGAGGACCTGTTATCTATTTGATACTTTTTCATTTCTAGACCTGCCCGCTTGGTGAAGGACGTTGTTTCGCTTTAGCTCTCAAGATTTGCTGACCTCTGCTATTATACTTCAAGAATGGCCTTTAACAGTAGTGAAAATTTCAATTTTTCAAACGACAATGCAAGTACATTTCTTTTCATTTAAGAGTGTAATTAGCTTATTTTAATTGAAAAATTTGCTTGACTTTGTATTATTTAGATTAATTTTTAAAAGTAAGATTATGTTGCATAAAGTTAATTGTAAATGTTCACAAAACTTAATGATTATAAAATGATTTTAATGACTAATTACTTTATTCACTAAATATTATTAAAGATTAGATTTTCCGAGTATAAAATACCCGCTTATTAATTTTTAGCAATAAATAGATTTAGTTTTAAGTATCATGGGACGTAAAATTACCCTAACATACTATTAATTAGCGGAAGGCTCATTATTAATTATAAGCATGTTTAGATAATCAAAGACTTTTTTAAATATTAATTAAGTATTTTTAATTAACCATTTACAGTACTGACAGAATGATTTGCGTATACATAATTTAACGTATATTTCAAAGATTTAGTTTGTTGGGTGACATAATTGTATTTTTTTTTTTTTTTTGTATTTCAGTTTATTGATTTTGAAATTCCATTGTCTGACTTACATCAGATATTAGACATTGTGGAACATCCTGAAGATCCTGACGCTTCAGTTAATTGGGAGAGTGACAATCCCAGTCAAGCCCAACCAGGGCCTAGCGAGGAGATGAATAACCCACAACCTGGACCCTCTACTGGCCACGTAAGTGTTATTTTATTTTTAAAATGTATTTAAAAGAAACGCATAAAAGCGTTGTGACAGTGTATTTGAAATTAAGAGGTTATTTTTTTAATTTAATACTCGTTTAAAATGACACGTAGCAAAATTCGTAATTTTTTTAGAATGATAGTTTCGAAAGTGTTTTTAGTATACTAAAGTATTTGATTTAAAATGTTCTATTAATGAGTACTTAAGAAAGAAATATTTTGCAATGCAGGTACTACCTGTATTTAATTATTGCAGAGTAATATGTTGCCATCTTGAGTAAAGCACTTTTAATATTAAGTAAAGAAATGTATTTAGCAAATGTGTGATTTTTTTTTCCAGATATAATTAAGTAAAGAATTGCTGTACTTGTGATTTTCAGTTTGTGTTTTTATAATGATTGATCGTACAGGGATATTTTAAAATTATGTGTTTAGTGCGTTTTTTTCAGTTGGTGTATTTATTTTAAATGAGTGTGTTCTATTTCAAATAAAAAAAAGTTTAAGAAAATGTTTCTAAGTATGCTTACTTGAGTACTACAAATTTAGCATTTTTTCAGTTGGTGCATCTATCTTTTGTTTATTATGGTTAATGTTTCTAAGCTGCCTACTTTTAAAAACTGATATAATGGTTTTAAAAATTTTCCGCTTATGCGCTTATATGAGATATCAAATGTTTATTATGGTGTATTTATACTTTGTTCATAAGAGTGATACTGCAACAGAATATTTAAAATATCTACTTATTTTTCTAACGCACACTTTTAAAAACTGATATCGTGGTTTCAAAAAATTTTGCGCTGATGCGCTTAAATGAGATATTAAATGTTTCTTATGGTGTATTTATACTTTGCTTATTGTGGTTAATGTTTCTAAGCTGCATACTTTTAAATTTGGATATCGTGGTTTCAAAAATTTTACGCTGATGCGCTTACATGGGATATCAATTGCTTATTATGGTGTATGTATACTTTATTTATAAGAGTGATTCTGCAACACAATATTTAAAAATCTATTTCTAAGATGCATAGTTTTAAAAACCGATATCATGGATTCAAAAATTTTGCGCTGATGCGCTTATATAAGGTATCAAATGTTTATTATGGTGTATTTATACTTTGTTTATAAGAGTGATCCTGCAACTCAATATTTAAAAAATCTATTTATTTTTCTAAGATGCATACTTTTAAATTTGGAGATCATGGTTTTAAAAATTTTGCGCTAATTGCGCTTTGCACTGATGCGCTTGAAATTTTGCGCTGATGCGCTTATATGAGATATTAAATGTTTATTATGGTGTATTTATACTTTGCTTATTATGGTTGTGATGTTTCTAAGATGCATACTTTTAAATTTGGATACTATGGTTTTAAAAATTTTGCGCTGATGCGCTTATATGAGATATCAAATGTTTATTATGATTGGTTTTTCATTGTATATTTTATGAGTGCTGGTATATTCTCAGGTACAAAATAGGATAGTTGTATTAGGTGATTGTTCACTAAGCACAAGGTATTGTGTAATGAATAGGAGGAGTAAAAAAAATTAAGGTTTTGGTGCATTCAACAGATAGGTTATTTTTCTAGTAGGTTTATTGTATGTGGGTTTAAAAAATTACTATAAAGTCGCATTTTTTTTAATCTTTTATAGATCTGCGACCAGTGTGGAAAGGCTTTTGTGCAGAGACAAGCACTGAATCGCCATATGAAGGTCCATGCTGGGATCAAACCGTTCACATGTGAAGTGTGCCAGAAAATCTTTAATAAGAAACACAATTTAATTAGGTATTTACAGCTACATTCTAGAGGCTTTAGATGCAGCGAATGCTTCCTACAATTTTCACTGAAAAGTGAATTGCAGCAACATGTGCACGTGACCCACATAAAACGCAAGGCAGGCCCCATCCACTTCACATTCTAAGCGGGTGTAGAAAAATGATAAGGTTTTGGATGTTTTTTAACCCATGAGATAGAGCCTAGCGAAGAGAATGAAGAAGACTTAAAATTATTTTTTAGGAAGCCTCACCTCAAATTCTCGGGAAATTAGAAGAAGAATTAGAACTTAACGCAGTGAAGTGGTATGCCGTTCTCAAAGTTCAAATGTCGCACACCACTCCAGAGGGGGAAGAGGAGGTTATCACTGCACATTTTCGATCTAACATCGTATACTATTTGATTCCTGAAACCATTCAAGAACACATTGAGGAGGGCTATGAAAAAATCAAAAAGTCCTTTGATGAGTTTACCCAGCGGGTATCAGCTTGGGTATTACATAAAATTTTTAAATTAGAACTATGTTATGCAGTATACCACCCATCCACGACTGGCAGCTACATCCCCATCCCCCCCCTAAACTTGCAGCAAAGAAAGCGGTTCTCAATATAAAAAACGAAGACCAAAAGTGTTTGATTTGGTGCTTGCTAGCCCATATGATGGATATTGATCGGAAGGATTATCCTGTAAAGGTGTACCAATATGAAGCCTTTGAAGACGAAATTAAGATGGGGGAAGTCCACCCAGCAAGCGCACACACGTTTAAATTACGTATTCCCGATGTCGAAATGTCGAAAATAGGTCGAGGAAAAATTACAGCAAAAAATAGCGTTTAAAAGAGATCAAACATACATTGTGTTGTCGACGTCAAAAAGAGCCGTTCGATTTTGGTCAGGGAGGCGGCTATCTTCGACTGTTAATGTTGGTCGCCCTCAGGAGGTCTATGATCCGTCAATACATCGCCGATTTTCCGCTTATGGCTTTGGCGGTCTGAGAGACCCCCCCCCCAGCCAGCCAAGAAGAAACACGCGATGGAGCATCGAGAAATTTTTTCAGCTTAGTTAATAGTCAGTTGAACGTCGAATAAACAGTGCAGGGGAGACAGAATTTACGGGGTCCTTTCTCACGACCTTTGACATGTCCACCCCAACCGTTTTCTCAGAAAACATATGCTTTTTTTTTTCTTTTTTGTGTGTGTATTCGTTCATGGTTCGCGTGGCTCGTACTTCGCAGTTTTTTATGCAAGGGCAGAACTCGCTCCAGCGTGTAGTCAATGGCTACACAGAACAATAAAATTTCCATAGTTTTAACTATAAAAGTGGATATTTTTCAAGTATCTCTTGGAATATTTTTCAAGTTCAATGCTAACACGATTTATCGTTAGCTTGGCATATTAATAAGTTTGTCTGGCTCTCTTTAAATTGTGTTGGCCGGTGATGTTATTAAAGTTTATCGGGGTAACTACAAATTTTAATTCCAGCCATCAAAATTTTAGAGGTGAGTTAAGTAATTATTTAACTAATAATTATGTGCTTTGTTTCTTTTATTCATTTTCTTTTTAATTGCTAATTATAAGTCTTCTTATTTGTATTATAGAGTGAAATATAAAGGTACAATTTGGCATAAAATCAACTGTTTACCTTAAGCATATGAAATATTTTTTCTCATTATAAGCACAAATTTACTTAATGTAAACTTACTATAACAAAAGTCAACTTATTATTGCATTATGGCATAACTTACAATGAAACAGATTAAAGCACTTTATGCAAAGTTTTTTTTTCTTTTTAAATTGTATACTAATATGTGTGCATTTAGTATGTAATTTAAACCTATTTGGAGTAGTAAAATTGAACAAAGAATTAAGAGAGATAAATAAAAAACTGTTTGTGTAATAAAGTAGACCACATTTTTCTCGTGGGAGGGTGAGAGGGGGGAGGATTTGATAGAAAACTTCTTCATATTTTATTACAGGAAAACTATAATAAACTACGGAGATAAAAAAGCAGGCTTATTCGTCTAATAGAAGTGGTTCCTTGACGATTTCGTCGAATCCTGACAGTTTATAAACGTAGTAATTATGCCGGAATTCCAGACATTTAGAGAATATGTC
The DNA here is from genome assembly GCA_038373885.1 of Cheiracanthium punctorium. Taxonomy (NCBI): domain Eukaryota; kingdom Metazoa; phylum Arthropoda; class Arachnida; order Araneae; family Cheiracanthiidae; genus Cheiracanthium; species Cheiracanthium punctorium. The sequence goes on from JAWZYV010012009.1 coordinate 568,310, forward strand.
AGTCACACACCATTTATATACGTCGTGAAAGCATGGAAATTCAAACTTCTTGTCGGGTGCACATGCCGTTTAAAAGGAAACACTTTATATTTCTACATTATACTACTAGTTGTTAGCTAATGAAAAGCAATTTTGAATTAAATGATTAGAAATAACAAGTTTTAAATTAACTTCTAATCGTTTAGATAAAGTTATAAAATTTATATTCATAAAAGTTTGAACATATACAAAAATATATTAAAGTTAAAATATAATCTTGATTTTTAATTTAACAGATAAGTAACTCGCACGAACAACTTATGTCACTAATTTACATTTTAAAGAGTTTCCATTTTTTCCCCCGGTACATTTTATTAATCGTTTTGGCTGTATTAGGTATTTTTAATAAAAGGGTGCAAAAAATTATTTAATCTACTCTTATAAACTATCTAAATATTTTCATATATTGGTTAAAAAGTAATCTTTTTTATATAAAATAAGTAAATTATATTTACTGTTAGTAAAATTGCATTTTAAACTGTATTCCTTACTTAACTAAATTTACTAATATTTTATTTAATTTTTAAGTTACTTTTTCACCATCTTTCACATATATTTAGATTGAAGATATTTAGATTGTTTATAACATTGAATTAAACAGCGTACCCCCCCCTTTATATTAAATATACCTACAGTAAAAAAAATTCATAAAATGTACCGGGGGGGGGGGAAAAAGTAAACCCTTTAAAATGTAAAATAGAGACATAAGCTATTTATGCAAGTTACTGATCAATGAAATTCAAAAAATCAAGATTATATTTTTCTTTAATGTATTTTCTCTGTGTTCAAATTTTTATGAACGTATATTTTACAACTTCGTCTAAACGACTAGAAGTTAATTTAAAACTTGTAATTTTTGCACATTTAATAAAAAATAACTTTTTATTAGCTAACAAACTAATATTAAAATCTATTATATAGAAATATAAAATGTTTCCTTTTTAAACGGCAAAAGTTCACAAGATCAGAACAGTTTGAATTTCCATTCCTTCACGACGTATGTAAATGGTATTTGTCTATTCTCTGAATGTCTGGAATTGCGGCATAATTACTACGTTTATAAATGGGCAGAATTCGACAAATTCTGCGAAGTCTTTAAAGAACGACTTCTATTAGACGAATATAAGCCGGCTTTCTCTGTCCTGTTGGAGCGATTCGACAAGGTATAACGTAAAATCATCCACTATGAGCTGAATTTTATAAACGAATTCCGAGACTGTCTCCCTTTGCCGTTATAGCGACGAGTGTTCGACCAATATCGGGAATTTTCTCTTCCTGGCGGTCACCCTTTTCCATTCTTACGCCGTAGTTAAGCGAGATTGTTATCTCTCACGGTCACCCCTCGCGGGTAATACGCCGTCGAGAAGTTCAGCGCTCGACGGGCAAACAGGTGGACATATCCAAGGATTTTTAACGTCGATGATTACGTCGAAACTACGGCGACGGCGACGTTAATTCGATGTATCGTGGCCGGCTGGGCAGTTTCCTGTACCTCTTTGCAAGATCCCATCATTGAAAAACTCAATAATCTGTGAATAAATGTGTATGGGTATGATGAAAACGAAATTTTCCCACTACATATTTCTAAGCAAAAGAATGAAGAGTGCATTAATTTATTATATTTTTCAAATGAAGAAACCCGACATTATTGCTTCATGCGTAATATGAACAGACTGCTGGGAGACTTACAAACCATAATGGGCAACGCTTCTACTGTGAACGTTGCTTGCATCGTTTTACACAGGTGATTGTGATTGTATGTTATTAAGGCAAACCCGCACGAGGGGTATCTGCCTAAGATGAGGGGTGCCTTGGTAGGAGGACTTTCTAAGGGGTTCTAACGCGCGTTTTACACAGGAAAAGGGTTTAAAGGAGCATGTACCCTATTGTACTGAACACGAAGCCCAACATATCAAGATGCCTGAAGAGGGGAAAGAAATTCTAGAGTTTAAGAATTTTCACTATCAGCACTCTGTTCCATTTATCATTTATGCAGACTTTGAAGCAATTATAAAACCTACATACTTATATTGCTACCACTCATCCTGATCCAGGGCGTCTTATTCGATCAAAAAAGCCCAGCACATACCATACGGGTATGCCTATGTCATCATAGGACCTGACCGAAAATCCGTAAAGACCATTTCATGCTACAGAGGAGAAAATGCGGTGGATCATTTTTTAATGAATTTGATAAAGGAAAAAGAAGAACTTACACAAAAATTAATAGCAGTACGCCCTATAAAAATGTCTATTACTGAAGAACAAGCTTTCCGATCTGCTGTCAATTGCTACATTTGCGAAAAACCGTTAGGCCGCGACCAAGTGAGAGATCATGATCATCTCACAGGGCAATACAGAGGTGCTCTACATAATCTGTCTAAATTAAAATAAAGATTAAATAAGATGATTCCGGTTGTGTTCCACAACTTAAAAAACTATGATGCCCATAATAGCATGCAAGGACTGGGCAAAGTACAAGACCATGAATTTGAAGTCATCCCTACCAACACAGAAAAGTACGTAACATTTTCCCTCATTAAAAAGCACAAAAAGGAGTCAGAGTGCACCTACAGTTTATTGACAGTCTCCAGTTTTTAAATACTTCCTTAGAAAAACTGGTAAACAGCTTGGATAAGAACCAATTCAATATTCTCCAAGAAATATATACCAACTTTACAGATCTACTGCTCAGAAAAGGCATCTACCCATATGAATACATCACATCCTTTGAAAAATTTGAAGAAACTGCTTTACCTCCTCAAGATGCTTTTTACAGTTCTTTATCGGATGAAGGCATTACGCAAGAATATTATCAGCAAGCTCAAAATATTTGAATAGTCTTTAATATTCGTGATCTGGGAGAATACCACGACCTCTATGTCAAGACCGATGTATTGCTGCTAGCAGACGTGTTTGAAAATTTTAGAAAAATTTGCAATAAACACCATGATCTGGATTGTGCACATGCTTTCATTGCACCAGGGCTCTCTTGGCAAGCCTGTTTGAAAATGTGTCAGCAACCCCTTGAATTATTCACAGATCCTAATATGCATCTTTTCATTGAACACGGAAGTCGAGGTGGGATTTCAAACATTACGCATAGATGGGCCGAAGCCAATAATAAATATTTAGATAATTATGATTCTTTAAAGCCCAGTTCTTACGTAATGTACCTTGATGTCAATAATTTATACGGAATGGCAATGTCGCAATCACTGCCATATGGTGGATTTGAGTGGTCCTCATCAGAAGGATTACTTCAGAATTTATCCCGAGTTTAGCCGATGATGTCTCTGAAGTATACATCTTTGAAGTGGATCTGGAATATCCCTCGCACCTCCACGACCTGCACAACGACTATCCGCATGCCCCTGAAAAATTAGAGATAATTAGGGATATGTGGTCGCCCTACAACATTCAACAGTGTAAAAATACCAGTTTTAAAAAATGTACCAAATTTACGCCAAATTTATTTGATAAAAAAAATTATGTGGTACACTACCGAAACCTGAAATTATATCTCTCACTCGATCTGAAACTTCAAGCTGTTCATAAAGTACTCAAGTTCAAGCCACGTCCCTGGTTGAAAAACTACATCGCCTTCAACACCGAACAACGAAAAAAGGCCCAATCATCATTTGAGAAGGACCTTTTTAACTTATGAACAATGCGATCTACGGAAGAACAATGGAGAACGTAAGAAATAGGATTGACCTAATTTTGACAAATAATACTAGAAAAGCCAAAAAAAAAAAAAAAACTGGTAGGTAGACCCACTTATATGTCATTTATAAAATTTACTGAAGAACTCGTTGGGATTGAACAAAAGAAAAAATAATTATATTAGACAAGGCTATCTATGAGGGATTCACTATATTGGAACTCAGCAACCATAACATGTACAATTTTCACTATAACCACATCGAGCAGCCATATGATGAAAAAGCACAACTTTTTACTGGCACAGATTCACTGACTTATCATATTTTTACTGAAGATATTTATCAAGATATGGCTGCATATACTTCCATATAAGCACATATAGCAAATATATCATCTTCAGCACAGCAAATAAAAAAAAATTGGGTGTTTTAAGGATGAACTCAATTCCGTCCCCATTAAAGAATTCATCGGATTGCGGGCAAAGATGTATTCAATTCTAGCAAATAATATCGAAAAAAAAACAGCCAAGGGAGTCTCTAAAGCTGTCATTAAAAAGAAAATAAGATATCATCACTACCGAGAGTGTCTTCTCAACTCATCATTATTTCGTCATAATCAAGCACGCCTTCAATGTTTTAAGCAGTGCATATTTTCTATGGACATTAATAAAATTTCATTGAGCAGTTTTGACGATAAACGATATATTTTAGAGGATGGGGTAAAATCCCTTGCTTATGGACATTATTCCATATAATTATCTTAGAAGATAAATATATAATGTATCATAAATGAAGATGGTGCAAGGCTGCAGACAAGAAAAGAAAAATGAGGCGGTAGAAATTTTCTGTCGGGTGGTTGGTGGGACCTCATTAAATAACAAATTTATTTTTTATTTCGGGTTTAATCCATAAATATAGTGTTTGAAAGATGTATGTACAAATGCTGCACGAAATTAGTACACTGTGTGGAGATTTCTTTTGTTCGTAGGCCTCCTGGGGACGTTGTACGTTTCTTTACTCCACATAGTTTAGTATTTTTTAAAGAAACAAAAACAACAACGCATCTTCTGTGTTATGCCCTGCCTACATTTATGCAAGGCAAGCTTGATGTGGAAAAGCACAGTAAAAAATTTACTACTTTCAGAAACGCAGTCTCAAAAATTTTCCTTCCCTTTATTTGAAAAAAATTCCCCTTAAACAAAAAAAATCTTATCGTCACTTCCGGCATCCGGTCTACTTCCTCTTTCAGCATTCTTCTCGCATCCGCTCCCCATCCTCCCTCAACACAGGGAAAGCACCTGTACGGCGTACCCCATTTTTAACATGGTACCTCATGGGCAGAACTCTCACTATTAACCTACTGTAGTCTGAACGCACCTTTACTGTTCGAATGTAGGGGGAAGTCTGCAGACAAGAAAAGACCATTACACCCCGTTCTTCCTTTTTGCGGCGAAGAGCGCTTTTCTAGGCCATTAGTGATAAATGATAGATACACCGTGACAGCTGTCTGTACGCGACCCGAAGGGAGAAAACCTGAAAACAGAAAACGCAGACTAGTAGGAAATCTGTCCCTCCTTCCGACCATCCGACCCTAGATAATAGACGGAATCTCCTGTGGTATTTCCCTTCTACCTCCCCTTGAATTCTGTGCTTCCTTCTTCCTTGGTGGAACATGTTGTTCGTAGCTTCAAATAACGACTACGGCCGTGGATAATGAATATAGTTTATTAGGCACACAGGAATAGTATGTAACATATATAGTTTGCTATCATTAATAACACACAGAATACTATAAGAAGCACCTCGCTTCTTCAGCACACAGCAGTAGAAAAAAACTTGAACTAACTGATACGTCTTGGAAGAAGAGCGCGGCGAAATCTGACGACTGTATTCTTGCGCTCCAGGAGAAGAGAAAAAAGTTCGCTCGCGCTCCAACACACCCCTCCTGCGAGGGAATTTTTTTTCTTTCAACTTTTTATCTTGATAATTAACAATACACAATGAAAATACATATACATATATATGTATAAGCAAAAATTAAATAAATGAAATAGATTTTAACATGTACATTAGTCTATCTTCACTGACAGCCTTCGTCAGAAAGTCTGCAACACAATACTCACTCTGCACAAATTCAAGTGCAATAACCTTATCTTCCAGAATATCCTTTACAAAATGAAACCTTAAGTTCATATGTCTAGCTTTCATGGATGATCTAGTACCTTTAATTAACTGTATAGCTACTTGGCTATCAGACTTTAAAATCACTGAATTATTTATAAATTGTTTACAGTGCAATTCTGATAATAAATTTACAGTCCAAATAATATCTTTACAAATTTCATATATAGCGAATAATTCTGCTTCACATGTAGATAAACTAACACTTTTTTGCTTTCTACACTTCCAAGAAATTATTGAATCACCTAACAAAATTATTCCCCCAGAGAATGACTTGCCGTTCTCTGCGTTACCCCAACTTGAATCGGAACTAGCTGTTAAAGTTCCAAAACTATTATTATAAAATAGTCTTTTATTTTTAGTACCGTTTAGATATCTTAGTACCCTTTTTGCCAAACGATAATGCCTTTTTTCTGGCTTTTGATTAAATTGTGATAAATATGTTGTTGAAAATGAAATATCAGGACGTGTTTTGTTAGCTAGGTACAAAAGTTCACCAATTAACTCTTGGTACAGAGTTACATTAACTAACTTGCCAGTTGAAGGAAAATTTTTATCCTCCCCTTTAACAATTGGAGTTTTAACAGCTTTAGAATTCTCTAAATTATGCTTATTGAGCAGTAACTCAATATATTTAGTTTGAGAGAGGCTAATACCGTTTTCATGTTTTTCAATTTCCATACCTAGGAACATGCAACTGTTATTTTCATGCAACTCAAATACATTTTTAATTCTAGAAACAATATCTTCATATAATGCATCATTAATAAAAAATAGCAATATCATCAACGTACATACATAATATAAACCATTTTCACCGTCAGTTTTAATAAATAAACAATTGTCAGAAGCAAGCTGCACTAATCCTAGATTATTTAATTCATCCCTTATTTTCATACACCAATTTCTACCTGACTGGGGTAGACCGTATAAACTTTTTTTCAATTTACAAACTTTCCCACGTCCAATTAAATCTTTAAAACCAGGTGGTGGTGTCAAATAAACAGATTCGTCTAAATCACTGTATAAATATGCAGTTTCTCTCTATTCTAAAAAAAAGTAAACGCCGCTGTCGCTGTCAAAGCTTGTCAGTTTATCTCCTCCTAAACCGTGGGGATTTGAGTTTCGACTAAGGTGCCCACAGATTCGAAAAATTCCGAGGAACCTGCTAAGCTGAGTTAAATTTCAAAAATCGAATTATTTTAGAAGATATTAATAAAAAACTGAAAAAATAAACAGAATGGTTGCCAGATTTGGCATAAAATCATTCATTCCTTTGCAACAAAGCATTCCAAGTATCTAGAATCGCGTGAAATTTACAAACATGAGTTAGAATTACGCCCATTTTACGCCAAAATAAAAACTATCTTTCTTCTATATTAATAAAACAATGTGTAAACTGTTAGTTAGTTTGCTTGAATGCGTCTCGCGGTGATCGTAGACCTACCAAATTTTGTACGGAAATTTTCCATGACAGTTCCCGACACACCTCGAAGCGATTTTTTCAAAATTCGAATTATTTTAGGAGATATCGATAAAAAACGTATCGCAAAAGGCTAATTTTTGCTTTCCGCCATTTCGTAATTGTAACCCCACAGTGGAAAAAAAGCGACATTTAAGCTTATCTAGGTTGCCACATTCGGCAAGTTTATTAAATGATTCAGACTCTTGAAGTAAAAATAAAAGAATAACGATTTTTTTTTTGTCAAGATTATTTGTAAGGCTGTTTTGAAATTAAAATATCGTGTGCATGGGAAATCAGAGCAGGAATGAAATATTTTATACTCAAAAGAAACATATTTAGAAATTTTCTGAGACTAAAATGTGCAACTTTTTAATTTGGCTAAAAATTAAACGGTTTTGTGCGATTTTGAGGAGATGATTTTAATGCTTGGCGCAATTTATCGTAATTTATCGTCTGCTGAATACACCTGAGAATAAGGTTTTGAAATTTTCATTCAGTTGGAATTGTGCATTTTTCTGTGCAGATTTTCTCCATCTATTAATTACTACGTCATTTTATCTCTCACCCCCTTTATTGAAAATTGTATGAAAAACGTGTCCCGAAAGTGCGACATAAAAGTATGCCACATAATTTTACATATATTTATATACCATTAGTTCACAACAGCTTTAATCTATTGTTACAATATTTCGTAAGCTACAGAATATGCTTCACATGTATTTTTTACATATATTTAAATACTATTAGTTCACAACAGCTTTAATCTATCGTTACAATATTTCGTAAGCTGTAGAATAGGCATCATCTGTTTTTTTTCTATAAATAGGTTACAATAATATGAAATAAGTAACTCAAAATGTGTTACACAAAGTTGACAATTTTCAAATAGTAAGTTTGCTTAGACAACAGGAGTTTAGAATTAGCGATTATTCGTTTTTCCAAAACAGAATTACTGATATCTTGAAAATGAAAAATAATTAAAATGCAGATTATTTTAAAGCCAGTTCGGTCCAGCTGGATTATTTGCTACCAGTAGAAATATTTGGCGGCGTTAACTATGCCATTATAGCAGTTATAGTACACTTTGGATATATGCTAGCGCGACGAGATGGTATAATTCATGGTGCTAAGTACGCCAATCTGCAAACGATTATATAAATGAAAATATGAATAAATGTTTTCCGGTAACCTTAAATGAAGAATAATTATAGGTTGTGAGCATGTGGAAATCGCCAAATAATGAAAAGTCGCCATTGGTGGCAAGCTATCCTATCTGTTCCGTAGCTTTTATTAACTTTACATGTACGCAAGTCGCCAAATAATGAAAAATCGCCATGGGTGGCAAATTTGCAAGGTGTCCAATAGTTTTTACATTATTAAAAATACAGCTGAAACAGATTTTCTGATTTTATTATGCTTTAGCTCCTAATTAATATAACTTTTGAATGGCAATACTAAATATCATTGTGTTTCTGAGGAGTGCAAATAATTTTTCCAGTGATTATAAGCGGAGTCCGCACTCCAGGTGGAGCATAGCTCAGGACCCGTACAACACGGATTCCCATAACAAAATATCTTCCGTGTTATGAGGGGGATCTACTGTAGTGTGAAGTTTAAATTTTTATGTATCAATGAACATGCAAGAACCATGAAATGTGTAGCTCAGTAACATTCTATCTGATCCAATCTTCGGGTTTTGTCTGTTGAAATTATGTCTTTTTTACAAATAAGCCTAATTAGGGGCCGAATGCCTCATACGAAAAGCGAGCGTAGCGAGTCTGGTGGCCTTGGCCCCTAGTTTACATCAAAAAACTTGATACACAAATTTAGCTTAGCCGCTAATGCAATTAATAACCTAAATGATTCTATATTCACAACTGGTGAATAACATTCTGTGTAATCTTTGTTTTTTATCTGATTAAATCCAGCCGCTACCAGTCGCGCTTTATATTTTGTTTCACCCGAGTCACTTTCTTTTATCGAATAAACCCATTTACTTGTTACTAATTTTGTTTCTTCTGGCATTTCCACTATTTCCCATACTTTATGCTTATTCAGGGAATCTAATTCACTTTGCATTGCTATCTTCCACTTAAACCATTCAGGACTACTATTAGCCTCTGAAATGTTGTTTGGTATGTTACAAGTTAAATTCGCTGCTAACTGTTTTGCTTTTAATCTTTCTGAACGTCTAAGTTGAACCTCATCTTTCTTTTCACTATTTATTGCAGGATTATCTATCTAGTTATTTAGTGTTTTAACCCCCTCTCCCTTGATTTCTTCTAGCCTATCAAACTCTCTGCTCTCACTATTCAAGGGTGTTGAGCAGTCATTTTCAATTGTGAGGGGATTATCCAGATCCATATAAACTGCAAAATCAAGAGCTCTGTATCTATCTTTTGGGGTTTCAATTTTATGTTTTTCTAAATAATCACTTCCCCTTAATAATTCGTTAAATTTAACTGACCTTTCCTCAATCACTTTATTAGTTTCCAAATCATAAATGCGATATCCACGTCTTTCTCGTGCATATCCTAGCATTATACCACGCTTTCCAGGGACGTCAAATTTCTTTCGCATTACTTTTGGTACGTGAAAGTAAGCTACACACCCAAATTTCTTTAGGAAATTTAGTTTGGGTGTTTTACCAGTCCATATTTCGAGAGGGATTTTTTCTTTTCCTTTACGAGGGGTTACATTAGAAATTAGTGTACTACAATTAATGGCCTCTGCCCAGAATTTTAAGGAAAGTTTACTCTCAAATAAAAGGGCTCTAGCTCTTTCCAAAAGAACTCTGTTTGCGCGTTCTGCTTTCCCATTACTTTCACTGTTATATGGGATAGTCTTTTCATGAAAAATACCTGAGTTAGCAAGATAGTTATCAAACTCCTTATTTACAAATTCAAGACCATTGTCGGTCCTAATTCTTTTAATTCTTTTATCCATGAGATTTTCATATTTAGATTTAAATTTAGAAAATATGTCAAAAACTTCAGTTTTACGTTTTAAAAAATAAGTGAAATACATTCCGGAATAATCATCTACTAAAATCATGAAATATTTTGATCCACCTAATGACTCCATTTGAATTGGGCCGCATAAATCAGCATGAATTAGTTCTAAAATTTCAGAACTTTGATCAACGTTAACAACTGGATGACGCGTACGTGTTATTTTACTTATGGTACAAGTCTCACATTCAAAATCCGTTACTTTACCAATATCAATATACTTTTTCATTTTTAACATATATTTTGAATTTAAGTGGCATAATCTATTGTGCCAAAGTTCATAATTATCAGAGCAGTAATTAGCAATATAACAGTAGGGAATATTAAAAGGTTTTAAATTCTATAAAGTTCTAACAGGTTAAAAGTTCTAACCTATCATTGTTTTTAATTGCTTTGGTGATTAAATTGAGGTACTTATCATAAATGAATACACAGTTATTATCAGATACAATTTCACAACCCTTATCCATCAAGGCAGTTAGTGACAATAAATTATTTCTTAAATCAGGCACATAGTAAATATCACTAATTGTTAAATCAACTGAATTACAGTCTTTATAATGAGTAGTAGTGGCTTTAACACTACCTATACTTTCTGAAAAAATTTTACAGTCTTTACCTGCTAAGTATATTTCTCTTACTTTAGGTGTACTGTCAATGAACCAGAATGAGTCCTTGGTCATATGTTTAGTAGCTCCACTGTCCAGGATCCATACACTGTCGTAACTCAACTCTCCCTCCTCTCCAGGCACAGTTTGCAGTGCAGATTCGGGGCGAGGGTGACGCTGGTCTGTCGAATAGCGCTCACGCTTCTGTTTTTGTTTTTGTCTATTTGTAGAAGCACAGACCCTTGGTTTTGATTCCTATAAAAGCAATCTTTAGCGTAGTGACCAGGCCGTCGGCAGTAATAGCAGAGTTTTACGTTTGACGATTTACTCTTTCGTGAGACAAACACCTCGGCTTTGCTTCCTTCTGTATTTTTTTCGCTACTAAGTTCTTCTTCTCGTAGTATTTCCAAGATGTCCTCCATAGTTTTCTCACGCTGGGTCTTCAAAATCTCACGCACTTTAGCAAATTTCCCCCTCAGTCCTCGTACAGTATAAAAAACTAATTCTCGAGGCGAGACTTCTAATCCTAGTGAGTGACACTTAGTCGCTATTCCTCTAGCTCTGGCAATATAATTATTTGGAGATTCCCTAAACTTCATTTCTATGTTTTTTAATTCATTATCAGCGTCTATTTTTCTGTCTTCTACTTGACCTGTAAATACAGACCTTATATTGTCCAAGAGAATTTTTGCGTTTTCTTCCAGTGCGAATTGTAACGCTTGTTCGTCGGACAAGGATAGCTTGATATAGGCCACCGCATCAGCGTTATCTTGGTCCCACTTCTCGCCGGCTTTTGCATCCAAAGATTCAGGCTTTACTTCCGCTAATACATGACTCAGTCTTTTCAGTGAGAGGGCAGATTTCATTTTCAATGCCCAGGTGAAGTAGTTTACACTATTTAATTCAGGAAGGTTTAAGTTCAACTTGTCCATGTTTATTTACTGAAGTTCTCAACCACGGACTGCTACCACTTCTGTTATTCGTAGCTTCAAATAACGACTACGGCCGTGGATAATGAATATAGTTTATTAGGCACACAGCAATAGTATGTAACATATATAGTTTGCTATCATTAATAACACAGAATACTATAAGAAGCACCTCGCTTCTTCAGCACACATCAGTAGAAAAAAACTTGAACTAACTGATACGTCTTGGAAGAAGAGCGCGGCGAAATCTGACGACTGTATTCTTGCGCTCCAGGAGAAGAGAAAAAAGTTCGCTCGCTCTCCAACAGAACAAAAGGTAAATAATCCAATGCATGGAGGCAATACTGTTCTGTTAAGTTCTTTGGTCTTCGCACAAACTGAGAACGGACAGTACAACAGAAGTCGCTTTCAATCTTAACCATGTCTAAACGACAGCATAACGGCGGAAATGAGGCGAAACCTGTTAAAAAAACCCGGGGGTAATTTAATGAAAGCTGGAAAAGCGAATTTCTCTGGCTTATCTATGAGACTAATTTAATGAAATGTGGAGAGTGTATTGAGGCAGGAATAAATTTCTTTTTCCTACGATAAAAAACTAGTTTTTTTGAATTTCTAAATTGACTCGCACTTTTCAAAAATGGACTCTTACTGATTGCGTGAGTCAGCATGGCTTAGAGCTTGACTTAGGCCCGAAATCAAGAAGTGTTCTTGATATTTTTTTAGAAATGTGTTATTTGTAGGAAAAAATTTCCCCTTTCTCTCTCTCTCTCTCTCTCTCTTTCTCACACACACACACACACACACACACACACACACACACACGCACTCTTTCTCTTTGCATTAACTTCAACAATTCTGTAACAAAGTTATTAAACTACACTGTATTAAAAAAGATTTTATAAAAGATTTTGAGATAAATGATGAATGTCTGATCAATTTTATCATGATGGACGCTGCCGAAGGTCCGTCCTTTTTCAGTTGCAAAAAGGTTCCAAGCTTCCACAAGAGTACGAAGCCTTAACTTAACCCATTTATGCCTAGTGTTCCTTTTTTGGGCCTTTAGGCATAAATGGGTCAAGTTTTCGATTATTTTCGCTATCAGTCGAAAACGTTATTTACTTTCCTTAGCCTTTATTCACGAGTATTGAACCTCAATTCCACAAAATATTTTAACTTGACATAGTAGGATGTTGACATTTCAATTTTTATACATATTGATTTTAAAAGAAATCCTACCTTGTTCAAGAACTTGACATCAGAAATTTATCTACTATTGCTAGTAATAGCGAAAATCGAAGAAAGTCGCAAAAATATCTGGTCACAAATGGGTTAAATAAGCCTGTAATTCTAGGATTTCTAATTTTTGTAAACTGAATGGGTATATATGAAAGGGGCCTGGGTGATAAACGTCTGCTCCGTGTTGGCTTAGTCGGTCTCTGGAATGACTTGCAGATTTTGAAGCCTGGCGGGAGCCCTGTATACATGTCTGCGCCGATGTGCCACAACGCCTCCGCCGGGAGTCTAGGCCAGCGCAGAACGCCGATTGTACACCGCGGCGTGCAATCGGTTTCAAAACATTTTAGAAAAGTTTAACAAACTTTAGCTGCTCGTTTTTTTTCCTGTATACTTCTTAACGCTACAGTAACTCGTAAAGATAAAATTTAAAATTTTTGAGTCAATGGCGTAATTTGATTGCTTTAAAAACTGTTTAAACATTGAATTATACCTCAAAAGAACATTATAGGTTTGTAAGGTTAATGAGAAGTTTGAGGAGGGAAAAAAACGCTAACAAGCAAATAATGTATCAATCGTATACTGATAACTAAATGTATCGTGAATGTGCCTTATAAACAACATAAACTTATCCGATTTTGATAAAACCTATTATTTCACTTTTGCAGTAGAAATATTTTAAAAATGTGCCACAACGACAAGCTCATACTCAAGAGCCACACTTGTGGCCGAGAGCGTAGTGCTCTGAACTGGGACACGGAAGGTACCTGGTTCAAAAGAAGATCCTGTCCGCCGACCTAACCTTTCAGAGTTTTTCGTAGTTTCCTCCTAAAATTAGCGTATATACGGGTTAGGATCCCTTAGAAAGAGCTCTACACAGGTCCGGCCTTCTGTTTGAAATAGCCAGTTGCAAACATTTTTGGGGGGCCCCAAACATTATAGATGCTAAAAATTCATTAATTAATAGACCCATTTATAAAGCAAATATTAATACTGAACTGAAATACCACTAATAACACTTTAATGGTCGTGGTAATTAGGGTTGAAGGCCAGTGGTAGCTGGCGTCCTGGACAAGCTAATTTTTGGCGCCCTTTTTAAATAAATCTAACTCGTCTATGACGACTCCTTATTTAAGAAGAACCTAGATTGAATGAGGAAATCGGAAATACCTGGCTGGTAAGTTTATGGGAGTATAACTCGCTTTTAAAGAGTAAAGCCTGGTTATATCGAGGAATATTTTTGTGATTTATAAAATTTCTACTGACTTCCAACTCACCAGCTCTGATAATCCTTTCTTAGAAAAAATCTTTTAACATTCCAAAGTCAATAAAGACGACGATGATAACAAAGAATAGGAAGAAACTACAAAGGGAGCTTACCTGACCATGGAAAATTGGGACAGTCTGACGTTGGATAAACCTTCAAAATAAAAAAAATCCGTTCTCTCTCCTAAGATTGAGTTTTCAGGCGCCCCTAAACATATAGCGCCCCGGGCAGCTGCCCAAGTTGCCGGTACCTTGATCCGGCACTGGTTGGAGGTCTAAAACACATTGAATATGTATGCTAAACCTGTAGGGCCGTTTATCACCCATTTCAGTTAACCTGCATTACTAATACTGAAAAATGTGAGAAAATATGAATCTATTCACTCTAGAGATCCACCGCCCACCGAGAGTGACATTAATTGTTTCAGAGTAGTTTAGTTAGTAATGAAGACAGTAAAATAAATATTTTGTTGGCCAACTACCTATTTAAAATTTGAAAAAGAAGCCCACAATGGAAGTGGGGGGGGCGATGACTTAAAGCTTACGTCAGATTAAATAAAATCAATAATTTTATACTTAAGTTAAATTAACCAAAATGTATGTTTGAATATTTTTCTGCACATTAAGTCCATTAATTTAATATAAGAGGACATTTCATTAGTCAGTGCTCAAGCTAATTTAAGGGATTTGTCGCTAAATTTAGCAACTTTTCACTGTATTTAGT
The DNA here is from genome assembly GCA_038373885.1 of Cheiracanthium punctorium. Lineage (NCBI taxonomy): Eukaryota > Metazoa > Arthropoda > Arachnida > Araneae > Cheiracanthiidae > Cheiracanthium > Cheiracanthium punctorium. The sequence continues at coordinate 583,431 of JAWZYV010012009.1, forward strand.
CAATAAATTTTTTGGAAAGTGACATTTTTGATGATCTTGCTCTCTAATTTAGAGATTCAAATGAATTTGGAGTATTGTTTCAAACTTTCTAAGATTTTAAAATCTAATCAGTACTACTTTAGAAAAGAAATGATGCGATGAAATGTTTAAGAATGGATCGTGGATGAACAGACATATCAGGGACGTAGCTAGAGAATAGGCGATGGAGGCCTCGTCCCCTTCCGAAATTCATACTTTTCTTAATTGGATGTCAATAATCAAGCTTTTTCGTAGAAATGCTATCTTAATTAGAAATGCCTCCTTTTGGGACCGCCCCGATTTATCTTTTTCTTTCTGGTTATGTGCCCGAGACGTACATTTCAATCATCCAATTTTATGTGTACTTTTATCCGCTATTATACTGTCAATATTCAAATATTGTATTAGTGCTATTTTAAGTATGAGGGTTCTATTAGAAAATAGAGCAACATCCATTCGAAATCTATTATTAATCTCAGTTGGTATTTTTTTGGAATTAACCCCTTATTGGTAGGATATTTTTTCGAAATTATTGTTATTATTATTATTATTATTATTTTTCATAGTTACCAACCCTTACCGAACACATCTAACCGCTTTTTGGAAACAGCAAATTTTTAATATCTTTTCAAAATGTTAACCAACCCACGCGTAGATTTGGAAACTAAATATGGTATTCAGTTGTCCACGATATTTTTCTATATTCTAACATAAAAATCACTGTACATATAAAGTGGTTAATTATATGGCATGCGACTTCGAAGAAGAAGGGGTTGAGATCGATTAATGTGTTTGAAATATTTTATATTCCTAATTTTCAATAAACACAGTTTTAAAAGTACTGACTTTTTCTACTTCAGAATAGCTGTTTCATCTGACTGCAGAACTTCGCTTACTCTACATACTCATTTATTGCTTAGGGATTAAATCGCGTAAATATAAGTTATGGGAACAATCAAAATGCATTTAAAACTTTCATAAATGTGAAACTTAACACAATTTAAAACTTTTTGATGAAAATTATCTAATTATTTGCAATCTCGGCTATTATAAACAAAATAACGACTTACCTTTTTTCAAATGTAGAAAACGCGATGATAAAATTGGTAAAGCTTAATCCATAATTTAGGCCCGTGAAAGTCATAAAATTCAAGAAAAATATTTCAAAATATATATAACATGTATACAAAAGTTAACAGACTCGTACAAAGTCTAATACAAGCAGACACTTCCAATGGCTCAACTTCGGTTAGTAACTTTGAGAGAAGAAGTAACTGCAAAATAGGATTTGACCAACACATTTGCACAGTTGTAAACGGGAAAAAAATGTTCCCATGCTTGCAAAGGTAACCAAATGCAGGTCATTTTTTATTCTTTGTGTACTCTTATCTTCAAATTAATACCAGACGCGTGAAACGTACTTCGAAAGTTAGTTTAGAGGGGGTCCCCCCACAGGTATTAATCAATCAGTCCCGGGTTTTGACAACAAAAAGGCCTCTTCCGCTGATCTTTGTGTTTCGGTTCTTTTCAAAGAATTCAATAATGAGCGGTCGTTATGACCAATGGTCCAGATCTGATAACTGTATTTTTCTCTAACTGATGTTTTCGCTCTTTCCACGGTGAAAGGTGCTAAGTTAAGTGACATTTACATTTGATCAGAGCTAGGGTGTACTGTCAAAGAATACTGTTCGTAGAAAGGCACTTTTATAAATGATGTTTAGCTCTGAAAGTTACAGAGAAGTCACACAACACTATCAGTCTACTTTAATTTAAAGAAATCTTTTATATTTTTCACGGTAAGAGAGAGAGACATAATAAAAAATATACAACGGATTTGGGGGCCCCTCTGAAACCGGGGCCCAGGTGCCTTGCATCCGCAGCACCCCCCCTGTGGCCGGCCCTACCTCTACGGAGGGTACCCCACCTCTCAGCCTGGAGCCCACGTGTAGCTAATTGGCCGCAGTCCCACGCACAACATCATACTCAAGACTAGTTTTCGTAGTGTTTTTGCATAGTCGATTAACAAATGGACTGTATAACTAACTAATTGATGAAACTAAATTTCTAACGATAACAAATATTTATTAACAAACGAACATAACAAGCGATGGTTGAGCAAAAGCTCCTACAAGGCAAGTGACGATTTCGCAAGTGGCGAACAGACAGTGATGCGAATATAAACTACGACAAGAGAGCGCCAAGCGCCAGGAACACTAATGGCAAGGTAGGTGGTAACATACGAGCCCCCATTGCCATGTTGTAAACATTCAATAAGTACATTTAACATATTCTAGAATAATAAACATCAATGTGCAATAATACTTAAACAATATTTCAATTATAAACAAAGCCTAAATTTTAATTTGACACATCATTATAGCCCATAGGAAGAGGACACACCTTGGATATATTAGGTTGTAACGAAAGTTTTCCGCCACTGCAAGTATTGCCTGCACAAGCAGTTCGCGTTGGTGTCTTTGATAATATTTTGCGAAACGATTTCTGTTATTTTAAAGAAAAAGACTTGTTTTAGACCACTGTGTTGTGAAATCTGTAAAATAATATCGCTATGTTTAAGTATAAGGTGTCTGAAAGGGATCTATCACGCTACCAGATTGAACCATCATTCAGTTCTGTTACAAAAAGTCAGCTACAGAATAACACCGAATCATGTGTACAGCTTAAGGTACTACTGTTGTATCATATGATACTGTGAAGAACCGAAAGTTCAAAAACGAGGACTAAGACATTTAAGAAGCAGAGCGCTCTGGCCGGCCTACTGATGCTGATTTGGCCCTCCTACCAGAATTCGTGGAAGAAGATACAATATTCATCCACTCGAGAGCTAGCTAAAAGAGTTAGACTTAGTGCCATGTCCATTAGTCGCGTTAAGCATCGCATAAACTTGACATATAAGGTCAAAAGCTGGGTACCACGTGAGCTGACTCAAGCAAATCTGGCGGAAAACTTTCGTTACAACCTGATACATCTAGTAACTATACCCTTTATAGTTTGCAGTGGGACAATTCTAACTTTGCCATCTGGAGCATATTTTACATCCAGGACTCTACCTAAAGCCCATTGGCAAGAGGGTAAATTTTCTTCTTTAAGAATGACCAGACGTCCTCCATTAAGATTATTTTTTTCAATTACCCATTTATTACGCTGTTGAAGATTATTTATGTAATCATGCTGCCATTTTTCCACAAGAGTTGAGTGCTTTTTGCAATTTTTTGCCAACTAGTTAATCTATTTTCATTAAGTGCTGTTACATCTGGTTCAGGGAGGGCAGTGATCGGACGGCCAATCAAAAAATGCCCGGGAGTGAAAACTTCTATATCACTGGGATCGGAAATCAGCGGTTGTAAAGTACGAGAATTTAGAATAGCTTCGATTGGGGTTATTATAATAAGAAATTTTCTAATGTTACGTGGGAATCGCCTAACGCTCTTTTGAGGTGGTGCTTAAAAGACTTGACACCAGCTTCCCATAAGCCGCCAAAGTTGGGAGAACGAGGAGGAATAAATTTCCAGTTAATAGTCTCAGATGCTAAATAATTAGCTAAAGCATTACCAGGACTATTTGCGATGGTATGCAATTTTTTCAACTCGCTGTTGTGTTGTTCCATTGTCAGTAATAATCATATTACTTTTGCCTCTTCGAGCAAAAAACCATTTAAGTGTCGCGATAAGTGACTAAGATTTTAAATCTGTTACTATATCTAAATGGTTTGCTTTGGTGGTAAAACAAATAAATAATGCTATATAAACTTTATTTAGTTTTCCTTTCCTTTGGTTTTTAAACTTAATTTGGAAGGGACCACAGAAGTCTATGCCATATATTGAGAAAGGAGGACTAGGATTCACTCTAGAGGAGGGCAAATCTCCCATGAGTTGAGTGGCTTCTACGGGTTTATGTCTAAAACAAGTTATGCATTTGTGAACGACATTACGAGAGAGGGATGTATTATTTATTATCCAATACTGAGTTAGTACATCATGCATAAGTGCTTGTGGACCAGCATGGAAAAACTTTTTATGATAATATTCAAAAATTAGTGAGCTTAATTTATGTTTATGAGCCAAAACGATAGGATGTTTTCTCTTATAAGTTAAATTAGAATTTTCCAAGGGTCCACCAACTCTAATAAGGCCATCTTCATCCAAAAAACGATTAAAATATTTTAATTTACCATTACCTGGGAGACTTTTATGGTTCGGCAAACACTTTATGTCTTCTCCAAATGCAGTATACTATACCTGCTTAATCAAAAAGGTCTCTGCTCCTTTTAGCTCATCTCCTAAAAGTGATTCAGATAATTTGGATTCTGGATGCTTGCAGTTGTTAAAAAACCTAAAAAAACCCTACAAATTCTAATTAATTTCACATAATTGTTGGTTACAGAAAATAAATAGTCAATAAAGTCTTTAGGTGAGTGAGTCACAGTTAGGTGTGAAAGTCTATGAACTGTCAAAGTTTCTTCTGACTGAATTCCCGGAGGATCAGTGTTCATTTCCTTCAACATATGATCGTAGTCTTCTGAGGACATCTGCAGATCTCTCTGTGCGGAAATACTAATTTGTTGAAGAAGAAACTCTGGTCCATGCCACCATAGTTGATTATCTACTAAATTTTCAGCCTTCAAGCCTCTCGAGATTAAGTCTGCTGTGTTTTTAGAGAACGAAACATGATTCCAATGTAAACTAAGCGTATGCTCTTGAATTTTTGCCACACGATTTCCCACAAATGTTTTTAACTTCCAGGGTGGTGTGTGTATCCATGCTAAAGCAATTTGGGAATCAGATACCAGAAAACACTGTTGGTGTCGTTTTTCAAGGCCTTTACGATTCTGATCACGAGCTTGGACAATAGGGGGCATGCAGACAGTTCCAGTCTAGGGACACTGACTGTCTGGAGCAATTTGTGATTTACTGCTTATTAAATTACATGATGTTTCACAGCGATAAGATAACTGGATATACACGGCTGCTCCAAATGCAATCGTTGATGCATCTGCAAAAAACACAATTAAATTAACTTCTTCAGCACAAGGAGTCAAAATATAACGATTAACCTTAAGGTTTTTTAAATGGTGTAATGATTCTATAAATTGATCCCAAGATTTAGAGATACAATTTGGTAGAGAATCGTTCCAATCCAGTTTTAATTTCCAGAGTTTTTGCATATAAGTCTTTGCTTTTGTGATAACCGGTCCGATAGACCAATCGGATCAAAGAGCCTAGCTATGTCTGAAAGAACAGCTCTTTTAGAACGTTTATTCTGCTGAGCAATTTTCACTTTAAACGTCAAAACATCCAAGTTAGGTATCCAAGTAACTCCTAAGGCTTTGGTTTCATTTTCTAGAAATGAGTAATCTTCAAGATTTCCATTCCTCACATTTTCTAGTAATGTCACATCATTGGCTTGCCATTTATGCAAATGCATTCCGGCTGATTCCAGAAGCTGAATAAGCTGGAATTGAAGCTCCTTTACAGAATTCAGGGTATCTCCACCAATTATGATGTCATCCATATAGCAGTCATTTAACAAGACTTCTGATGCTTTACTAAACGTTTCTGCTCCCTCTGACGCTAATTCCTGCAAAAATGGAACCGCTAAGATCGGAGCACATGACGTACCGTAAGTTACTGTATTTAATTCATAAACCTCTATTGGCGATGAAGGAGATGTTTTCTATAAGACTCTCAACAATTTCCTTTGTTCAGGATTTATAACTATTTGTCTGTACATTTTCTCAATATCTGCTAAAATCACGTATCTATGTTTTCTAAATCGAATCATAATCTCATACAATTCTTCAGACACAACCCCTTTAAAAGACTGTCATTGACTTACCACTAGTTGTCGTACTGGACGAGTTAAAAACTGCGCGAAGTTTAGTTGTCGAACTTTCAGGGCGATACACCCCATGGTGCGGAAGGTAATAACTGCCGCGTTCCTCAAAGTGGTCCATAACCTTACTCATATAATTAAGATTGTCATATTCTTTCATAAAATTGCAATAAAGTTCTTGCATGAAGGGATCTTTCTCTAGACGATTCCATAACTGTTTCAATATATTCTCAGCTATACCTTTTGAGTCCCCAAGTACCCCAGAGCCTTCAGTGGCATACAGACTACAAATCTTCCGTTATGAGTGCGGTAATGTGCTTCCACAAAATGATTTTCGCTATATTGATCCTCGGCGCTCATAAGACGCGACTAGCTTTCTACACTCTCCAATTTCCAGAATTTTAGCCGAATGTCCTCTAACGTGTCTAGAGTTTGAGTCAACCCGCAAAATGACTGGTGACATTCGTTTCCTACCGATCCAGAAACAATAAACCCAAAAACAGTATTTTGAAAGATTGACCGGGAAATTTTGTGTTTTTGCGACTCTAAAATGTCAAAAAAAAGTTCTACTCCAATCAAAATTTGTATTCTCGAAGGTTTCGCAAATTCTGGGTCAGCAAGCTCTATATGTTTTGGTAATTTTACGTCATCTAGGTTTATATTACTCGAAGGTACACGTTCAGATATTTTCTCCGTCACTAGCAACTCTATAGGTCTTCGAAAAGAATTATCTTTGTTGGAAATAAATGTTTGTACTTTCGATTTCAAATTTGTGATATTACCAGTAATCCCCGAAATATAAACACTTGTTTTGTGTTTATATTTCGGGATATTCCTTTAATTGTATTTCTTTAATTGTATTTATATTCCTTTAATTGTAATAAATCTGCTAGCCGTTTATCAATTTAACTCGATTCAGACCCCGTATCCAATATTGCCCTTGCAGGAATTTTCATCCCACTGGAGTTGCCTAAATATACTCTACAAATCGCTAAAAGAACTCCTTTTTCTTTGTTCTTCGATAAACAAATCTCACTGCATAATGAATTTTCAAAGCTTGTCGCCTGCTCCGAATTATTTCCCTCAATGACAGCTGCGTTAATTTATTTTGTCTCTATGTGTTGGCATGGTGCTATTTCATGCTTCTGTGTTGGAGAAACAGCGCGTCTGGGTTCTGGGAAAATTTCTCTTCTCTATGTAATAGGGTGTGGTGTTTTTTATTGCACCGGCGACAGAGTGATTTCGAACACGATGCTACTCCGTGTTTATCAGTTGTCAGACAATTCAAAGATAAATTAAACCTCCTGGCTGTTAAGTATCTGGCATATTCGTTCTGTTTTAAGAATGTATCGCACTGTCCCAGACAGCACATAAGCTTAAATCAAGCTTGACATTTCTTTGAATTTGACGCATTAATGCAAGCTTGACAGTTCAACTCATTCTTAGCTGGCAGCAAGCTTGCAGGAGTCAAGTTGAATTGTCAAGCTTAAATACAGCTTGATTTAAGCTTGACAATTGATACTCGGTTGATTTTTCCTTTTTAAGGAGCGTTGATGGCGCCATCTGTGAAAGAGAATGGACATTATTTGTCTAGCATCCTCAAATTTGCTGAAAGTTCGTAAAAGATGTGTATTTTATTACCAGTGCCATATTACCGGCAAGGCAAACGGGGCAACAGCCCATGGCCTACAGATTGTAGGGCCCAAAAATTTTACATCTTACACTTTTGTAGTTTTAAAATAAAATTAAAAAGGATAAAAAAAATTCAGAAGTTAAATAATTTTTTTAATTATAAAGTATGAACAATGAAAATAATTAAAATTTACATTTGTATAAGTTAATTTAAACTTATTTTTAATTCTTCGAAATGCTCTATATCGATATAGCATACCAATATGTAGGAAAATAACTAACCACATTTGTAAAGAGAATTTTTAGCGTTAAAAAATAGCAAATTTTTCAATTACTTGTTATTATAAGAAATATTTACAAAAATGACTAAAGTGTTTGTATTCCATACATGTTAGCAACTGTGATATAGCATTTCAAAGTAACGTTTAACTATCTGTTTCTTTGATTTCAGATTACTTAACACAAAATTTGTGTTAAGTAAGTAAACCCATTCTATATTTCCAAATATGGAAATTCTTCAAAATAAAATACAATTATAGTACGAATTTGATTTCAAAATCAGTCGTTTGTCTCGATTTTGGCCAGCAGTATTGCTCATGAGTGTTGCGAAAGTTTTAAAACGTGTGCTGCTCTTAAGTTTATATTATGTTTATTTCCCTATTAGTAGAGTCTCTAAATCACACATAACATTATTTTAATTTTGATGCATCCCATGGAAAAAAAACAAATAACATATCGCCCACTTATCAATCTGGCCAGAAAACCGCTTGATAATTCACTTCAAACTTTAGTCATAGCTCCATCGAAGCTTGGTAGCTGAATGGATAACGCGCTCGGCTACGAACCGAAAGGTCCCGGGTTCGATTCTAGCCACGGACACTCGATGGAAACAGATTAAATTAAATTGAAATTTCAGCGTAGAGGGGAAATGCCTGGCAAAGTAAAATATGTGGGTCGAGTTCGCCGACCGGCACCACGTGTATTTAGGAAATTTTTTTAGGAAAATTTTTTAAGCTTGAAATGTCAAGCTTAATGCAAGCTGGGCAAGTGTAAACTAGAACACTTGATTAAAGCTTGCATGAAGCTTAATTCAAGCTTATTGACTTGATAAATCAAGCTTGCTGCAAGTTTGATGCAAGTTTGCTGTGCTGTTTGGGGTAATATGAATGATTTGATGGACAAATTACACATTTCTTAACTACTTGAATTATTTTTTACGAGGAAACTTTTTACCCTTGTATTTAACATTCAAATAACAGTTACTTCGCCAATTTTCTAAAACTAAACAACGCTTTTCCAGAAAATCAATAATTTCTGGCCAATTTGGCAACGCTGTGGTTTTCAGCGTTCAAATGATATTGTTAATAGTCATTTCATTCATATGACTATTAACAATAGCTCTTTGGTTTTGATACTTATTTTCTAACGCTTTTAAAAGCAAAGTATATGAATCATCTGTCGTCACAACCTCTTGAGCACTGCCACGAAGAGTAGATTTTACATAATAGAGATTTTGCGTTCATTTAATTTATCGTTCCACCCAATCAAAGTCTCTAACTGATTTTTAAACCATACCATTCTAAATAATTGCCAGAAAATCTAGGTAATGGTATATCTGGAAGTTTAACATTTATTGAAGTATTATTACCAATATTTGAGCTAGTACTGAAACTTTGATTTGGTGCATCAGTTTTAGCATTACTATTGCAACTAGAGAGTAAATCTTTTTGAAGACTTACCTCTATATTTTAAGCTTGACCTTCCATTTCTTGAAAAGCATCTAAATGATTTTGTAGCTCTGCATCATCCGTCACGATATCACAGTACTGAATCTTTTGGGACTTATTTTTGTCGCTATTTCGCCAAAAGTCGGCAACCTTGGCGGCATTTTGTTCATTTGGCGCGTTTTTCCAAATGGGGCCTGAAACTTGGTTTTCCTGCATTAAAATCAACCAACTTGTCGACAATCCGTTTTACACTATTTAATTTTGATTGGTACTTTTCAGCTGCTCTTTCATCTTGATTCAGATCCTGCAGAAAAGTTTCTATCCGAGTAAGTTTCTATCCGTGTCCTTTATAAGCTCCTCTCTGTCTATTGAGAGATGCAAACTTGTCCTTAACTGACATCTGTTGCAAATTTGACTAATAAAATATTATTCCAATTGAATCGAAAGTCTATGACGTTTAACTATGAAAATGCTAGTTCGAATAACTAGTTCGATACTCAGCTAAGGCTTGACGTGGCCATGTTTTTGCTTCGTCGATTATCAAATGGACTGTATAACTAATTGATGAAACTAAATTTCTAACGATAACAAATATTTATTAACAAACGAACATAACAAGCGATGATTGAGCAAAAGCTCCTACAAGGCAAGCGACGATTTCGCAAGTGGCGAACAGACTGTGCTGCGAATATAAACTACGCCAAGAGAGCGCCAAGAGCCAGGAACACTAATGCTAAGGCAGGCGGTAACACGTAGTCTTAAAACATCTCATTTTAACTTCAATTTATGCATACATATGTATATATGTGTGTCTGTCGGCATACACCGAATTTTCATTATGCTCTTTTCCAAAACTTTTCTCACGAAGCGGTGCGCCACTGCCGCTGTGTTTCTGAGGTCGTTACGCCGCCGGCACGAATTTTTCTGCGGCACAGACATTTACATTCATGTATTAAAAGAATATTCATCGGCTGAAACATTCCTTTAATTTCTGCTATAATTAAGTCAACGATAAGGATTTTGCCTCCGCTAGAACTGCCACCTTGTGCAGAAGCCCCTACAGCTCCTTTATGATATGCTACTTAGACAAGCTCCTTTCATTTTCATTTTCATCCAGAGGATTAATATTTATTTTAATAATAGTCTTTTACTTTTTTCGTGTTCTATCATTTTTTTTGGAAACTATTCTTTTTCAGTAGATTTAGTTTCATGTACAAATGGATGTATATTTTCCATTTTTCCAGATTATCCTTTTTGTGATTGACAAAGTAAAACATAACTTATGACATTGATCAATATTGTTGCAGAAACTCCTGCTTGTTTCTGGGGTTCGTCGTTCTAAAGTCCAGTTGGTGTAGAAAGTTCTAGTAAAGAGTCCCCTTGTCAAGATGGAACAAAACTTTATTACTTCTAGAAATTCGTTGAACAATCAGCTTTAGAAAATTCACAGGCACTAACGGCCAGTAGCACGTTTAAAACAGTCCACCGAGTACCGAAGCTTTCACAAATGCTGTAATTCTCACATAGAATAAAACACACCCACTGGTAAAAATTTAGTGGAAATATTCGAGGGATAACACAAACAGCCCCTCAAGACTCAGCAATCAAGAATTTAGACACAGACCTTAAAATCAAAGCTTCAGAAACGCATTCGGAAACACCGCTTCTGTCACAGAGCAAAGCGTGGTACACATCGGCAGCTCGCTCAGCTCTCGACGGGAGATCTCACTCCACACTGAACTGGGGCTTCTGAAGCGCTTCTATTTATAGGTGGCGCAGAAGCTGCGAGAAACTTCTCGAAGAGTCTAGTTCTCGAGGATTCCAAATAAAGCGGGAATTTTGATTACGTCATAGACGGGAAATGTTAGGTTATTATGCGTTTTTAATGCAGGAAAACCAAGTTTCAGGCCCCATTTGGAAAAACGCGCCAAATGAACAAAATGCCGCCAAGGTTGCCGACTTTTGGCGAAATAGCGACAAAAATAAGTCCCAAAAAGTGAAGTTGCCGAAGGCCTACGACGATTTCTCGAGATTTCTAGAAACTGCATACATTTGAACAGAAAACCGAAGCCTCCGGATCTCCGGTTCTAGTTCACCGATTTTGAAGTAACAAAAAGCAAAATTTCACTATTTGAAACGTAGAACATGAATTTTGAACTATTTAAAGCCCCAGAACAGCGGGTTGCCCCGAAAATTTATAACATTTCCCCCTTCCCAAGAACTGCACGTCCCGGGCAATACAATCCCCAGTTAGGAGGTCACATAAATATTTACAGTGACTAACCTCTAACAAGATCTTAGCAACATAAATTAAGCAAAATAATCAATAAACACACAATAAGCAAATACACACTAATAAATAAATAATAAACAATTATACTAATAAGTAATAAACGTAATAAGCAAATACCCATTAATAAAAACCATTATATTACAAATATGTACACTAAAAACGACGTAATTGCTGAGTGAAAGAGAGTTGAAGAAAGAGGAAGAGAAGAGAAAGACATGAAAGAAATGAGAGATGAAAGAAAGGAGGAATTACGCCACAGTGACCATGGTCCAATATTCATTTAATTAATTACAACAGCGGTAAATGGCTAGCTCAATGAACAACGCCTGGTTTCGAGTTAGGTGACTTACGAATCCGTACAATGACGTCATTCAGTCTGTTTAGGACTGTGTAAGGACCGTCCCACGGCAATAACAGCTTGGGAGACAGGGCTTTCCGTCGAGTAGGATTCCATAGCCAAACTTTGTCACCTACGTTGCATCGTATCCCGTATCCTTCGTGTCGTAGCGAGTCTTCATCTTCTCCGTGTTCAGGTTCATCCGCTCCCGAGCAAAATGATGCACGTCTTCAAACCGTGCCCGGAGTTTTTCCATGTACTCCTCTGATGATGAAGGCGTATCTGGAGGGCGGTCAAACACAAGATCGGCGGGAAGACGAAGATCTCTTCCGAATAGCATCTGGGAAGGTGTGAATCCGGTAGTCTCATGGACAGCACTCCTGTAGACCAGTAAGAAGAGGGGGAGTTCCTTGTCCCAGTCCTCTTGATTTCTAGACGCGAGGGGTGAGAGCTTGTTGAAAATAGTGCGATTGAACCTCTCCACCATGCCGTCGGATTGTGGGTGTAAAGGCGTAGTCTGGGTTTTGTCGATTCCGAGAAGTTGACATAGTCCTTTTAAAACTGCAGAGGTAAAGTTCGTTCCTTGGTCGGAATGAAGTTGCAGAGGGGTTCCATAAGTTCCACGAAGTTGCAGAGCCCTAGCCCAGTAGAAGCGCTAGCGAACTTTCTGTAAGGTCTTCATAAAGCAAAAATGGCCCAAAGTTAAGCCATTATGCTGCTCTTCTAGAACCTTTGAAATCCTCGAACGAGGGAGTACTAACTGCCATCGGAGCAGCTTGCCGTCGTCCGACTCCCATTTACGATACAGGACTCCATTTCTCAGGCGAAGCGAATCCCATAATGCCCAGTACTGTTTCGTTGCCGAACTACATGACGATATTTCATGCCAACTGGATTTATCGCTTCATTTTTCCAGTAACTCCACAATAGGTTTGATGTCGCTATAAGCTAACTGGTCCTCCCGGATTTGTTTGTCACTCCAGGGATCTTGGGATAGTGCCGATGATGTAACTTGGCGGAAAACGGGATGTTTCAGGTGGTAATTTTTCTCCGCCCTGGAGCAATAGCGACAACTATCTATGCAGGGCCTTCTCGAAAAACCATCTGCATTTCCATCAGATGCTCCTTTCCGATGACGTATCTTGATGTCATATTCTTGTAATCTCTGTATCCACCTGGCTATCTGGCCCTCTGGATTCTTGAACTTTAGAAGCCAGGTTAAAGAGGCATGGTCCGTTCGGATCAGGAACTTTCGGCCGTACAGGTAATGATGGAGATGTTCTACGGCCTTGACGATAGCCAGAAGTTCCTTTCTCGTAACACAATAGTTACGTTCTGCCTTCGAAAGGCATTTGCTGCAGTAAGCAATGACGTGTTCTTGGCCATCAATCTCCTGGGACAAAACTAGAATTGGACAACACCATAGAAAAACTGCAAAATAAAACAAATCAAAAATAACAAAATTAAATGAAATATGCAATAAACTAAAATTAAAAGTCTCGATTCAAAAAACGCAGGCGATCACCATAGGGATAAAATCAAGAACTAAACCGCGATATAAAATAGACGATCAAAAAATAAAATCTGTAACTGAACTAAAATATCTAGGAATAATTATCGATAACAAATTAACTTTCACACCACACATAAAATACTTAAACGAAAAAGTCTCAATATTGATTAATAATATGTGTCTGGTGAGTGGGGTGTCCTGGGGGGTACGCCCTCAAATGTTAAAAACTTGGTACAGCACGGTAACCGAAAAACAGTTAACGTATGCCGCCTCCGCTTGGGCCCCTAACCTTACCAGAGAATCAATCTACAAGCTGTGGGCAATCCAAAAATTAGCACTTATTAAAATATCTAAGGCCAACGCTAACACCGCCCATTCCGCATTATGTACTATACTAAGCATTCCCCCAATAGAACTTATATTTAAGAAAGAGATAGAAAAATATAAAGCAATAAAGCTAAACTTGAATTTTCCAGACTCAGAATTACCAGACAATTATACAATAGAACAACCCATACCTTCGTACCATTATCCAGAATGCAATATACTAAAAAAACAGTTAACTATCATGGATTCAATAGAAAATGACATAGTAGACGATAAATACATAAAAATATACACAGATGGATCTAAAATGACAAATGGCACTGCCTTTGGTTATATGGCTTGTAACAACAGTAACGAAACAATAAAAGAATACTCAGAAAGGATAAATATTTTTAACAGCATATATCAAGCAGAACAACTTGCCATAGTGACAGCTTTGGAATGGGCGGTTACAAATAACTATAAATATATTAAGATCTTTACTGATAACAGGTCCACTGTTGAAAAACTGAAGTCTCTATATACGTATACTGAAATATTAAACGAACTATATAACATAATTAAGACTAATAGTGAAATACAAATTATTATTATATGGATTAAAGCACACGTGGGACACTGGGGGAACGAAAGAGCAGATTATTTAGCAAAATTACCATTGATTAATAAGCACCCAATCAGCAATAGATCACTTCCAGTCCCCATATCTAAAATAGTATATCTAATCAATAAGCAACTAATGAATAATTGGCAGATCTGGTGGAACAATAGTGAAACTGGCAGGCATACGTATAAATTCTTACCTAAAGTTAAACATAATTTTGACATAAATAATACAATAGGTGTTAAATTCATTACTGGCTGAGGCAGCTTTCCAAAATACTTATATAGAATAAACAGAAGAAATACAGAGATCTGCAATTGCGGTTTAGTCGGTGATCCTCTACACTATATATTTGGAAGGTGTCCCCTTATGCCACATAAACTAAGAAGAAACAATAATATAGATAGATGAATATCAAAACTTTATGCAAATAATCCAAATTAAAAACATAATGAACCTAATCAAAGATAACTATAATAAATTAATAGAACTTTACAGTGAAATTAAATTTAGATACCAGTAATCTTCCCCAGTGCCCCAAAAAAAGGGGCTGTACATCTGGTTGTACCCCCCCCCCCAAAAAAAAAGTAAAAAATAAATACAAATATGTAAAAAAAAAAGAGAGAGAGAGAATAAAGGTCAAAATATGATGTGATACAAACAACATTTAAAAAGAAACAGTTAAGAAAAAAAGGGTATATGTGTACATATTGATCAATAATATGTAATATAGAATACTGTATATGTATATATGATGTGTAATATGCAAATGATTTAGCGAATATAGAGTATAGATAAATATAAGTGTATTAATGTGAGTATGGGTATATAAGGTATAATATATAAAAACTATATGCATCATACGGGTGAAATACGTGATACATAATGTATATGGGATAACGTTAGTTGTATGTGGAATATTTATTGTATAAAAAATAAAAATATTGTTAATGGAGTGGAATGGATTGGATAATGTAATGTTAGTTATTTATATAATATGTAAATAAGTGTTGAGTGTTATTGAATTAATGTAAAAAAAATTGTATATGTGTATATATAGATTGATATTATGTAATATAGAATACTGTATCTGTATACATAAGGTGTAATGTGCATATGAAATAATGAATATAGTGTATAGTAAAATGTAAGTGTATTAATGTGTATGGGTACGTGAGATATAATATCTAAAAATTATAAGCATCATATGAGTGAAATGACGTGGTACATGGTGTATATTGTGTGTAATATAGAATATTACTAGCTATATATATAATGTGTTAATTGTATTTGGACTGATGAATATGGTTTATATAAAAGGTGATTGTGAACTAATACGTATGGTGTAAAAAGGTATGACTATAAAAACTATTCGCACGTGGGTACGTGAGATATAATATCTAAAAATTATAAGCATCATATGGGTGAAATGACGTGGTACATAGTGTGTATATTGTGTGTAATATAGAATATTACTAGTTATATATATAATGTGTAAATTGTATTTGTACTGATGAATATGGTTTATATAGAACTAATGCGTATGGTGTAAGAAGGTATAACTATAAAAACTATTCGCATTGTATAAGTGATAATTTAGAGTATAATATATATTAATTGTAAGCAACATGTGGACGGAAATGTGTTATATATGGGCATATATAGAATGAATGCATCATATGGGTGAAGGAAGAAAAAGAAAAAAAAAAGCAAAAAAAAAGCATGTGTGGTGTGTATATATATATGATTAGGGTGCAAGCGTGGTACGTACGCTCAAAAAGAAAAAAAAAATAATAATGATGATAATAAAAAAAAATAAAAACTTATATCGGTAAGTGTATGTAGGGTTGCACACGGCTGTGGATGTGTTGCGGTGTGATATAATGCAGGGTTAATGATATAATATAATATGTGGATCTTATGAAACTGGAGTATAGAATGAATAGAATTTATAGAATATAATGTGTACACTATGAATAAATCATATATGTTACCAAAACATGTCATATAGTACATGATGAATAGATGGTATAAAATATAAAAATGTCAAACATTGTTATATCCATCAGATATCCCGGAGACCCATGAAACCAAGGGCCGTAAAATATTTAACATAATAATTATTAACATTCAAATGTAATCAAATAATTATATAAATTTAAAAAAAATGCTACGGCATCTTAGTAATAATAATGACTAAATACAGAAACTTTTTAAATAAGTCTATAGATAAAATAATAAAATTCATTTAACATAACAAATAGTT